>JAQPPZ010016875.1:22400000-23000000 GCA_028583015.1 Wollemia nobilis
AATTTGGTTATATAAAAAAAAACCATCCATAAGGGAGAGCATTTCTTGACCTGCAGTGGCGTCTACTAGAGTATCGATATTTGACAACAAAAATGAATCTTTGGGTGTTGCCTTGTTGAGATATCTAAAATCCGTACAAATATGGACCCTTCCATCTAGATTTCCTATGGGCACCATATTGGAGACCCACTCTGGATAGTCGATGGAGATGATGAAATCTACATCCAATAGTTTTTACAACTCATATTTTACCATTAAGGCTACTGTTGGATGCATCTTTCTGAGTTTTTGCTTGACTGGCTTCTTCAACAGATCTAGTGAAATATTATGAGTAAAAAATTTGGATCTAGACTCGGCATGTCTTTGTAAGTCCAACCAAAGATATCAGGTATCTCTTTCAGTAGAGGGATGATGCTATCACGCTCATCCGGAGTGAGACTCTCTCCAAATCTAACCTTCTTTGGGTTTGTGGGATCTTTACTAATATCCACATCAAAGGTTTTCTCCAATGACATATGTGATCCCTCCTCAAGCGATGAGGCGTAGGAATCATATGGATGTCATCAGCCGGATTCACATGTTCCTCTTGAGAAGCATTCTCAGCGTGAATTTTTTTTTGACCATAACCTTGTGCGAAATGAAATAGTTGTAGCATTTCTTCATTTGGGAAGAAATATTCAGACTAAAATAGCAATTCAGTGTGATCCCAATTAATAGCATCCATGTTTAGATGCAATAGTTTGGATGGATCTGTTGGATTGCAGAGTGGAGTGGTCAAATCAACGAAGACCATATTTATGGAATGGAATTGATCTCTAGAACCACATGGACAAAACTCTATCTCTAAAGCATAGCTTCCATACTCAAGATCTGGTTTGAATGGTATGGGCACAAATGGATCCTCTCTGTGGGATGTCCGTATAACTAGATCCTTCTGATGCACTAGCTATAAAATGGGTTCTATCCGCTCAAGGAGCTTTATGTACGTAGGTGGATCGAAAAAGAGTTCTTGATACCTCTCTTCAAGATCTCTTCTTTCCCTCAGGCTATGATGGATATTAATATCCTGATACAAACCTACAACTATAATAGGTGGGGGACCTCTAGGTGGAGGCCTATTACATAAGTGATGAGGTCCCAAATAGGCCATATCCACCGAGTCCTCATCATCATTGTATAAATACAATTTGTCACTTCCCTCCTCTTCTAAGGAGTGATTAGGCAGATGTGGTCCCATGTATTTTATTCTATGGTTGCTATAATCACTATCTAGATAAATTCAATAGAACGATCGTATATATGATACTACCATGTAAACTGGTGCTACTCCTTCCTCAGAGCGCTTAGTTTTGGAAGGGAATTCCTCCATAATATGCTCTTATTCCCTAGGCAATATATATTATGGATACATGATCTTGGAATCGATCCTCTCATATACATCATTGTGGTCACTACCATGGATGGGCCACTCTATTGTGTCTATGCACAGTGGGAGATCAGCAGGATGAGGCTTTAAGTAAGCCTCCTCTATTGCATATTTATAATAACTATCGACTATGAAGCACTTGTTCATCAATTCCACTTGTTCCATAGGCAGCAGATGGAATATAAACGTCGGACTTGGAAAGGTTGGCTTGATTTCCTCCTCAGATTGATCATCGTTTGAAGACTCATCATCCACATCATAACTAGGTTCACTCATTTTGGAGGTGGAATCCTCCCCATCATCATCACAGAGATCTCCTGACTTGAGATCACCTACAGCATGGGGGTCATGCCCTTGCATACCAGTGTCGTTGGTAGCACTATGGATTTGGTTACCTAGGTTGTTTCTAAGGTTATATTCTAAATGCCCGTAATGGTATGAATAATATGACCCTATGGTAACAAATGACACCATCTGGTGAGTCCTCCAATAGCTAGAAGTATCGAGGTGATATGGAGTAAAATCCACATCATCCTCCAGACTCAAGTACATGCAATCTATGGATGCAACAAGCAAATCATCATGACCCTATACTTGTAACCCTAACCTAAACCTATCAGTATCTAACTGATAATGAGGTTCGAGTGGAGTTCTACGTCCTTATTTGAAAAGACCAAGGTCATGCCCATGCCAATGATACAATTGGAAAATGTGCATGGGGTATTCCAAGTTGGACAGATAGTACACATTCATAGTGAATGGATCATCATCGTCCTCATCTATGGATATTTTGGTGGGTGCTTGATCCAGCCCTACATAGACAAAGTTTGTTTGGTTGGGTGGCTCACCCAATGGCACTATAGATCCAATTGAAAATCGATGGGCGTGCGGTCAACCCATCTCTTGTGTAGTTTTTAGGATAGGTCTAAAAGTAAAATTTTGCACAAGATACTCACCCAATCCTATGCTAGCCAGATGAACGGTCACCTATGGTGTAGATGACCTTGCTAAAGATGCAGGTGAAGTAGTCTGAGGTGCCTCCTTGAATTTGTCTTGAGGTTCTTCCACATCCATGGGAGTGGGAGTCTCATTGGCGACTGATCTGGGCACATGATTTTCCACTTTCTCACCTAATTTTGCCTTTAGCTTCTCAACTTGTCAGTGCATTGCTGATGTAGTCGGCTTTAGAGAAGTTGTAGTTGTATGCTCAGATCTATGTGACACATATGTTGATGGTTGACCATGGGCTCCTAGCTTACCTATTGTAATCTTAACCGACAAGATGGGTCGAATATCCAATGCATCGATGGGAGTACAAAACTCCCAGGCAAATCTACTAGGTTCACGAACTTGAATGGTTCTTCGTCTGAGTACACTACATGAACTTGTTCCTCATGAATGTATTTCACACACTGATGCAAGATAGAGGGGACAAAATGCATTTCACGAATCCAAATCCTCCCAAGTAGAATGTTGTACTGCATGGCACCCTATATCATGTGACACATCATAAATATGGTCTTGAGTCCCACTTGAATAGGTAGAACAATTATGCCAACCATTGAGCATAACGCATCGTTAAATTCTCTCAATGTAAAGGTGGTAGGCACAATGTGTGACTTGGGTAACTTGAGGTGGCTCAGTGCCTTGGTCATTATTATATTGATTGAGGACCCAATATCGATCAAGACCCTTTTGAAAGGTGTGTGGTTAACACACACGGTAATATGCAGTGGTAGGTTAGCCGTAATTTTAGGAACCATCTTCACTTCATGATCATAAAATTGTATTGTGGGTTCTTGACACTGTTGTACATGTCCCACAAAATTTGTAAATGCATGGGCATTTTGGGACTGTACATCAATGGACCTCAAAATATCCATAATAGTCTCCCTATGTCTAAGGGACTATTGAATAAGCTCATATATTGATAACTTTGAAGGAGATGTCTGCAGGTTATGAACTAACCTGCTCCTTATGGTCACCATCGGTCTAGTTGGTGGGATTGGAATGTTCTGAGCTGGCTGTTGATTCGACATAGCTTGTATTCTAATGGGAGCACGAGGTTGATTCTGTTGATCGTACCTCCCGTGTCTCATAACAACATTGACCATGCCTAGGAACCCCTAGGTAGGTGGTTTGATTCTTACTTGATTGACCTAGCTGACATTGTTATGAGGCACCTCATGATTAGGTAGTGGATTTTTGAAAATACCCATGTTTCTGTTGTTGGGCACTTGTGGGTTGCTTGGTATTACCAGCTCTCCTTTTTCTATCATGTTCTACACGATGTGTTTGAAGGACCAACATGTCTTGATGTCATGGCCTTTTGCTCTATGGAATATGCAGAATAGATCATCTTGATGCCACTTTGACTTTGGCACATTCGAATCTACTAATTTGACCTTAGGCAATCGTATGGCCTTGGCCTCGCATAGTTGATGAAAAATAAAAGTCATTGATTCCATCAAGGGTGTGAACTGGCGATGTGGGTGCTCTTCTTTGTTTTTTCCCTTATAGTTGTTTTTGCTTGTCTCATAACATGCAAGAGGAGGTTGAGATTGATAATTAGGCTTTTGTTGTCCCTTATCTTCTCCTCTAAGATTTAGTACTACTTGCTTCACGTGGGCCTGCTTGCCCTATTGTTTTGTAGTACTCTTTTTAAACCCCTCTTTCCTGGTCTTGAGCTTCAAGCTACCTTCTTGAAACTTGATGTCCTCGATCACCCTGGCTTATGCCATAACTTCCTCGAATGTAGGATACTACTTTAGTTACAACAGTAGCGAGATGTGCTTGGCACAACTCTTCGTAAACATTCAGGTCAATTTGGATATAGGAATAGAAAATGGTAGCTTTGCCATTATTCTATGCCACCTCTTTTTGTATTGCTCGATGGGCTCATCGTCACACTGATCTAGCATAGCTAAATCAAAAAGTTTGGCCTATTTCTTAATGCCAAATGAATAGCGTTCAAGAAATGCATCGGCCAACTGCTTGAAACTATTAATACTGTGTTTCTTCAGTTGGTTGAACCACTCTCGAGCTGAGCTAGAAAGTGTCGTAATGAAAGTGTGCAACAACAAAGCATCCTGAATATCTATCTGAAAACAAGCATCCAAAAAACTTGTAACATGTTCTTGTGCATCCTCATCACCCTTGAATTTTCCAATCGGGGTCTATTAAAATGCTTAGGATATGGAGGCATAGGCACTGAGGGGTCTAGAGGTTCATTGTGTATCTTCCTCAGTGTCACATTTTGCATAGTCATGCCCTGTATCTCTATTACTTTGACCTTATCGACCAAAACCTTGTACGTCATAGAAGACAAAAATTCCTCCTCCCTAAGCTACCGTGGAGGCAGTCTAGGAGGTAATGTCTTCTTTGGGGGAGGTGGAGGACATGGCTCTTCCTCCTCCTCAACTTGGCAACTCTTAGGGTAGCCCTGATCATATCTGTCTGCATCTATGTGCTCATGCTACCTCTGTCTAAGATCATTGAGTGATGGCAGTTGCTCCCTCTGTTGGACACTGACATGAGTACGAGCGTCTCTTCTCTCGTGCATATTGACTAGGGACACAAAAATTCTATGCACACACTCTTTATGCTCCTTGGGAGGGTATAGGCCAGCCCTGGCTAGCCAATACTCCTGCTCTATACGCTCCTTCTAAGCTAGAATATGCTCCTCATGCATGCGCTGCTCATATAATCTCTACCATAGGAACCTTTGCACTTGAATATTTTCATCTTCAATATGCTGCCTCTCTAGGTGAGCATAATCCAATTGATCTTGAAGGATCTGACATCTTTTCTCGGATACTACTTTGTGTGATCTGTCAATCTGGTTGGCCATAGGAGGCCTTCGATATGCGTGCTCTATGAGAGCTATCTTATGGGTTTTGTACCCATCAGACAGATGTGTGGATAATGGACATGTGACATGAGGGTGCTTAGAAGCCTCTCCATGCTCTCTAGTGATCTTGATACAACTGTCTCTATGCTCACTCGAAGCACGAGTGGGAAGAGCTATAGGCTTATAGCCTAGCTGCTCAAGAACACTACCTAGACCATCTAGCTATTTAGACCTCCATTGTTCATTCGATGGTGTTCCATTAGCTCCCACCTTTGATATATCAATGGTGATATTGTGTGGTGAGCCACACACGGGAGTATGGGTGGACCTATGCTTGAAAGTGAGCCTATCCTCTTACCCCTTAATGGGTATATCTCTGACTTGTTTATACTCTGACGATGGAGGGTTAGAACCTCCTATGGATCAAAATGTATGAGAACCAACTTGGTCCCCTGCACCATATATTCCTTGGTTGATCCCATGGATGCACGTGTAGTGCAGTCTCGATAATGGCTTTGGGACAGAGCATCCTCATGTTGAGAAGCTTCGTGCTCAGTCTTGTGCCTATAGGAGTGTACTAAAGCTCCTCTATCAAGGTTTTGATCAATGGGATCTCCCCGTGTCGAGTTGTCATCTCTAATGCTTTTCGAACATTGTTCGATTCACTCATGTGTATGAGGACTCGACACATGGTGTTGTGACCCAGTTGGGGGTTGATCATGGGCATTAGTCCTAGACCTTTTTTGATCACCCCGTGTGTTCACCATTTGTGTAATCTAGATGTGTTTTATTATTCAAACAATGTAAACAAATGGTGATTATCTCTTTTAAATTTTTATTGTGAGACCTAAACTGTTTTATGTTGTTTTCAAATGTGTTGTATCAATGTTATAAACTCTCGCATATTTTGAAATATTATTGGATTTTAAACTTAGTTAAATTGGCTTGCACCCATATACTCGCACAAGATGAATATGGTAATGACATCCATAGTCAATGAAGTAACATAGGTACTACCAAACCTCACCCAGCACACCGTGCACAATGATACACCCTTCCGAAGAAGAGTTCGTGCTATTTTGCATAGATAAGAAATTTCTTGGGTCAGCCTTGGCAATGAGCGGGTCCCAATAATACAATTTCAAATGAGCCAACCAAGTGGTAATGACATCCACTATTGGTCTCAATAAAGCAGGTTGGATGTGAGAGCCCAATGCCACTGATGTTTAAATGATAAGTGGTGTGTGTGGTTCCTTTTATTTTGCAAAAATGACAAATGCATCATAGAGCATAATGACCATTCCTACATGATGTACATGAAAAGAAAAGGAACGTTTCAAATTCAGACATAATGCATGCTAATTTCCTACATGATATTTTGATAATGCAATTACAATGACATGGCCGCTGATTGGACCTCAAGCATGCAAACGACACACAATATTTATCAAGGTCATTATATTTAGGGGTAGACTACACTCAGAGGTCCACTATTCCCAACAATGCCTTTCCACTAAATGAAAATAAAAAACAAACTAGGACTTGTTCATTGACCCCTTATATTTTTGTTCCTAGTTTGCAATGGTTTGATGATTTTTGGAAAAATGTAGAGCAAAATATTCAACACAGAAGATGAAATTGGGACCTACCTCAACTCCTACTTTGTTGCCTACTAATTTCCTTACTATCTGCTTCTTCCTTTGTGAACTGTAGGTCTGACCTGCAAGATGCAGTGGAGACCGCAAGTTACAACTGCAGGCCAAAAAATAACCACAGTTGAAAGCTGTGGTTAGCACTTGTGGAAAGAAAAAGCCAAGAATAGTCAGAATTCAAGGCTAAAATTATGGGGTTCCACCATGATTGCCATTTGATGTAATCGTAGAGCATGCACCTAGCTAGTGTATTGATCGATACCATCGTAAAAACACAAAGATCCACAAAAATGCACGAATTGAACAAAGAATCCAAATAATGCAAAGTTTCTTATATTAATATTCAAAAGGATCTCGAGTTACAAAAATGCCCTCTCAGGTTCACTCCAAAGACGATACAGATGTTACAATTTCCAATTCCCTCAATAGGGTAGGCACGCTTATTTGTTGCTTCGGTGATTACTCACAAACTACCTTGGGGTAGAGCTAACCCTCTTCTCTACGATGTGGAAGGATTATGATATAGGCTTCCTTTTGCACCTATCTCCTTGCGAACAAGAAACAATAGCACATGATTACAAATTTTGATAGCCTCTCGTGATGAGGCCCTTTAAAGAAACATAAATGTAAATACCATTAAACTAGTAAAACAATAAATCATAAAGAAAGGCTTTAAGCTATTCTAATCACATCAAGAATTATACTACAACATACAAGACATGAATAAGCAAATGATGCATTGAAAAAATATCAAATTAGAAGCAATAAAACATCTAAAATATCCAATATACTCCTACCCAATGCAATGCATAAAATTCCTAATTCCTATGGTCAGAGTTTCTCTAAAATGTAATTAAACCTATGAAAAAACTAACATGACTAATCTATGCGGTAAAAAGAAAAATGAGTAAGGTGATATTTAACCTATTGCAAACCGTAGCTGTGAGGGGCGGTCTACACTGTGAACCATGGCTGACAGCCATGGTTTGACCTCTGATGTGTTTGGCCTTAAAATTAGGGGCAGTGGGCTTGACCTCCTTGTTCGAATTTATGTTCAAGGGTCACCTTTGTCCTCTGACGGATTTGGCGGTCAAATCAATGTGAAGGGCCTTCGTTCACCCGGATTTGCATTTCTTGATCCTCCTAGGCACCTAGGGCATCCATGGCTAATTGGTATTTGGATGGATAGCAAAGGGGGCTCTCAAATGCATAAGGTCATTATGCAATTTGATAGGGCTTCGTTGCTCTCTTGATCAATTAGCTCACCCGATAATTCACCAACACTTCACTATACAAATTATCTCTCTTTTTTATCATTCTCGCTTGGAGGGGGTATTTGTAGCTTGCACCTAGGGCTAGGGGTGGATTCATGGAGAAACCAGGACCAAGAAGATTGGTTAGGACAGTTGGGATGAAAGCCTTTGGAATATTCTATCCTCTGACTACCTCCTTCTAGATATATTTGCTGATACAATTGATTTGGCTTGGATGGAATACCTAATTGAACTCCAGTTTAGACCGCAGGTCACAGCTCTGGTCCAGACTATAGATCGTAGGGGTCAACCATGGTTCAGAATGGAGACTGCAAGTCTAGGATGTAGTTCAGACTACTTAGGACAGAATGCCTAAATTGAGTAGTTATTGCTCTATCTTGGAGTTTATCCAAGATCCTTCATATGGATTTGTAGCATGTCCATATGAGTAGTCACCCTCGACATGACATGTTTTAGGTGTCTACACCAAGTGTTGTAATTATGTACTACAGTAGATCAGTAGTCTACAAAACTTCCTCTACACTGATAATATGCTGAGAATGAAATAAAGGTCTAATATTTGTCATTCATGTTTGCTTCTGAGTTCATTGTGAGGATTTGATAGTGTAGAGCAAGTACTTTTTCCCTATTTTGGTTCAATAAGCAAGGGCCACTTCTAGGCCCAAAAGAGGAATTACTTATGCTATAGTTCTACTAATTTCTTGTTGCAACAGGTTAGCAAGAATTTGACAGTTTTTTGAATTAAAATTCATCTAACATGTGGCACATGAATGCATTATAGTTAAGTCATCCAAAGTAGATTTTATAGCATAACATTTTTTTTTAGCTTCAGCATTCCTAGTCTGTATTTCCAGTTTGCATCAGAGAATTTCTTGTTAATTCAGTTTGCTACAGATTTGCAATATTTGCTTACCAACTTTTGAATTTCATCATTGTCTTAGGTTTTATTTTCTACAAGTGTGAAGTTTCATTCAAGGTTATGCATAAGGGATCAGCCCAAAAATGTATTTATAAAAAATTGGTGAATCAGTTTCAAAATCCAGGTGAATAGTGTCCATACGCATGTAGAAGGTTAACTATTATTAGGGGTAATGTTGGAAATTTAAACTTAAAATGGTCAAATTATTATAAAATTGGGGCGAATCAACCCAAAAAAAATTACACCCAAATTTTTTTGGCTAATGGGCCTTGGTAAAGGGTCCCAAATATTAGCCAATTCAAAATTTTGAAAATCCTAATTTTAGCCAATTGGCTATAAATAACTGCTATGTATAACCCTGGTTTCAATTTTGAAAAAGTTTCATTGTTGTTATAGTTAATTCTGTGATTTCAATTTTTTTATTTTAAATTTTGTCAACTAAATTATGTCATTTTCAATAGTTTAGATTTGCTTTTCTACAACTGTGTGAATTTCAATTATGTAAGGATAAGTAGGCACTCAATTTTAGTTTCTAGGATATTAAAAGGGACACCTGACACCCCCAAACACTAACTGTTCCATGAATAAGGCCATGATATAGATGAACTAGAAATTATTTTGTTAAGCTTTGCTTTTGTATATAGCCTTGGACACCGCCTTGGATTGACACATAATGATTAAATTATGAAGAGTTGACGACACTCATCATTTTTGGCACCGTTGTTGGGGATACTTAGGTGTTGTTAGGAGAGATCTAGAAGTCCATAAATTGTCCTATTTTAGGAATTTTTTTTTGAAAACCTAAGGTTGAGTTCATTTAGTAAATAGGTATGAATGCATAGGCCAAGAGATGAATGAGGAAGGTTTATCAGAACTAGATCTTTTCCATCAAGGTGTTCTTCACGATCATGTGAAGATCTTCCTGTGTATGAACTTACTAAAATACTTAAAAGAGAATCATCTTCTTTATCAATTGAAATTGTAGGATCTTTGCAAGAAGCGCTCTTAGAGGCACTTACTTCTAGACTTACCCATAGGGTTGATCCATCTAAACTAGTTGAATAAATTAAAACTAAAGAAACACCTATGCCTGAACAAGGAGAAAATGATAGGGACATTGTTGGTCATGATACTGATAATACTCCTGTTAGAAATTTTGAATACCCTATTCATATGAATCCTACTCAGAATGCTCCTATGAAAACAATTTCACCCTTAGTACTGTCAATATTTAGGGGAGTTGTTTATGAAGATCCTAATCAATTTCTATTTGAATTCAAAGTTCTGTGTTAGACTTATGACTATGTCAATGACAATAAAAAATTGAATTTGTTTCCCTCTACACTCAAATATGCAACCTTACAATGGTTTATGAGCCTTGAACTAGATTCAATCTGCACTTGGGATCAAATGGAAACTACATTTTTGGATAAGTATCAAGAGTATTGTAGAGTGAGAAATAGGAAGGATGAGTTATTTTAGATTATACAAGAAGAGGATGAAAACTTAGAGGATTATCTTGATCGATTTGCCTTTATCCAAAAGAGATGTGGTCCTGTGGAAACTGAATTATTAAAAACTATATTTCTGAGAGGTTTCTAGGATGATTCCATAGAAGTATTGGACTTAATGGTAAAAGGAGATATAAACCAGTTTGATATTAATGATATTGTAGAATTATAAAAAAATTATTCCCGCACTAGGCAAAGAAGAAGGAAAAGGAATCCTGATAATACTGATATAAAATATTTGATGGAGGAAATGGCTAACATGAAAACTGATATTCTTGTTCAATTAAATACTACATTAGGGGAAAGGAATATAAAATCTAATTCTTCACCACCCCTAGCTATTTATTGTCCTAGATGTAGGAATAAGCATGCCCTACATGATTGTCCTTTGGATAGAACCTCTATCTCAACTATTTGTGGCATTTGTTCAAAAGAGCATAACACTGATAAATGACATCTCCTTCCTCACCTTAAAAATGTTTTGCAAATCCAAACTGAAGAACTTAAAGTTATTGGGCAAATGCCAGGAGGCAATTTTTCACAATACCAGAATGTCCCTCGTTTTCCTACAAGTTGGGAAAAAATTCCTTGGAATATGCCTTGGGGATATTCAAAACAACCTTCACAACCATGGAATAAATCTTTGTCAGCCCCTCAAGACTGGTCACATTCTGGTTGGAATAAACCATGGAATCCTGTTAATCCACCTTGGACACAAAGTCAACAATTTGGGCAAAGATGGAGGCCGCAATACCCATCCTATCAAGGGCAGCAAAGGTATCAATCACCAAATCAACACTTGCTGCCATCCCCTAATAAATTTTTTTAAGGAAGAATACCACCACAACAATCACAACCAGTTAAGCAACCTCCACTTCCAGCTCAGTTTGTGGCTAACCCCAACAAGAAACCCTTGTTTATGGAGCTAAATCTGAAGAGACTATTGTAGTCCATGTCCTTGACTATAGTAACATCCAGTTACATTTAGAGAAGGTTTTACCTAACCCTAAACCACCCACTTATTGAAGAAATTGATGGAAAGTAAGATTATTCAAGTCCAAAAAACCACAAACAGAGCAAAAAGATGAAAAAACAGAAAGCTTATAGGGAAAAATTGAACCTGCCTTAGTAGACCTTCCGTATCCTAAAATGTTTGACCACACTATCACTCCTCCTGAATCATAATTAATCATAAAATTGAGGAAAATTTCTATCTCACTCCCTTTGTTACAGGTAATAAAGAATGTACCTCTGATTAAGAAAACCATTCAGGAGTTGTGCATTAGGAAACCCAACAAGAAGAAGAAAGCCTTTTCTAAGATTGTGCAAGTAGAAGGTAAGTTGGATGACCTGCTCTCTGGAAAACTAGTACCCCCAAATATGGTGATCCAGGAAGTCTAGTAGTTACAATTACTATTGGGTTAGTTCAAAATCCAAATGTACTTATCAATTTAGGAGCTGCAATCAACGTGATGACTAAGGAAACCATGCAGAAATTACAGCTCAATAATCTTAGTCCTACTACCACAATTTTGGAAATGGCAGATAGGTCAATGGCCAAACCAAAAGGAATTCTAGAGTATGTTGCCATTGAAGTGTCTTCTTGGAAATATCCTATAGATTTCTTAGTATTGTAGCCTATAAACTCAACTAATGGCTATCCTATTATTCTAGGATGACCTTGGCTTACCATTGCGGTTGCATTGATAGACTGCAGGTCAGGTGAGATGACTATTTCAAATGGTGTAGACCTGAAAAAGATTTCCTTGTATCCACTAGCCCAACCTTCAACACAAATTTTTGGACAGATATGGTATCCTGAGTCTGATGAATAACAAAAAACTATTGTCACATTGGCCACCATTGTAGTAAAGGAACATATTGAAGAACTTAACTAGAAAGAGAAATATTTGAACATGAAATAGTTTTGGTGAAAAAATTGTAAGAAGAAGTACTTAGGGATGATAAAGTTCTTGTCCATCGTTTGTTATGGAAAGATGAAGAACAAACTGTTGAACATCTGTCATCTATTCCACTATAAGAAATCTCCTTCACATTGTCACATGGATGGCATCATCATCTTCTGACTTCTTTCACCTGTCCTATGCAAATGATCCCATAAGGTATCACATTTACACCAGAATCAAGAGTATTTCATACTATGCAGCCACATCGTTGTCCCTTAAATGCTTTAGTAAGTAAATATGAGGTTGACAACTATGTTTATCTAGGGATTAAGTAGATTGAGATACAACCAGGAAAGTTTTTGAACGTTAATAGTTGGTTGACTAATGAGAAGGAAGCCAAATTATTTGTTGTTTTGCAGAGATATGTTCAAGATTTTTCTTGGAGTTATAAGGACATGACTTGCATTCACCCTGATGTGTGTACACATAAAATATACACTAAAGATGTTAAACCTGTGAGACAACCTCAAATACGTTTGAAACCTACTTTGAAAGATATTGTCAAGGAAGAAATTGAAACCCTTTTAGATGTAGTATTCATCTATCCAATATCATATAGTAGATGGGCTTCTCCATTAGTAATTGTTCCAAAGAGAAATGGGAAAGTGAGAGTGTGTGTGGATTACAAATATTTAAATAAGGTAACACATAAGGATCATTTACCATTATCTTTCATAGACCAAGTATTAGATACCCTTGCTAGCAAGAAATTTTTATATTTTCTTGATAGATTCAGTGGTTATAATCAGATATAGGTTGCACCTGAAGACCAAGAGAAAACTACTTTCACATGTCCTTGGAGAACCTTTGCTTATAGGGTTCTACCTTTTGGTTTATGTAATGCTCCAACAACATTTCAAAGAGTTATTTTGGCCATATTATCTGATTTGACAAATGAGAGTGTAGAAATTTACATGGATGATTTGACAGTATTTGGGGATAGTTTTGAATATACTTTGGAACAAATTGAAAAAGTTTTATTACATTGTGAAACATACCATTTGTCTCTTAATCCTGAGAAATGCTTCTTAATTATGGAGAAAGGGATTGTCCTTGGTCATCATATCTCCTCTTATGGGATCAAGGTTGATCCTAAAAAGGTGGAAGTTATAAAAAACCTTCCTACTCCAAAAACTCAAACTGATGTGAGGAGTTTCTTGGGACACATTGGTTTCTAGCACAGATTTATTGCCAATTTCAGTACCATACCCAATCCAATGTTTGCATTACTAATATTTTTTTTTAATTTTCTTGGTCTACTGAGTGTCAAAAGTCTTTTGAGGAATTAAAAGAAAAGCTAACAACTCCCCCTGTATTGAGAGGACCTAATTGGGAATTTCTCTTCCATATTCAAATTGATGCTTACAATACTGTTATTGGAGTTGCATTAGGGAAAATTGATAATGGGGAGCATTATGACATTTATTACATCAGTAAAAACTTGACAGGAGCTGAAAATAACTACACTACTACTGAGAAGGAATTCTTAGTTGTAGTAAATGCTATTAATAAGTTTTGACACTATATCATAGGATATCAGGTATTCATTCATATGGATCATGCTGCCATTAAATACCTAATGAATAAACCTCTGGCTAGTGCAAGAATTATTCATTGGTTAATACTATTGCAATAATTTGATATCACTATAGTTAATAAACCAAGGAAAGCTAATGTAGTTGCATATTTTCTATCAAGATTGCCAAATGAAGATACATGAGATTTGGTTGAAGATGCATTTCTTGATGAAAAACTATTTTCTATTTCTGTGCAATCTCCATGGTTTGCAAATATAGCTAATTATTTGGCTACAGTAAAAATTCCTCTTCACTTTACTCCTAAACAAAGGAAACAATTAATCAAGCAAAGTTATTTTAAATGGATAGGAGGTTTACTTTTCAAATGTGGTCCTGACCATGTTTTGCGCAGGTGCATCCAAAAGGATGAAGTATATGATACCATACACGCATGTCATGATTAACCTTTAGGAGGACACTATTTAGTCAAGAGTACAATTCAAAATATCTTGGGTACTGGTTATTACTAGCCATATTTGCATAAAGATGTGAAAAATTATGTTAGACATTGTGATGCATGCCAAAGGATGGGAAAACCTACCTTCACTAGTGAAATGCCATTACAATCTCAAGTAGGAATAGAACCATTTGAGAGGTGGGGGTTAGATTTTGTAGGACCCATTGACCCTCATTACCAAGGAAAAGTGCATATCTTGGTATGTACTAACTATGTAACCAAATGGATAGAATCACATGCTTTTAAGCATGCTCGAGAAGAAAAATATGTTGATTTCCTATATTCATAGATTTTCCTATGTTTTGGGGCCCCACAATCCATCACCACTGATCAATAACCTTAGTTTACCTCAAAATTTATTGAAGCCTTCACAAAGCTATATAAAATCAAACACCAAAAATCCTCACCTTACCATCCACAAGCCAATGGCCAAGTTGAAGTGACAAATAGGGATATAAAGATGATTTTAACCAAAATTGTAGCAACCCATAGGAGGAATTGGGTGGAGAAGTTACCTGCATCAATTTGGGCTTATAACACCACTTGGAAATCCACTACTAAATTTACTCCCTATGAATTGGTTTATGGCAAAAAGCCTCTTTTGCCTATTGATTTTGAATTACTAACTCTTAAAACTGCTTTAGAAGTTGGTATTGATTTGTCACAGGCACAAACATACCAGATTCTACAACTCAATGCATTGGATGAGCTAAGGAGGGATGCATTGCACCAAACCGTGGTGATCCAATCACAACAAAAATTATGGCAAGATAGTCACATTCAGTAGAGGAAGTTTCAGCAAGGCGATTGGACTTTGTTGTTTGATTCATGATATGAATACTATCCTAGAAAATTTTAGACTTCGTGGCTCAGACCTTATCAGGTTGAGGAGATATTTGCAAATGGATTTGTACGCCTTTCACCAATATATGATTGAATAAGGAATATGGTGGTTAACGATCATCATCTTCGGATATATCACCAACCGTTAACCAAGGAGGAGTTTCTCAAGCAAGTAGGATACTTGGATGTATCAGTATTGGAAGAAACCACTGATGGACTCAATCAAGTGACATGAACCAAAATATATAAAAAAAATGAAAAAAAAAATAATAATAATTCAGAATGTGAAAACCTCTTTGAGGCGCATCTGAATTGGGCTTACATGAAAACTGGTTTTCTAGTATGTTTGCCTCACGAACCCACCACCATTCCATCCTTTCTCACCACTATTTCACTATTCCATCCATTCTAACCACTGTTTCACATTTACCATTCCATTCATTCTCACATATGTTCCACTTTTTTTTAGATTGCACATGTTACATTCTATGAGGAGTCGGTTTAAAATCAGCATAAAACATCTATACAAAATATAGATAGAATGGTTTCTTCAGGTATGTACCTTTTTTTACTTTAATATTGTAAATATTTATTATGTAGTGTATGATATCCCTAGTTAGTATAAAGGTCTAGTTCCAAAAAGTTATCAAGGTAGTCTAAGGCAGAAAAGGCTCTTCAAATGCTCTTGAAAGGTACTGCTCTGGAATGAACCTGTTACACATAACAAGTTTTTGAAATAATAAGCTCTAGAATTGGCTTTGGAATGAAAAGGATCTTTTCTCAGGAATGAAATTTGCGATAAAACCAATTAAATGAATTAAAAAAAGTTTAATTCATTTTACTCTGGAACCACATGGCTAAAAAGTAAAATAATTCAAATTTTCTATGAGTTCCTAAGATTTTGCGCCAATTGGGTTGGAAATAGCACTTGGAATGTAGGTTTCAAGTATGAGTTCCAAGGAAGAATTTTGAGGAGGGCATGGAGTTTCAAATACTATAGCACATGACCACTTGGCACACGATTCAAAATCTATTTAAAATAACTTCTGTAAAATATGCCATGCCACTCTCGATAGCTATAACATGCAGTAAAAATTAATGACAACTTCTGTGTGCAATAACTTGTCATCACATTCCAATTTCATGTTCCTAGCACATTTTGAATTTTTTCTATCGCTGCATCTATTTACTCCTCACCCTCAAGCATTACCATTGACAAACTTAAGCATTTCAAAAACTAAAAAAAACCCTGTTGTTCAAAATTTGTAAGCCTGAGATACTTTGCACACAAAAAATTAACAATTGGTAGATAGAAGAACAAAATTGAATCGGATAACATAGAATTTTTCTAGAAAGATGAGAAGTCCATGCAAATTTTTACAGAAGGGGGATTTCTACCCTTCTTGCACAATTTTTATGGGTATTCATAAGGGTTGGCTACTGAGTTCACACGTACCTTCCACAACAACCAAATTCATATTAGCAGCATGACCATCCAAGTACGCCCTGAAATTCTCATCCAGGTTATTGAATTATCATTGCATGGGGTTCAAATTGGAAAATCAAGGAAAAATACTTTAGTTAAACTTGTAAATCAATTTAGGAGAAATGAGGATAGGTCCACTGAGTTTGTATTAAGTAATAATATATGTAATGGGGTCAAAAGAACAATTTTACAACCTCCTTGGGATGAAGTTGCAGTATGGGTCATTAGGTTTTTGACCTATGATGGGCAATTCCTTGTCCTATCTAGACATCACATAAGAATTATAACCCATATTCACTATGGCAACTCAAACCCTGAGCTTAGGGTAAACCTTCCTCTGTATTTATATCAAGATCTGGTAAATATGGCCAAAAAGTACCAAGCAGGAAGAGGGTCTCCTAAACAGCATGGCCTAATCAAGATTATATGTAGACATCACTTCAAGGGAAATCCTAGAATATTTTATAATTTTTTTCATGCATGGAATGAGTTGATTGAGGAAGAGGTAGTTGAAAGTCCTAGATCTGAAGAAGAGTTAGAGGTTGAAGGACCTAAATCTGAAGTAGAAATAGAAATTGAAAATTCTAAACATGAAATTGAAACTAAATTCTCTAAGAAAAAATTCCCCTCCTCACCACAAGGACCTCCATCCTATAGGGCGAAGAAGAAAATAGATAAAAATTCTAAGATTGATCCTGTAGAAAAGAGGAGAAAGGTTACATTTTCTAAAAAATGTAACTATTTTTCCCACTCAATCCACTGAGCAATTTGGAAGTTCAAGCAGGGAAGGGCAGATGGAGAAGGGAACACCTAAAGTAGATCCTGCCCTAGGATTGATAAGCCCTATTTCACAATCTAATAATAAACATAAGTAATCAACTTCAGGATTGAGAAGGTCTTCAAGACTTTAGAAATCCACCAACATAGGTGATGTGGAAAAGGAAGAAGGAACTACACATGTTGATACCCTGTAGGTGAAAGAAATTATGGAAAAAGTTGAAGATATAAGTACCAAGGGAATATATAGTGTGACATATATGGCTATGTCTACAATGTCCCTCAATTATCCACCAGATTCAGAAGATAGAACCATAACAGAAGAAGCAGAGGGACACATAACTATTGTAGAGATTTTTGTACCACTTGTGGATTATTTAGATTCAGAGAAAGAGTCTGAGGCAGCTAAGAAAAGAAAATATGATTTGAGCACTGAAGAGGAAGAATAAATAGACATAAAGACTTAGTTTCATGTAGCTAGGAGTTTCATAAAAACTCATATAGGATGGATTGAAAAGAGTGAAGCTTCCTTGAAAGAGAAATATGATACTATCGCTAAGTTATGGCAAGAGATAGAGACTGTAAAGGCTAGGTTAACACTTCTGGAGCAACAACCTCATCAGTCTGATTCAGGGGATGAATTAGCTAATCTATTACTAAAATTATTTGGCAATCTTGAAATAAACTCACCTGTTAGAGCTACAATAGAATAAAAAATAGTGCAAGAAGTACAATGAGCTCAAGATCAAATAAGGGATGGACATCCATAAGTACTTGTGTAGGTTTCTAAAGATCCACAATGGTTGAGTGAACCAATAGCACATACAAAGACAAAAATAGTAGTACAAGAAGAGGTAAGACCATAGTATCCTCAAGACCTTGATAATTTGAATGCACCTGAGATTGAATTGGTAGAAATTGAAACACAAATAGAACCTCCTGTAATTGGAAAGGTGGATATAGGCATCCAGGTTAATATCATTCCTCAAATGCAACCAATTTTTAGATCACTAGACACAATCACACTTGAAAAATATAATTAAGATGCAGTATATTGGATGGAAAAATGTCATCAATTAGAAGGAAAGGTCTCATAATTATAGACCTTAACAAAAGAGTTAGAACAGAAAAATTCAAAAATTGAAGGAACAAGTGCAGGATGTATGCCAAATTGCAGAATGTATGGTTCAGTGTCAGAGGCTAGACAGCTTCTATAGCTTAATGTTAAAGGAGAGATACCTCCATTGGTAAACTATGAGGGTCACTTCTTGTCTCTCTCACAAATTGGAAACACCTGGTGAGTTTTTGGAAGCTTTTTGGAAAAGTTTTGTAGAACACCAAAATATGCTATGTGAGTTATTCCTACACAATTTATTTTTGCCAACAAAAGTTATCTTCCTTACCCATGTCTTCACTAGTGATCTTCAGCTTAGGGCTTTTCAGTCTACACTCCAAAATAAAATACATTGGGATTAGGAAAAGAAAACTAGCAAATCCATGGAATTACAGGCAGTTTTCCTCATTAGATCTGTTCACCTAAACCATAAGACCTCCACCAATGAGCACTATACTCTAATGAGGGATGAAAGAGTAATAAAAATGTATCTGGGGAACTTGTAGAAATCCATAGATGGTTTTCAAACCTTCTGTGTAGCATATTTTGATGATGCTTTATCAGCTTGCAAAAATAGATGGGGAGAGTTACGTATATCACTATAGAAGAAAGAATCCATCTCACCAAATAACCTGATGTGGTATAGAAGAAGGGCATAATGTATAATCTAGACCATATTTGAGATAAAGTAGCAGTGGATAGGTCAAAGGTACATGAATCCTACAAGTATCACCCCTATTCCATATTTCTTTGATAATGACCCTTAATCAGATGATAAATTTTAGGAGTGGCTCAGGGAGATTAAAGAGCATAAAGGATATTACAAGGTTTGAAGTAGACTATGGAAATATGATGAGCTCTATCTAGACATAGAATTTTATGCTGCTATAGTAGAATAAAATGTATGAGGACATGCATTACAATAGGTTGAGGGGAGAATGATGAGGTAGAACATTACCTCATACCAAGACTGCTTTTGATAACTTTGTAAACTATTTGGAACAACTTATGATATGATTTTGTACTAATTTTAGTGATACTATGCATTATATGATGATGTTTGCATATTGGAATGATAAAGTGCATATGACCTATTTTGACTAATTTATCTATGTTTTATAATCTGTTTCAATTGTATGTTTTAGTATATTTTGCATTAAATTAGAATTGTAATATGAAGGTACTAATATATATTTAGTTTTGTGCTTATTTTACAAATTTTCCCCACCATTCACCCATTTTGAATAATCTAAAGGTACCAAATACTTTGTCAATATTTGACTGTGTAGAAAACATGAATTTTTCCATACATATTCTAGCTAGTTGTACATATACAACATGGCTTAGAATTTATCCACTCTAGCTCATACAAAAGGTGGAATCAGTCATCTAGGTACCTATGGAGGTTATTTCTACCATGACAACTAGTCAAACATGCTTCCATTGCATGAATTAATTCCAAATCTGTTATGTTGCCTAATATTTTGGAGCAGCTCCAAAATGAGAACAAAAGACATAAATTTGGTCAAATGCATCTTTAATTGTAGTAAAATGGAGGTAAACAGTGGTTGCAACTATTCTAGGGACCTCCCTATCATTTCCAAGACTTGTCCCTGGCCAGATAAAGCCAGCATCTAGAATGGATAAGGTTTAATAGATCAGATCCCTACATTTTTGGGAAACACATTCCTATAATAGTTGTAACAGATCTGTATTGAAGCACCAAATGTTATCATTGTTGTACCTTGCTATATAAATAAAGTGCTCCTATTTGGTTGAGCATATAGGATAGAGGATATAGGTGCTAGGAGATAGAGCAGTCCAAGTGTTGTAATTATGTACTACGATAGATCAGTAGTCTGTAAAACTTCCTTTGTACTACTGATATACTGAGAATGAAATAAAGGTGCAATATTTATCATTTATGTTTGCTTTTGAGTTTAGTGTAAGGATTTGATAGTGTAGAGCAAGTAATTTTTCCCTCTTTTGGTTCAGGAAGCAAGGGCCACTTCCAGGCCCAGAAGAGGGATTACTCCTGCCAGAGTTCTACTAATTTCTTGTTGCATCAGGTCAGCAGGAATATGATAGCTTTTTGAATTAAAATTCATCTAAAATGTGGCACATGAATGCATTATAATTAAGTCATCTAGAGTAGATTTTATAGCATAACATTTTATGTTTTAGCTTCAACATTCATAGTCTGTATTTCCAGTTTGCATCAGAGAATTTCTTGTTAATTTAGTTTCCTACAGATTTGCAATATTTGCTTACCAACCTTTGAATTTCATCATTGTCTTAGGTTTCATTTTTTGCAGGAGTGAATTTTCAATTCTGAAAAGTTTCATTGTTGTTATAGTTAATTTTGTGATTTCAATTTTGTTATTTTAAATTTTGTCAACTCAATTTTGTCATTTTCAATAGTTTAGATTTTATTTTCTGCAACTGTGTGAATTTCAATTATGCAAGGATAATTAGGCACTCATTTTTAGTTTCTAGGAGATTAAAAGGGATACCTGATACCCCCAAACACTAATTGTTCCATGAATAATTCCATGATATAGATGAACTAAAAATTAGTCTATTAACCCCTACTTTTGTATATAGCCTTGGACACCACCCTGGATTGACACATAATGATTAAATGATGAAGATTTGATGACACTCATCACAATTCCAAGGGCATAATAGCCTCAACACTATATACTAGTGAGAATGGCATTGCCCTAGTGGGCATCCGAATACTAGACCTATAAGCCCATAACGCAAGGGGCAGCTGGATATGCCAGTCTTTGTGGTTTTCTTATACCATATTTTTCAAGATGGCCACCACTATATTATTTGAAGCTTCAGCCTACCCATTTTCTTATGGATAGTATGGACTCACAAAACTATGTTTAATTATATATTTAGATGTCAAAGCTCTCACAGTTTTGTTCTTGAAAGACATTCCATTATCCGATTTTATTTTGGAAGGAATCCCAAAATGACTTATGATATGCTCCAGTATAAACTCGCATACGAGCTCCAATTGTCATTTTTAAGGGTATTTCTTCCACCCACTTTGTAAAATACTTAGTAGCCATGATTATGAATGTATGCTAGCCCGATGACGGGGGAGAGATCTTGCCTATAAAATCTAATCCCCAATGAGCAAATGGCCAAGTTGCTTGGATGGGTTGTAAGGCCTATGATGGCAAGTGCGTAAGATTAGCATGATGCTAAAATTTAATATATTTCTTGACATACACATTACACTCCTTCTCCATAGCGGACCAATAGTAGCCCATTCAAAGGATGCACTTGACGATGGCCATGCCGCTAAAATGGCCACCACACATACCATCATGAGCTTACAAAATCACCCATGATATCTCTTGGGGATCTAAGTAACGAATGAGAACTCCATTGTAGCCTCATCAGTACAATATGTCTCCTATTAAGACATATTTAGCCGCTTTCTATTTAAATGTGCACTTCACGACATGCAGTAATCCCTCTGGGATTATACTAAGTTTCAGGAATTCTGTAATTTGCGATATCTAGTTTTGATAAGCCTCAGCTTCGACTGCTAAGATAACTTGCTCCCCCTATGTATCTACTTTTGTAAATGCAGACTCAAAAATAACTTTATGGTTAATGGTAGTACCACTACCCATAGGACTCTAAGAGGTTAATGACCTCTAGGGTGCCTTCTTAGGAAAGTCTTCAGCTTTGCATAACCATTCAACTTTTGGTTGTACAATGATCATGTTGACCGATTCTTTGTTATCATAGGCTGCACGCTCTGTTGCCAGATGTGAGAGCGTATTTACATGGATGGTAGTAAAATCTACAAAAGGATTCTGAGGGATTAAATATCCTAAATATGCCATGGTGTCTACAAACCTATTTTATGACTAAGGTATTGCCTTGATGTCATACCATTCAAATTTAGCCAAATATGTGTCAACTAGATCTTTATAGGATTTCAGTACGAGACATCAACACTGAAAAAGCCCCTTGAATTGATTTACTATGAGAAATGAGTCGCCAAAGATGTTCAATCTCTTAATATTCATGGTGATGGCTATGTGGAAGCCCAATAGTAGGGCTTCATACTCAGTGTTTTTGTTAGTGCACAAAAAATCCAACTTAAACGATAAGGGCATTGGAGCTCCTTGTGGCATGAAAAACACTATTTTAGCATCACCTCCTTGTTTGCACTTTGAACCATCAAATAACAGAGTCATATTAGCATTGTTCGTTGGTTCTTCAGTCTTAGAAGCTTCGGATATGATGAAGACTACGTCATCCAAAAGCTCAATTATTAGAGGCCTACTGTTTGACAATGGTGCCTCAAAAAAATTGATCTGCTATAACCTGTCCCTTAATGGACTTCTAGCTTATGAATTCTAGATCGAATTTTGTCAATAGCATGATCCACTTTGTAGTATGCGTATTGTGATACATCTTACTCATCATGTACTACAAAAGATTTTGTTTGGATATAACATATGTCGTATGACTTAACATATAGTGTCACAATTTCTTTGTAGCAAACACTACTGCTAAACACAATTTTTCCACATATGCATACCCGAGCTCATAAATCACCAAGTTTCAACTAATATAATATATGGCCTGTTCTTTGCCTTGTACGTTCTTTTGGGCTAACATGGTTCCCAGTGCAAAGTTAGTTTTTGATATATATAGTAGAAAAGGTACCTTTGGCCTTGGTGGAGCTAGCATTGGTGGCATTGCCAGGTATTGCTTTATTTTAGCAAAGGCTACCTTGCAGTCCTCATCCCAATGAATGGGATTCCCTTATATAGAATTTGATTCATGGGTCAACATTTATCTGATAGTTGAGTGATAAATTTCTTTATCAATGGTACCTTGCCCTAAAGGCTCCTTAATTCCTTAATATTTGTGGGAGGACGCATTTCCAAGATGGCCTTGACCTTCTTTGGGTCAACTTCGATGCCTTGCTTAGAGATGATGAATCCTAGTAGTTTTCTAGAAGTTAAGACAAATACACACTTCTTAGAATTTAGCCTGACATTGTGCTCTATCAAGAAATCGAAGACCTACCTTAAGACATTTGCATGCTCTTCTCATAGCAATGACTTGGCCAAAAAGTCATCGATATAATATTCTAGAATTTTGTGCATGTAGTCATGAAAAATGTATGTCATGGCCCGTTGTTATGTGGCACCAACATTTTTGAGGCCAAATGGCATAAATTTGTAGAAAAATGATCCCCATGGCATTATAAATGTGGTTTTATGCTGGTCTTCAGGTTTAATCTGAGTTTGATTGTAACTAGAAAAACTGTCCATTAAGGAGAGCATTTCGTGACCTACAGTTGCATCTATGAGAGCATTAATATTTGGAAACATAAATGAATATTTAGGTGTTGCCTTATTTAGGTCTCTAAAATCCATGCAAATACAGATTCTTCCATCGAGGTTTCCCACAGGTACCATATTGGACACCCATTCTGGATAGTCGATGGAGATCAAAAATTCCACATCTAACAACTTTTGTAGCTCATATTTCACCATTAAGGCTACTGTTGGATGCATATTTCTAAGCTTTTTATTGACCAACTTCTTCATCAAATCTAGCGAAAGGTTATGCATAACCAATTTCAGGTCTAGACCTAGCATATCCTTGTACATCCAAGCAAATAAATTTTGTCTCTCTTTCAGCAGAGGGATGAGGGTGGCCCACTCATCTGGAGTGAGACTCTCCAAATTTAACCTTATTTGCATTGGTAGGATCATTACTGATATCCACATCAAAGGTTTCATCTAATGACATATGCAATCCCTCGTCGAGCTGGTGAGGCATAGGAATTAGATGAATGTGATCAGTCGGGTTGATTGGTTTTGCATTGGAAGCATTTTCAGCATGATAAACATCATATGCACAGCTTGGTGCAAAATGGAAAGGTTGCAAGATTTCTTCATTAGGGAAGAAATCCTCAAGCTCAACGGGTGAATCAGTGCAATCCCAGTTGATAGCATATTTGTTAAGATACAATGGTTTGGACAGATCTACTGGAATGTGAAGTGGAGTGGTCAAATCAATGGAGACCATGTTTATGGAATGGAATTGATCTCCAGGACCACACGGACCGACTTCTACAAAATCTACGTAGTCCTCATACCCATGATCTAGCTCTAATGGCATAGGCATAAATGGGTCTTCTCTATGAGGACTGTGAACAACTAGATCCTCCCTCTACACTACTTGCAAAATAGGATCATTTGGCTAACAAATCTCCATGTAGGTCGGTGGAAGGGGATTAACCAGCTAATAAATTTGATCCAGGTTTAACCTTCTTGATCTTAGATGAGGACCAACACGTAACTATCGATAGGCCTCATCTATGTCGATGGGTTGATGATGGTAACCTAAATAAGGAGGACCAAGGTAGGCCCTCTCTAACTCATCTTCTTTGTCACTATCATAATAGAATACTTCATTCACCCCTACTCCTGGGGATGCTCTGGCAAGTATGGCCCCATGAATTTGACTGCTTGATCACTGTCATCACTATTTGGATAAATCGAATAAT
This sequence comes from Wollemia nobilis, assembly GCA_028583015.1. Lineage (NCBI taxonomy): Eukaryota > Viridiplantae > Streptophyta > Pinopsida > Araucariales > Araucariaceae > Wollemia > Wollemia nobilis. Next base: position 22,425,416 of record JAQPPZ010016875.1, read on the forward strand.
TATATCGTAAGTGTGACATCGCTAAGAAATATAGCTTTGCTTCTTCCCTTGAATGATCAATGTTGGGAAGGATCTCTTTGATAAATTATATCGATTCAATAGGCAATAAATGATGCGCATGCCAGGGCTTCACATAGGCACCTTCAAATTCATCCCCAGATTCATCATTCTTTTAGGATTATTCATCTACGTCATAGCCTGGTCCACTCATATCGAAAGTGGACTCTGCTCCATTTTCATTACAAAGATCTCCTAGCTCAAGATCACTTGCAGTAATGGGGTTACACCCCTGCATGTCTATGTCATTGATTGCATCATGAATTTGGTGTCCCAAGTTATCTCTAGGGTTCAGTTCTATCTCAATATGCCCAAGGAGCCCTTCATGATGATCTTCAAGTGGCTCAACGGTGACAACAGATATCATAGGGCGATTCCCCCATAAACTAGAATGATCAGGATGATATGGATTAAAATCCACATTGTTCACCATACTAAGGTATAGACAATCTAGGGATACTTTGAGCAAATAATCCTGCCCCCATATCTATAACCCTAAACTAAACCTATCAGTGACTAATTGATAATGTGGTTCTAGTGGAGTCCTACGTCCTTGTTCAAAGAGACCAATGTTGTATCCATACCAATGATATAGCTAGAAAATACGCATGGCATACTTCTGGTTGGAAAAATAACAAATTTTTACCATGAAAGGTTCATCGTCATCCTCATCCATGGGCTCTCACGTTGGAAGCTGATCTAGCCCTACATAGATAAAATTAGTTTTATTAGGGGGATCTCCCAATGGAACCATTGATCCAATCGGTTAACAATGAGTGGATGATCAGGCCATATCTTATGCAATCTTTAGAATTGGTTCAAAGATTACATTTTGCATAAGGTACACGTCTAATCTGGTGTTGGTGAGATGTATTTTCACCCACAGTGTGGATGACCCTACTAAATATGCAGGTGAGTTAGGCTGAGGCACCTCCTTAGCTTTATCTTGGGGTTTCTCAACTTCCATAGGAGTGCGAACCTTCTCAGCAACTGGCTTGAGCTCATGATACTTCTCTTTCTTGCCCATTTTCAACTTCAACTTCTTTTTGTCCTGACACATAATTAATGTTGACAATTTTAGAGAAGTGGCAGTGGTGTGCTCTGATCTGTGTGACACAGATGGTGTTGGTTGAGTACGTACTATTGGTTTACCTCCTAGCCTTTTTATCGATGATGATGACCAAACATCTAGGTGCATTGATGGGAGTATGAAACCCCCAGGAAAATCCATTAGGTTCACAAACTTAAATAGTTCTTTGTTCGATGACACTACATGAACCTGTCCCTCATGAATATACTTCACACACTAATGCAATATCAAGGGAACGCAATGCATTTCATGAATCCAAGGCCTTCCAAGTAATATATTGTATTGCATGGCATCTTCTATCACATGACACATCACAAAGCTAGTCTTCAAGCATACCTACATAGGTAGGATAATTGTGCCAACAATCGAACATAGTGCATCATTAAATGCTCTCAATATAAATGTAGTTTACACAATGTTTGATTTAGGCAGCTTCAAATGACTCAGTGCCTTGGTCGTTATTATGTTGATTGATGATCCAGTATCAATAAAGACCATTTTAAATGGCATGTGATTAACACATGCGATTATGTGCAATGATGGGTCAACCATGGTTGTAGAAACCATCCTTATCTCATGATCATAAAATTGGATCATCGGTTCCTGAAACTGTTGTACATGTCCCATGAAATTAGTAAATTCCTACGCATCTTGGGACTGTACTTCAATGAACCTCAAAATGTCCATAAGAGTCTCCCTGTGCCTCGAGGACTATTTTATTAGCTCATATATTGACAACTTCATGGGAGTTATCTATATGTTTTGGACCAACCTACTCCTTATGGTCACCACTAGTCTTGTTGGTGGGCTTGGGATATTCTGCACTGGTTGCTAATTCAACATGGCTTGTATTTGAATGGGAGCATGAGGTTGATTCTATTGTTCATATCTCTTATGTCTAATGACAATGTTCACCATGCCTACGAACCCTTGTGTAGGTGGTTTGACTTGCACCTGGTTGACCTGGCAAACATTCTTACGAGGAGCCTCATGATTTGGAAAGGGGTTTCTATAAATCCCCATATTTTGATTATCAAGTGCCTGCAAGTTGTGCAACACTACAAGCTCACCTTTTTAAATCATATTTTGCACCATGTGTTTTAAATTCCAAAAAACCTCAATGTCATGGTATTTCATTCGATGAAATATGCAAAACAGATCTTCTTGGTACCCCTTTGGTTTGGGTTTATTGGGGTCTATCATCTTGATTTCAGGTAATCTAATTTTCTTGGCCTCGTACATTTTATGGAAAATTGATGTCAAAAATTCAATCAATGGTGTGAACTAGAGAGGTGGACGTTTATATTTGTTATTGCCCTTATAATTGTTGGTACACTTTTCATTCTATACAAGAGGAGGTTGGGCCTGATAATTCTATTTATGTTACCCCTTCTCCTCTTATTGGAGATTCAACACCACTTGATTTGCATGGGCCTACTTGCCCTATTATTTTGTGGTGCTCTCCTTTTGTCCCTCTCTCCTGTTCTTGAGCTTCAAGTTGCCTTCCTGCAACTTGATGTCCTCGATCACTTTGGCCTGCGCCAAAGCCTCTTTGAATGTAAGATTCTACTGCAACTATGGCAGTAACAAGATGTGCTCAGGACAACTATTCATAAACATTTGGGTTAACTCTGTGGTAGGAATAGGGAATGGAAACTTCACCATTAGTCTCCTCCATCTCTTTTTGTATTACTCTATTGTTTTGTCATCACGTTGAGCTAGCACAGCCAGATTGGAAATATTGGCTTGTTTCTTGATGCCAAAGGAATAGCATTCAAGAAAGGCATCAGCTAATTGCTCAAAACTAGTTATGTTATATTTCTTTAACTGATTGAACCACTCTCGGGCTAAACCAAAAAGTGTCATGATGAAAGTATGCAACAACAATGCATCGTTGCTTGCTATATGAAAATAAGCATCTAGAAAGCTCATGATATGTTCCTATGCATATTAATCACCCTTAAACTTGTCTAAAATAGGCATATCAAAATTCTCAAGGTAAGCCAGAGTAGGCATCGAAGGATATAAAGGCTCATTATGAATTTTTCTTAATTTCAACTTTTGCATAAGCATGCCTTGTATCTCGATGGCTTTGATCTTCTCGGTTAAGGCCTTGTAGGCCTTCGAAGATAGAAATTCATCCTCCCTAAGTTGATGTGGGGGTGGCTTAGGAGGTATTATCTTCCTCATACAAGATGGAGGGTGTTGATATTCATCTTCCTCATCTCAAGAGCCCTCAGGATATTCTTGCTCGTATTCGTCTCCCTCTTCCTCTTCATGTTGCCTTTGCCTCTAATTATAGAGCGATGTTGGCCACTGTATCTGTTCGATACTGGCATGAGTACGAGTTTCTATTTTCTCTTGATGCATATAGGCTTGCAACAAAGCCTTTCTCATATATACACTCTCTATGCTCATCCTGAGGATATAGGCTATCCCTAGCTAGCCTATCCTCCTGCTCCATGCACTCCTTTTGGGCAAGGATATGCTCTTCGCGCATGTGCTGCTCATATAGCCTCTGTCTAATGAGCCTATGCACTTGAATATTTTCATATTCAATACAATACATCTCTAGGTGAGAACCCTCTAATTTATCTTGGAGGATTTGGAATTTCTACTCCGATACTAGTCGATGTGATCTATCGATCTAATCGATCATGGGAGGCCTCTGGTATCCCTACTCTGTACGAGAAACCTTGTGGGTTCTGTACCCATTGGAATTATGTGATACACCTTTGCCTCTATCTATGAATACTACATTGTCATCCTATTATATCCTATACTATGAACAACCATGCATAGATAGCGAGTGTGTTACATGAGGGCACTTAGAAGCCTCTTCATGCTCTCTAGTTGTCCTGATGACACTTACGCTATGCTCACTCGAGGCACGAGTGGTGGAGAGAAAGGCTTGTAGCCTAACTACTCTAAGACACTACCTAGACCCTCTAGCTATCTATACCACCATCGCTTATGTGATGGTGTGCCATTAGCTCCCACCTGTGATATATGATCTTGCATGGCGGACCACGTATGGGAGTATGGTTAGACCTATGCTCGGTAGTGATCCTATCTACCTGCCATTGAATGGGTAGATATCTAGTCATTATATACTCATAAGGTTGAGGTATGGATCCTCTTGTGGAATTAGTACATAGGGGCACCAACCTGGTCCCCTACACAACAAACTCTTTGGCCGATCTTGTGGACGCACATGTAGTGTAGTCTCTATAATGGATTTTGAGTGGAACACCCTCATGCTGAGAGGCTTCTCATTTTATCCTATACCTAGAGGAGTGTATTGAAGCTCCTCTAGCTGGTTTATGCTCTAAGAGCTTTCCTCATGTTGATTTATCTCCTCTAATGCTTACCGAATAGTTTGATTCACTCATGTGGGTGAGGACTTGACATGTGCTGCTATGAATTGGATAGGGGTTGGTCATCGGCATTAGGTTTAGACCTTTTATGACCACACTATGTGTCCACCATTGTGTACCTAGCATCTAGATGTATCTTTTATTATTAAGAAAACAAGTTATACAATGATGATTATCTCATATTAAATTTTGAAATTGAGCCCTAAACTGTTTGATGTGTTTTCAATATTTGTTGTATCAGTGGAGAAACTCTTATCATGTTTTGCAAAACTTGTTAGATTTTATTCTCAATTTAATGGCTTTCACCTGTATGCTCACAACTCGACAACTTGGCTATGAACTCCAAGTCATGTAATCCAACCTATAATGTGTGGTAATGAAGCCCACACATGGTCAGGGAGCACAGGTCCTCCTAGATCCTTACCCATTTTCCCCTAGTTAGTGTTATACCATTTGAAGAGAATACACGCAAAATTTCTAGGGTATGAAATATTCTCGAATATGGTATTGGTATAGTATCCAAAAATTCATGGTATTTGGGCCAACGGGTGGAAGTTACACCCACCGTCGTTGAACCCTACTAGTGGTTGGATGTCAAGCCCAACTCACTAGAATTTAAGTGCCAAGTGGTGTGTGTGGTTCATTTTAATGTACATAAAATAAATGCATCATATAGCATTCATGCTCATTTTCTATATGCTATGCAAATGAAATAATGTTTCAAATTCAAAAAATGCAAGCTATTCTAGATGCTCTTTGAGACAATGCACATTACAATGATAATTGGCCACTAATTGGGCCTCACACATGTAAACCAAACAAGACACTCTATCAAGCATGCTATAGCCTAGGGCGGACTACAATCATAGGTCCGCTGTTTACAGCAACACATTTCTACAAGTACAAATTGAAATGAACTAGGACATGATTGATTTCCAGTTTCTTAGTTTTCTTTTCCTAATTGCATTTCAAAATAAGCATTCTGTAAAAATACAGAGAGTAAAAATAGAATAGAGAGTGGAAAATAGGGCCTACCTCGGGTCCTGAGTTGATTTACACTCTAATTTGTGTTGTCTATGTATTCAGGTGTAAACCATAGGTCTGGTTTGAGTTTCAGACTGTAAACCACGTGTTGAACCTATGGTTCAATTGTTGGCTTGTATCTGATAGCTGCGGTTTGTACCTATAATTCCCAAAACCAAGAAACAATAGTTAGATCACATGAATTATGAAGTTCCACTATGATCACATTTTGTACGACCAAAAAGGCATGCACCCAAAATTTGTAATTGGATAAACAAAGTCAAATTGATATTCAAACACATAAATGGAAAAAACACATAGAAATTACAAGAAATTCCTCCATTATTCCATTAAAATCAATGAGTGTCTGATTACAAGTAAGTCCCTCTTAGGGATACTCTATTTGATACACAATTACAATTATTTCAATTCCCCTCGGGGATGAAATGCACTATCAAGCCCTTAAGGTGACACGAACTACTCTAGGGTGGAGTAGACCCTCTTCTTCACATTGAGGAAGGAAATGAATGGTTGTAGATCCTTAGAAACTTGTACCCTACGATCAAGAAACAACACAAGAATGTCAAAAGCATAGGAAACCTCTCATGATGAGGCCCTTTAAAGATAAATAGCATGAAAATAACATAATGACATAAGATCAAGAAAATGCATAAACTATGCTAAACATATGCAAATAATATCAATATTGCTGGAAATATGTAAATGAAGAGCACAACTATCAATCTATGGAATCAATTACTCGAAATGAAGCATTATAACATAAAAATAAACCATTAGCATCTAAACTACTATGATGAAAAAAATTAGCAAAAACACTATTCTATTGGTCAAAAGTCTCTAAAAATACAATTTAACCATATGAATGACTAATATAATCTAGTTAAATGGGCAAAAATGAGAACAGTAAGGTGGTGATACCTCTGTTACAAACCGCAACACTGATGCGCGAAATGCACTGTAAACCACAACTAAAAGCTATGGTTAGTACTCAAATGATTTTATCCTCAAAATCAGGGGTAGTGGGCTTGGCATCCTTGTCCAATTGATGTTCAAGGGTCACCTTCGGTGTCTTTTTGATAAGTTTGGTGTTTGATTCACTGTAAGGGGCCTCCGTTTGCTCAAATATGTGTTTCTTGGCTCTCCTAGGTCCTTAGGGCATCCATGGCCTAATTCATCATGATGTTTGACAAATTGACAATGGGGATGGCAAAAAGTCTCTCTCTATGCACTCAAGTGAGTCCACAATTTGATAGGGCTTCACTGCTTTGATCTTCAAAATGCACTCTCTATTTTTTCCTAATTCTTAAGGGTAATTATAGGATGTCCCAGGGCTAGGGGTGGTTAGAATAGTTGGATTGGAAGCTTCCTTCCTCTAACCATCATCTTCTAAAAAAAATGGTCATTCAAACTGTTTTGGCTCAGATGAAGGCCAACTGAACTTCAATTAAGACTATAGGTTACAACTACAGTCTAGACTATAAACTGTAGGTCTCAGTCATGGTTTATACTGTAGACCATAGGTCTAGGCTGTGATTCAGACTGATTAGGCCAAGGAGCCAAAATTGAGTGGTTAGAACCACTGCTCTATCTTGGAGTCTGTCCAAGATCGTCCATATGGTCTTATAGAATGTCCATATGAGTAGTCGCCCTCGACATGAAATGTTTTAGGTGTCTACAATTACTATAGTTCTATATCTAAAGGATGGAGAAAAATTAAAAACTTATAGAATTTATGAGTACATGATTAAAATGTGTTAAACTAAAATATTGTGTTATAAAAAACAAGCTTACACATTAATCAAAGCATTATATCATTTTAAATGTATCTTTGGATTCAACAAGCTGATATCATATATTCCCTACATTGTTGTTAAAGATATGTTCACTCAGCTTGAACCTTTAGGAAGTCCTACAATATGGATGGGTAAGTTATTAAAGTATGATGTTGAATTTAAAGTAGTGTAGATTGTTAGAGGACAAGGACTAACAAAGTATTTAGCTAAAGGAGAGGCTATGAACAACACTATTGTAGTGGGTGAGCAGTAAGAAGCTAGAGTAATTGAGAATTTTTATTTCTAGTGGTATTATGACATTATGTTTTACCTTTAGAACTTATCATTTCCATAAGACATATCCAAAAATAAAAGGATATCTATCAAGAAATTGGTCCAAATATACTACATTCAGGAAGGTAGACTGCATTGGAGGCATCCAAATGGTGTGTTGCTCCTCTACTTGTTTTAAAAATAGGTCCTTCAAGTGTTGAAAGAATATCATTATAGCTTTTGTGGAGGTCATTTTTCTCCATAAGCTACTACTCATAAAATCATGAGAGTTGGTTATTATTGGTCCTCCTTGTTTAAATATGTATATCATTTTGTTATAAGTTGTCATATTTGTCAGATTTTTGTAGGAAAAAAAAAAATTTCAGCCATGCCCCTAAGGCCAATAATTGTGGAAGATCCTTTTACTCAATGGGGAATATATATCATAGGTGATATTAACCTAAATTATTATGGAGGTCACAGGTGGATCATTACAACAATATAATATTTTACCAAGTGGGTAGAAGTAGCACCTCTCAAGAAATCCACTACATAAGTGGTCATCAAGTTTTTAGAAGAGAACATATTGACAAGATTTAGAATTCCCTGGAAGATAGTCACATATAATGGTAAATACTTCACTTCTTTTGAGATGATTAAATTTTATGCTAAGTACAACATAGAGCTTTCTCATTCTACAAATTTCTATCCTCAAGAGAATGGTTTAGCAAATAACTCAAATAAAAAATTGATCACAAGAATTAGAAGAGAACTATATAGAAACAAAAGTTGGGATAGTTAGCTGAAGTATGCTTTATGGGATAATAGAATATCTATCAAAAGATGCACAGTAAGGTCTCCCTATGAACTAGTATATGGTGAGAATGCTCTACTACCGCCTCAGGTGGAAAGTCATGCTTTATATTTACTTCTTTAGGATCATGAAAATCCAAACATATTGCAAAGAAGACCTGATCAAACTATAAAGTTGTAGGAAGACAAAAAGGATGCATTAATGTAGATGACTAAGCAAGCTCAAAAAACAATGTAGTTTTTCAATAAGAAATCCAAAGTTAAACCTTTTCAGGGAGGAGATATAGTGTTATATTGGGACCCCAAAAATGACAAGCATGGTGAAAAAGAAAATGGGAGCCTAAATGGTTTGGTCCCTATCAAATACTCCAAAATGTAGGCCAACATACTTACAAATTGTAAATTATGGATGGTGCGAAATTTACAATTCCTATCAATAGCCAATATTTGAAATTGTATCACTCAACATTGAGGGCTTGAGAAGCCACAAAAATAAAAGAAAAAAAATAGTGTGTTTCATTATTGTTCTTTTTAGGTGATTAAGGTTTCAGTTTTTAGGTGATTGAGTTATTTTTAGGTGATTAAGCAAGTTTCTAATTTTTTGTGGTTTGCTAGAGATTCTGGAATTCTCAGGCAATTCATTATCAAAAGTATTTTTCATCACATATCCCAGTCGAGCCTGTGTTGGATCCTCAAAATCCAACATGATTTTTCCCCCCATTTAAAAAAAATTACTATTTTTGGGTAATTTATTATTTTTGGCCAAAAGTACCCTATTTTTAGCAAGTCACCAAAAAAACCTGGATAGCCCCCTAAATTAACACACATTATTGCATTTTCCATATTATATCTCCTAGAAAATCTCAACACCTATCCATGTCTAAAAATTCATTAAATTCTAAATTTTCTTTCTTTCGATTTTTCAAAAAAAATAATAAATCCTATTTTTGGGTTTCTAGATAAAGGAATTAAGGTCCAATAACACATTGGAAAATCTTCAAGGATTCTATTGAAACCTTACATTGTTATTTTCCTCCTCTTTATCTATATCCACATAAAATTTCAAGTCGATCCAATGGTCGGATCAAAAGTTATGCCCTCCGAAAGATAGGCTATTATGGACCATTTTTGAGATCCAATTGAGAGATAGTGAGAGGTCATTATTCATCTTCGATAATTGCAATTATAAAATATTATTATTATCAAGATTTATGTAATAGGTATTTTTGACCAACTGAGACCACTACCACACTACAAATAAGAACCACTACAAGCACAATTAATAATACAAGCCATGATGAAGACAACTTCAGTTATGCACCATCATCAAAATAGTTGCAATTTTCATAATTATGGACCATCATCAAGCTTTGAATGAGAACCAATTTTTAGGCTATATGAGAGTTTCTACAATAGAAACTATCATCAAGTTTTTGCATAGTAATTTTGCAAGAGGTATACTAGTGTGCCCATCCTTGTCAATTATATTTTCCTTTGTGTGTCTTGTTTTTTCACCCATGTTTTTTCCCATTATTATGTAGGTTTTTATGAGGAGGTATCCAATTTATTAAGATAATTTCCAATGGCTAATGATGGAAGCTAGGAGGCTCTTTGTTACATCATTTGAACAAAGAGTTGTAGTTCTCTATTGCATAATTTGAATGGAATTTATTTGTACTAGTTCAATGAGATCTGGTTCTTCAGATCAGACTCCTATTGTAATGATTTGTTGTTTAGTGAAATTGTGTTTCCTCATTTGAGAAGTTATATATAAAATTTTGTGTGTTCTCCGATTTAAATCTTACATCATTTCAATGTTTAGATGGTGTCTTATTTCGGTGTCATGTTGAATCATTTATGTTACATTATTTGAATGAATGTGATTGGCTCAAATTTATCTTCTTCCCCTTCTACCTTCATCATATTTTAATTATGGCTACAATTTCCCAATGGATAAGGCATTGGTCTACATCTTGAAGCACTAGCTAGGAGTTACTTTCAAACTTGATCAAATTTTATGTTGTAGTTTTATTTTATTTTTGCAAATTTGGATGAGCATGAGCATATAAGAAATATTTTAGGCTCACCTCCAGGGTTTCTTTACCCCACCTGATATATCTAGAGTCTTAGGATAATATTTTCTAGAGTTAAGTAGGTGAATCCACCAGATTCTACAATGCTTATTGGATCAAGGAAGTCTTGTAGCATTAAAAATATATTAAGGGTGTAGGAATTTCCCCCAATAAGGCCCTCAAATTCCTATAGAACCACACTACTAGTTACTAATAGATAAATCAGACTTAGAATATAGTATACGCATGCTTGATGAGCTTCTTGTTGATTATTTACAACACCTTGACTTAGGCTTAGGGGTAGATATCAATGGCAGTGAGCATGCTAATCCTGGTAATGCTTATCTACTTAGTGATCATCTAAATATAGGTACCTTCATTATCATTGATAATGACTCATCAAAAGAAGAGTTTGAAGATGATTAGAAGTTAGATCATGACTAGGGGTTAGAAGTCAAGTAGGAAACCTTATCCATTCCCTATTTTAGCTTAGAAAAGGAGTCCAACCCTATTGAGCCTCTTGTGGATCTAGATTAATTCTATATTCATATTTTGCCAAGATTACCCCTATCCCTTTGGTGCTAGTTTCTCCTAATTTATGATCCAATCATCCTAGTACCACATAGGGAACACCTCATCATCTTGTTTCCACCTCAACCACCCTTGATACCTTTATGCCCCCCATATTTGATCATCTCTTCCTGTATTATGGAGATCGTCCACCAACCATCAACATAATCTCCATTGATCTTACTAATCCACTCCATTATCTTGGTAACCCTTCTCTATCATTGCCTCTCAATATTGAGGCTATTTATTTTGATCATGTTTTCTTTCTACATTTCCCATCCAAGTTTATTCCTTCTAAGGATATGATACAAAGGTACCATATATCATCCCATTTGAAATTAGCTATCCTCCAAGCTGAGATAGAGCTCGATAATACATCTAACTATCTTAATCCAACTGATGATATTCACTTGATACCTAATCCTCATCAATAGGAGGACGGATCACATATATTGATAGAAGATATGGTTGATATAAATGTTAGCAATGATCCTGAACACCCCCAGATTCTCAAGCTAGAGAAGGGTCTTTCAACCAAAGAATACGAGGAATTTTTTCCTCTTCTAAAGAAGTACAAAATGGTTTTTTCTTGGTCATACCTAGATATGCTTGGTTTGGATCCAAATCTAGTTGTCCATAAATTGACACTCCAGCAATTAAACTCATCAAGAAAAATTTATAAGATGCATCCAATAATTGCTATTATGAAAAAATATGAATTACATTGTTGGATGTAGGATTCATCCAACCTATTGACTACCTCGAATGGGTGTCCAATATGGTTCTTATTAAAAAAAAATGGGGGGTGCGCATATGCATATATTTTTATGATCTTAACAAAGTGATCCCCAAGGATGAATTTCCACTCTCGAACATCAATGCATTGGTAGATGTAGCCATAGGACACAAAATGCTCCCTCTCATAGATTTCTTCTCCAAAAATAATCAAATCTGAGTCAATATTGAAGATCAGGCCAAAATATATTTCGACATGCCATGGGGGACCTTTTGCTATAAGTTCATGCCCTTTGGATTAAAGAATGCGGGTGTTACCTACAAATGGGAAATGATATACATTTTTTATGATTACATTCAAAAGATTGTCAAAGATTATGTCGATTATCTTGTGGCTAAATATTTATTGCATTCAAGACCATATTGGTGTTCTATAAAAGATATTTGATTGCCTGCTAGAGCATAACATATGCTTGAACCCAAAAAAATGTGTTTTTGGAGTAACATATGGAAATTTTTTGAGATTCATCGTGTCTAAATAGGGCATCAAATTTAACCCTCATAATTTTGAAGTCATACAAGCATACCTCCCCCCAACTTGAAGGTGTTGAGAAGTCTGAAAACCTCAATATTCTCCACTTATAGGTATTTCATGCATAAAAAAAACAACAACAAAATCATAAAAATATAGCATCTTCTTATGACACCATGCATTACATCTCATTGCACATTGCCATTGCATTGCACATCATCATTTATTACACCATGCATTTAGAAGTATTCATTGGTGCCTTTCACAATGTTTAGTTACACTTGTCATCATGTTGTATTAAGCACTTGTAACAATACACTTGCATTATTTTGGAAATAAGAGCAAGGTTTGTTGGCATTGATGTCAAGAAGAAAGCAAGGTTTGTCATCATTAATTTCATGAGTATGATGACCATGTTTCAATGTCATCCATGCATTTATGTCAAAAGGTTGATGTCCAAATTCTGGTGTTATTAATGTCCTCGAGTGGTTCTTTCTAGAAAGGCAAGAAGCAGGTTGATACAAATAATAATATTATAATATATAATATTATAATATTTTTTGGTTATAGTTTGGTGTGAAGAGAAACAAAGATTGTGGAGTAATAAAATTGTTATTTCTCCAAAAGACCCATGTAAAGGTTTATAAACCCCTAAGTTTAAATTTAAATATTTTACCCTAAGGTAAAATTTAAATTTAAATTTATTTAAAAGTGCCATAATTCAAAATTTGAATTAAATCGAATTTGAGATAAGTAAAAGGGTTGACATGCTTTAAAAATTAATAAAGCATATATAAGGTGGTAAGTTCCACCTTGGGAAGGTATCCATGCGATCCATTTGAATGCAAAGGAAATCGTGCACCAAGGACTAAGGAGAAAATTGCATGTGATTTTTAACCCTTTGAGGAGGTAGACCAAGGAACAAGGGAGAGAGGAACACCGATTAAATCACAGAAGTGCTGGTAGCACGGGTGGTAGCCAGGGTACTGGTAAGTCATTTGTAGGTGATAGGTCATGGGTTTGAATCCGCGTGACTATGGTTTTGGAAGGTAGAAGTTTGATTTGACTTTTGTGTCATTGGAGAGGTTAAAGAGGAAGGCATGAGCCTTGTTCATCATGTGAAGGAATGTAGCCCACTTGGTGGGCACACACTATGCGGAGGTGCTTGGGAGAAGGGGATCGATGAATTGAATCCTACCAAAGTCTTTTTGGGAAGGATTACAAGGTATGCACTATTTCTAAGGTTTAAACATTGCTTTCAAAAATTGTAAAGGTGGAAATTAATTGTTTTTTATTTCCTAAGGTCTTGTTAATTAAAATTTGCATAGTTAAAAGGATTGATGAATTATAAGAGGGAGATAAAAGGGTATGCAAAATTTTAATTTGTGTGTTTGATTTTTAAGTGGTTAAAAGGAGTAATAAGGGTGCCAAGGGTGTTAGATGTTTTTGTTGAAATAAATTTATATTATAAAATTTGATTTGAAAGGAGAAATAAGGCATAGTTGATTTTTGATATTTTGACTTGGTGAAATTTTTTTGAAATAAAAATATTAAGAATAGATTTTTGATATCTAGCCTTTGTGATTGGCAAAAAGAGTGAGTGTGATTAAGACATGTTTTGAGAATCAAATCTTCTTTAAAACAAAGGTATGGGAATATCTTCCTTGTGAGTGAAATATTTTTGGATGTTGTAACTGTTAAGTTGGAGTGAAAAGGATTGTTTGATAAGCATTTTTGAGTTTGTTTTTGAGATATCCAATGTTAATTCATGTGGATTTTTTAGAATAAAATTTGATACTAGAAATCTTGCTTGATAAGCGTTGTTGGAAATATTAAGTAAGATTTCGTATGCTTGACTAGGGTTTGTTAAATATCATGAGTATCATTGTTATGTGAGATTTGTTTGATAAGTATTTTTGACTAAGCTTTCATTGAGTGATTGGTTGAGTGGAGTTGATTGGAAGTTTTGGAGTGATAGTTCAAATTATGTGAAAAAAATTGTTCTTTATTCTTAATTGATTTGAAGAGATTGGAAGTAATGAGTGTTGTGTGAGAGGGAAACATATTGAGTATCTAACCATTATTTATATGTTTTTGTGGTAAAATAAGATAGATTGAAAGTGATTGATTATTGTTGTGAGAGTGAAACATATTGAGTCTCTGACCATTATCTATATGTTTCTATGGTAAAACAAGAGATATTGAAAGTGATTTAGTATTGTTGTGAAGTGTGAAGCATATTGAGTCTCTAAACATTCTCTATATGTTTCTGTGAGATTAAAACAAGATTCTGTGTGAATCTTGTTTGTGTGATTGAAGAGGTTTTATGTAATAGAGTGAGTTGAGTTGAGTAAGCTTTTGTAGAAGCTTACAATGTAGATTTAAGATAAGTATTGGTGAAGGCTTGTTGAGTATATTGGACAAGTTCTAGTGAGGAATTTTTGAGCATATTTGGATCAAGTTCTAGTGAGGACTTGTGGAGTAGATTTGGAGCAAGTTCTAGTGAGGACTTGTTGAGCAGATTTGAGGTAAGTCTTGGTGAAGACTAGTTGAGCAGATTGAGCAAGTTCTTGAGAGAACTTATGGATATATTTGAGCCAAGTATTTGAGAAGACTTGAGAGTAGAGTTGATTTATTGACTTTTTCAAACCTTGAGTTAAGTTTTGGGACAGATCTAGTAGAGTTTATTTGTGATTGAGTCAATCTTTGTGTTAAGGCTTGAGGATATATTTGAGGATAGATTTTGGTGTAGATTTGAGGACAGGTTTGTGCCCAACCAAGGATAGAGATTGAGAATATTTGTGCTAGACTGAAGGAATGTGTTTAGTGCAAATTAGGGACAAATATTAAGTATATTTGTGCTAGAACAAAGGACTATGTTTAGTGCAGATCAAAGATAGAGATTGAGAATATTTGTGCTAGACTGAAGGATTGTGTTTAGTGCATATTAGAGGTAGATATCAATCAAATTTGTGTTAGATCGAAGGACTATGTTTAGTGCAGATCAAATATAGAGATTAATCAGATTTGTGCTAGATCAAAGGACTATGTTTAGTTTAGATCAAATATAGATATTGAGCAGATTTGTACTAGACTAAAGAATTGTGTTTAGTGTAGATTTTAGATAGAGTTGAGAGCAAGATTTGGAGGTGATAGAGCAGAGGATAGTAGTCTCCAGTGGATAGAGATCCATTAGCCAAGGTATTGAGGATAGGTCTTCTAAGTGAGTACAAGAGTCTTAAATGGATAGAGATGCACAAGCTAGTGTAGTGGAGGTAGTAGTCTTGTAGAGGATCACCAACTAGAGTAGAGGATAAAGGGTTCTCTTATGGATAGGGATTCATGAACCAACTGAGGATATTGATGTCTCCTATGGATAGAGATCCATGACCTTGATTAGTGGATTGGTGTCTCCTTTGGACATAGGTCCATAAATGTTGTAGTAAGTAAAGGTTTCCCAAGATATTTGTTGAGAAAATTTTAGTGAAATATTTTCTCCATGGAGTAGGCCACATTGGGTGAACCATGTTAAATTGGTGTCTCTATTGTGTGTTGTGATTTATGCATTACTTTGGTTACTATTATTAACATTGAATTGATATATTAGATATTATTTTTTGGGAAAGAAAAGTAAAAAGTGGTCTTATACTGCTCACCCCCTTCTCAGTATAAGCTTGTGTTCTTCACATTAGTCTTTTCTTGTAAGCACTAAGAATAGCACAATGTTTGTATGACTACCATTTTCTTTGATCAAACTCTTTCTATTATCATTGCATACACCCCTTTATTTATGGTATTTTGATTATTAAGTGGTCCATGTAAGATAGGATAGATATTGTATGACCATCAACAATGGTGTTCATCCGACCACTAACTATTTTACACCCACCTATTAATTTTTGAAATTTCACAAGGAAAGCATCCCATCATATTGTTCATTACCATCCACATATCCCTTTATTGGTCTTTGTATTATTCCTAAGTATGTTGTCACAAGGTGTTCAATAGGATATTTTTGTCATTCAATCATCCCTAGTTTTCTTTTCAAATTTTGTAGAAATCCATCTTGATTTTTGATAGGTAGAGTCTTGCTTTGATTGTACCTTGCTTATCTCAAAATCCCAACACATAATTCACACTCTTAAATATGATTTTTGAACAAGGAAATATGAAACTATAAAGTGATATTTGCCTCAAAAGTGAAAATTTTCCTTTGCTCTCCTATTATGTGCATGGTCTAGAAAACTGAGAATTGACAAAAGGACAATCTCTCCCCTTCAAAATAAAAATCCCTTTCTCTCCTTCAAAAAGAGCAAGTTCCCCCCCAAAAAAATCAAAGCAATAAAATCCCATTTGATCCTCTTCAAAATGGGAAAAATTCTAAAAAAATCAATAAAATCCCTTGCTCTCCTTCAAAATGAGCAAGTATCCCAAAAATATCTACAAAGAGCTTGAATCCCTAGAATTCTCATTTTTTCAACGACCATGGGATGATATTCATAACCAACAATGGGCTCTAGATGCCATTTTGGAGTAGTATTATGTGTGGAGACACATTTATCACATTAGCACTCTTCTCTTGTATAGATCAATATCAGCTTGTGAATAAGCTAGCTTTTGATGTCTTGCATTATTGAATAGCCAAGTCCAACTGTGTACAAAATCATGATAATGATGATTAGAAGGTGATCTCCATTACAAAAATGGGCTATAAATACTATACTGGAAATGGGGTAGCTTTATGTGTGGTAACATGTAGTTCTCATTAATGAACTTCACTATTCACATAGGGATATCAAATATCTTGGTCTTCCTTGCAGATTTTTCTCTCAGGTTCTCACATGATCAATATAAAAATTTTGACTGGTCAACTAGGGTGTTTAAGTCTCATGAAAAGTCTTATGGTTCTCTTGTGACTTCTTAATGATCACCATCCATTACATTATCTTATTTTCAATAAACATTTTTATTTTCATTTGATGTATATTTCAGTATATACCTTAGGTGAAATTTTTTTAACTATGATTCATGACTTTTATACATTCTATGGTGCTTATACTTAGTTATTGCATCTTAGATTACTTTATTTTATCATTTACACATGCATTCATATTTCATATCATTTAAATCATCATATATCATTATTACATCTACATATCTAGGTCTATGCACAAATAAATCATATATCTAGGCATCCATATCATATCTATGCATCATCATATCTACAAGTCTAGGCATAAATCCATAATCATCCATCATCTCATAATCACAATCATCACATTAATAATTTCACAATAAACACATGATAACCATCAATAAATATCATGTCATATATATATCAAATTCATAAATGCATCATGATGAAAAAATTCTTGCAGGCTAAAATAATAAGTGCTATTACCTACCCAACCCATATTTCATTTTTTTTACGATTAACATCCATAATTTTTCCCACCCTATTTATTTTATTTCCATTTAATTTTTTACAGCTAAAAATGCAGCACCAAACAATCATAAATAAAGCATAATTCAAATAAACCAGATATTGCACAATAAATTAGATTTATATTAAATGGGGGGGGGATCCTAGAAACTTCGTTGTTACAATAATGGATTCAAGAATCCTATTTGATACAATTTTTACAAATATTTCCAAGGTTCTTCAAAAATCTAGCTACAAAAAATGGTGGTGTCTTCAGTTGCATCTCTGCTCCTAACATGTGTGAGTGGGATTTTGCGCATCCAATGTTGGACCACTCCAGCTTAATCGGCTATCTAATACTTCTAAAATACTATCTAATCTATAAACAAAGAAACACTAGATATTTAGTAATAATAATGAGGGTTCTACTTTGTGAGCCCTCAAAAATTACAACTAAAACCCTAGCTATAACAATATGAATGTGAACAAAATTAAAAAATATGAAAATATTATAAAATTAAATAGATTTAATTTACTCCTTGTTTTTTTCATTTTAGGTCCGAGGTGTAGACCAATTGGTTCATCCAAACCCCATAAGGGGGGTGGAGGTCCAAGGTTCAAATCTCGGGCCTCACCGGATTGAATGCTTGTCCCTTTCCTAGTGCTTTCAGTGGCTTAAAAGGTTTAAAATGATTGTGGAATGGTGATTATAGGGGTGGACTACACAAAGATCTATGTGGAAGCTTTTGAGGTGGACATCACAAAATACTATGGTGACCATAAAAGCTAGAAAACTTGCCCATATTCGTGGTATCTACTGATTCCACCATGTAAAAAAAAAAATACTCCTTACTTTTTGTTTATTGATGGTTGGATGTATTGTAGGTTGATGGTGAGGGTGTGCCCTAGGGACACTCAAGGATCTCTCTTGTCATTAGAATAGGGTTTTAAAATGTTGTCAGGTGCTCGGGAGGTCTAAAAAGAGTAGTAGGGTACTCGAGAGGGCAACAGAGAGTAGCAGGGTGCTTAGGACTATGGTGAAGAGCAACAAGGTGCTCAATAGTGCGATAGAGAGAAAAAAGGCACTTAGGACTATGGTGGAGAGTAGCATGGCATATCAGATCTATGAAAGCATATCAAATGAAGGTGAGGGATGTGATGGTAGTGGTGGCGAGCGAGGAAATAAGAAATATGATGGATGGAGTGAGGTTAGGGCACAAAGGCTAGGTTGGAACTCTAAGGCACTTTGAAAGCTCAAGGAACCTCAGGGGACTCAGGGAATTCAATCACTTAGAGGTTAAGCCATAAAAATAGCTCATATTTATAATCCAACCTAGGGCATGCTAGGGTTTCAAAAACACTAATCATGTGGCTAATATTGAAGCATATCTAGGGGTAGATATTAAATTTAGGGTGTGGCATGGATTGAGGTAAATGGATGGATGGAATTAAATGAAATAAAATTGCCGGGATTAATTTATTTATATAAATATATATTTATTAAATATATAAAATATTACTATTTATATATAATAAATATATATAAATATATATAAATAATGGGCAGAAAATGGTGGGAAAGCTAGGATGGAGGACAAGTGGCTATGTTTTGGTGGTGGAAATGGCGAGGAAGCATAGATGGAGGACTAGTGGCTAGATTTTGGTGTCTATAGTTGCCCCTTTTTATACCATGTTATGTAAAACACAATATGGTACAAAAATACAAGACACCTAATCAGGCTAGGCACAGAAGCAACTTCTCTCTCTTGTTGGAATGTGAAGATAAAATTGAAGGCAAAAGAACAAATATTTTGGAGTTATTGCATACCTTACCCCATTAATTGGCAAATGAATTGTGGATGAATCTCATGAGACAATTGAAAAAGAATGAATGGAATAAAATGTTGTGAAAAGAAGAAAAATGGGGATCATGTAATGTGCAACCATTTTTACACCAACGTTTGAAGGGTGATTTGTGGAATGGAAAATATGAATGCATTTATTTTTGCCCCAACAAACGAGGGGGTTTGGGAGAAATTATGATGATGATCGCGTCTATTTTTGCCCCAGTAGATGAAGGGTTTTATGCCAGATTTAGATGTCATGATCATGTAATATGTATCCCTTTGTGGGAAAATTAGAATCAAATTTGGTTGCCTTGAATTTGGGGCGATTCCATGATGTTAAATAAACTTTTGTCATATGGCCTCATTGATATGCAATATGAAGATGCAAAAAAATAAAAGGAGTCAATTGTGGAGGATCTGCTAGTGACTGTAGGATAATTCCTTTTAAATGAAACCAACCACCCTAGATAGAGACAATTTCTATGATGACTATCAAGGTAATTTGGAATGATGTGATGTAATTATGTCCATGTTTTAAGCCCCATGAACTAGGTCATCAATGATAGCTTTTTAGCAAATTTAATCTTATCAAAGGTTCACTTGAAGTTTGAGGAGCCAAACTTGATTGTGCTTTCAAACTAGGAGATATGGGATAATGATGATGACCAAGTTTTCTTATGGTGATTCATTCATCTTACTGAATTGCATGGACGCAAATTCGTTGCAATCGCCAAGTATATAGAACAAACCACTATATACAATATTCACTTAAAATTTAGAATATATGGAAATAAATGGATGATGGAGTATGATATTGATGAAATTTGAAATTTTGAGGAAGAAATGTGATGATTTGTGAAAAATAACTGATTGGCAAAGATTGGATAGCATGTTGGTCAATTTTGTGTCTTTTTGGACACAAAATTCAATTTATTGGGCCAAATCAACTCAGATTTTCACAAAAATTGGTGGGATGATGGGAATTAAGATGCATATGATGAATATGGTTGTTTTGTGAAAATTTGGACTAGTTTGATATGTTTTGTAAGTGGAATTGTGTTTTTTATGATTTTTGGTTGCAAACAAAAATTATGCGTCCAAACTAATTTCTGTTTTCACAAAACCCGATTTTATGATGGAATTGATGTGTGAGTGAAATTTGGTAAAATTTAAAGGAGGTAAGATATCGATTGGATCAATTTTACCTTTTCTTGATTTACGTGTAAAATGCCTGCATGCATTTTTGAGGTACAGTAAATGCCCAGGTGCACTTCATGGTGCCATAAAATTCCCTTGCATGCTTCAGCATACCTAAAAATTCTCATGCATGCTTCAGCCTATCTAAAATACCGCAAGGCGCTTTAGTGCAACTGGAATTGCTATAAATAGCCTACAAGTTGGAAATTGGAGCTCATTTGTGTGTTTTCAAGTTTAAGAAGCTACATATGAGGAGTGGAGTGGAGTGAGGAGTGAAGTGAGGTAGTGGAATTTTGGCATAGAAGCTATGGTGATGGAGCGAATGAGTGTTGCGTCTAAAGCGAAGGCAATATTTGCCAATGTAATGATTTTGAAGACTTTAGTGTTGTGCAAAATTTTGCTGCTTTTGCTTTTTTTATTACTAATGAAATGTGTTGATTGCTGTAGTTGCAAATTTTGGAGCCACAAAATTAATTTTATCCTCTTATTCTTGGGATGAGGAAATTGTTCTCGGAGGTAGATTGGAATTTGCTGAAGGCGATGGGGATAGAGGGTGCGGCCCGACTAGATGTGGTGAGGGTGGATGAGGGATATATATTAGATTTGGCAGAAATATGGGATGTGGATAGGGGGACCTTCCATCTGCCAACCGGGGAGGTGACCATTACCCTTGAGAATGTCTATCACATTATCAAGGTGCTAGTGGAGGGGTTGAAGATGGAGGTAGGCTACGATAAGAAGGCACAATTGCATAGGATATTTGGGGATAGGTGGGAGGAGGTGAAGGTGGAGTGTGGTGGGATTTTATACTTGACCATGTATGTGGCCAAGAAGTTGGAACCCCTCCTTACCTTGGTGATGTTTAGGTTGATGAACATAGTGATCCCCAACAATACTCGTTGTAGGTTCCCATGGAACCTATTGGGATTGGTTAGTGATTTGTTCACTACTCTATAGTAGTATGCATGGGATCCTAATTTTATAGTGTAGGTATACTGGGAGTTATATGAGGTGACGTGGTGGAAAATTAAATTCTTGGGATGCAGCTTTCTTCTCCAGTGTTTGGGATGGGAGCACTTTAGTGTGGCATGACTAGAGAGTCTACCCTATGAGGAGTGGGATGGGGTGAAACCCTATGCTAGGAGATGGGCAATGGCAGAGGAGGTACAACTAAGTCATTCAATGTGATTAAGCTGGTGGTACCATGATATATAGACTAGAATAATGTTCACCCAAGTCATATGGAGGCCTTGGTAGAGGACCACATGGACTGAGGATAGGAAGTAGTTGTGACAAGTGAGGTGTCCAGGTAGGATAGTTAGGAGGAGGTAGAGTGAGGTGGAGTACTTCCAGTTCTCGTAGGTTTTGTGGTAGTTCAACTTGCCATAGGGAGTACTGGATGAGTTGGTACTTATAGGAGGCACCGAGAGGAGGTAGGACTTCCATGTGTGAAGACATGGAGGGAGGTGATTATGGATTACTGTACAACCTTGGTAAGTGTGCACCTAGTCTACTTGTAGCATAATATCAAAAGAAAAGACCATGAATGTGAAATAACACGAAAGTGACAAAATAAAGAGATAGAATTCAATTTATTGATTCATCTAAAACTTTAGTTACATATCAGACCCTCTTAGGGATACCCTTATTTGATACAATGATTACAAGTAGAGGCAAATGTCCCTCGCAAGGGTATGGTGCACTTCATAGGCTTCCTGATCTCACACACAAACTTGTATGAGGGCTTATTAAAGCCTTCTTATCCTTTGCTTGCTTGGAGGGATTTGATGCTTTGAATACTTTTACTTGGTCTTGAGAACCTATAACCTACGTACAAGAAAACAATAGCAAACAATTAGTAGCACCGACTACCTCTCAGGATGAGGCGTTATTAGTAGATCTACAAATAATGATGTAAAAGCATAATAAGAGCATAATGAAGCAAATATTAAGCAAGAATGCATTGATAACTCAAAAATCACTATGAAAATTCATTAAGGAATCTAGATATATTTTAACATTAATTGATAAAATAGAAAGTAATGAAAGATCTATGCTAAAACTTGGAAAATAATGTCTAAAACCCTAGGCTATGCCTGTAGGTCGCTATCAAGGACAGTGACCACAGAGTGAGATCTTCTTCCTCATGAACTAGGGGTTGTAGCACTATATTCCTCATATAAATTGATGCTCAAGGGTCACCTCATAATACTTGAATGCATTATAATCCTTACTCACTTATAAAATGCTTCGCTACTCCTCAAAAGGATATGGAATCACTCTAAAATTTGCTAGGGCTTCACTGTACAAAAATTATGATATTCATGATATTTTATTTTTCTCAGGAGGATGCATATGTAGACCCCCAAAATTTAGATCTAGATCTAGATCTTGGATTCTTGGAGAAGACAAGATCTATATTTGCATGCAAATAACCATCCACGGGGAAAGGATCAGTCATATATTTGCATTAAAGGGATAGTCAAGAGGATCTCTAGGAGATCCATGCCAAAAACCATTCACAAACAATGCAAGTGTAGTTAGATTATGTGATTTGGGACTGTATTAATTTCTAGATTGTGTTTTGGTGCTATTTGCTATCCAAAGTAGCAGCTAGATCTGGTCGCTCTCAACTTTAGCGACTATTTTTGATGACTGCTTTGATTGATAGTGATCAAGCCTAAATGGGCTAGAACTACTCCTTTTGAGTGGTTAGGACCATTGCTAGATCTTTTAAAGGTCAAATATTAGTCATATGGCCTTCGGATGTGCCCATATGAGTAGTCTCCTAAACATGATGTGTTTAGGTGTCTATAGATGCCTCTTTTTGGGATGCATTATGGAAAAAAACAATGCAAAGAAAAAATACACCACCTATGGCCATATTGTAGGGTGTGTGATGATCATTGATATGATCAAAATTGGATGCCCCAATCATGATAAAATACATGAATCCTAGAATAATTGCTTCCAAAAATATGGAAGGCTTAAATTTGCAAAATCTTTCGCAAGTCTAGCTGTGATTGGGTAGCCTTGATGCTACGATTGGTCCGAAAGAAGGAGAGCTACAAGATTAACTATAATATTTACTTTTTGTTCTACCAAAGGGTAAGCTTATGATATTTGTTGAAAATGATTCATAAGACGAACACAATTTGACATGATCGAGTGATCCTATGTTGATTTTTATTATGATTGTTGATATTATGACTACCCCCTCAAACGACGAGTCGATGAGGGAAGGAAAATGAATTAAGTGACGAGTCACTTGACCAAGATGAATGATTTGCTTATTTTCAAGAGGTTTGCTTTGTTATAGGTATGTCCCATTTCAGTTGTGATTTCTAGCCATTTTTAGTAATTGTACATCTTTATCCCATGGAGTGGTCCAGACATAATGGCCTTCTTGGGGAATCAAGATGATAGCAATTCTAATTAGGCTTGTGTTGAATCACTACATTTGATGATTTGTTGAAAATTTCATAGAATAATTGAGATAAATCCTCATTCCCATGGGGTAGTATGACCTCTATTGCCTTCTTCAGGATTGAATTTTTAATGGTAGGAATTATGGTGTTAAAGAGAGAATTGTTGGTTCTCCACCACAACGTTTGATGTCCTTTCAATGCCATATAGTATCACAATTTGAGCAATGACTAATTTACCCCAAATTTCCTTATGGTAATTTACTCATCTTGCCGGATTGCATGGATCATCAGTCGCTCCAACCGCAAAGTGTATAAAGAAAATAACTAAATACGAGGCACATTCAAGATTTTGTTGTTATCCGATTTTTTTGTTTTCCTAGATTTTATATTATTTTTTATTTCTAATTTATGTGATTTTTCTAGTATTTATGCAATTTTTTATTATTGTGGACTGATAAATATGCTTAATTTTCCATTTTGAGATTCCTCATGGTGATAAATTAAGATAATTTATTATTGCTTGCTAGTTGTTGTTGATATTAGTGACCAATTCATGGCTATTGTCAGCATCAACAACTAGAAAATATGGGCCGTTGATGCCAACATCGACCGAGACAAAACTAAAAATATAAAAGAAAATTAGGATTTTGACTTTCATTATTGCCAGCTATCTTTTTTTTTTGAGCTTTGAAGTGAAAGAGTTGCTAGTGACCCAAAATACTAATGAGACTTGACACCATGGCAGAGCAAAGCGAGGTGTCTACCAGTGGAGGAGTCGGAGCTTCACAGGAATTTCTCTAAATCCTAACTTGTTATTTAATAGGTAAAATGAACCACATTAAGTAATTTTTTATATGAAACCCATTAAACCTGTTGGTAACAAATCGAATTGGTAGTTACGCTTAAAATAGGCTCAAATTAAGTGGGTTTCATTAAATTTTTGTATTTTGTTATTTTTTTGGAATTTTGGGGCATCGATGTGCCACCTCGTGGTCGCTGATGACTAGATCGTCCCCCAATTTGCAAAGAGGGGTCACTAATATGAAAGCGAGCATCTTGAATTCCAACAGTCAAATTTTTGATGATTGGTGTTTGGACGCTGTCAACTTCAGTGGCCACCACTGGTGTGAGCAACCTCGCAAATTTAGACCATTTATTGATTTTTTTTTATTTTTAATGAAATTAATTGATTTGTTTGGATTTTTGAAGTGTGAATTCTAATTTTTTGTTTATTTATGTGCATTTACTCATTGCTTTCATAGCCTTAGGCTATATTAGGTTAATTTTGCATTATTTTGCATTTTATTGCTCTTTTTAGTTGTTAAGTGCATTTAATTAGGCATTTATTTTTCCCTTTTAGCTTCTGTCTATGCATGTTAAGGACCCTAGTTTTCTTGTGCAGCTTCTGCTCCAAATGGATGATGCAGATTGGGGTTGGCTTGATGCTTGAGGAATCTTGTACGTTAGGAGACTACTGAAGATCATGTTAGACCATGACTATCTTATGACCCTGGCACATAGGTGGGATTCCTGGATGAGCACATTTCATATCCCTACTGGTGACATGACTATTACTTTGGAGGAAGTGTACTGGATATTTAGGATCCCTTTTGATGGAGTCTCTATCGTGTCCTCTTCCATTGATGCTAGAGATGTTGTCTTCGTGAGGGTATTTGGAGATCATGCAACTGCAACATTTACTGATTGTCATCATGGCGATATCTCCATGGCTTGGCGATGCCTGGAGGATGTCTTCTCATGGTGGCAAGCCATATCGATGCATGTTATATGTAACATGCTTTTTATTGATTTCTCTGGAGTGAGGTTCCCATGGAACCTCTTGGCTATGGTTCAGGACCTAATAGATAATGAGGCACTCATTATTATGGAATGGGGGAGCACATTGCTAGCTCAATGCTATGATGAGCTATACAAGATTTAGTAGTGGGAACGAACTAGCATTGCTTGCAGTCTTATTATTTAGATTTGGAGCTAGGATAACATCAAGGTGGACCACCTAGGAGGATTACTTTCTAAGATTACTGCCATTACATAGGTTGCTCAGTACTACATATGTAGGTGGCCTTGGGAGCGAGAGGAGCATCAAAGATAATGTCACATAGGTGACTTGACACATTATGTAGTCACCCTAACTAGCCTGTAGCTATGGGATATCATATAGAGGTCTTAATTCAAGTTCCCTTAGTGGACAGAGGTAGACAAATTTATGGCTTGAACTCGATATGACCGATGGGTGATCGGTTGCAAGGTAGGAATCAAAGATTTTTTACATTACTCTAAGGTTCTTTGATATTTTGACATACAACGGGATGTCCTAAGCCTCTCAACATTCTTCATCTGAAGGTATTTTACACATAAGCACAAAAAAACACAAAAACATTCAAATAAATTTCAAAATTAAAAAAATAATAGAAAAAATTAAAATCAAAAGGCACCAAAGGCATCTTAAAGCCCTTTGGTCACTACACAAAAGGCTCCAAAGGCATCTTAAAGCCCTTCGATCACTTCACAAAATTTATGCACCTAGTCTACTTGTGGCATAATATCAAAAGAAAATATCATACATGCATAAATAACATGTAAGTAACAAAATAAAAAGAGAGACTTATTTTATTAATTTATCTAAAACTTCGGTTACATATCAATCCCTCTTAGGGATACCCTTATTTGATACAATTATTACAAGCAAAGGTAAAGGCCCCTCACAAGGGGATGGTGCACTTCGTGGGCCTGTTAATCTTGCACATGAACTTATATGAGGGCTTACTAAAGTGTCCTTCTCCTTTGCTTTCCTAGAGGGATCTGATGCTTTGAATACTTTGACTTGGTCCTGGGAACCTGTGACTTGCATACAAGAAAAAAACAACAAATGATTAGTAGCACCAGTCACCACTCAATATGAGGTGTTATTAGTAGATCTGTAAATAATGATGTAAAAGCACAATAAAATCATAATAAATAAAAACTAAACAAGAATGCGTTGATACCTCATAAATCATCATTGATATAAATTAAGGAAAATAGATCTATGCTAATATTAATTGATAAATTATAAATAATGAAATATCTATGGTAAAACTTGGAAAATAATATCTAAAACCCTAGGTTGTGCCTTCAAGCTGCTATCAAGGACAACGACCGCAAAATGAAACCTTCTTCCTCATGAACCAGGGGTTGTAGCACTAGATTCCTCATATAAATGATGTCCAAGGGTCACCTCTGTGTTTGTACACTAATTGGAGGTAAATAAGTTCTTAATATGAATGCTTGTATGCCTTGTAATCCTCAATTACTCGAATAGTGTTTCACTACTCCTCAAAGGGGTATGAAATCACTGTCCAATTTGCTAGGGCTCCACTGCAAAAAAATTATGATATTCACAATATTTTCTTTTTCTTGGGAGGTTGCATATGTAGACCCCCCAAAATCAGATCTAGATCCAAATCTTGGATTCGGGGAGAAGTCAAGATCTAGATTTGCATGCAAATAACTGTCCAAAGGGAGAAGGATCAGTCATAAATTTGCATTGAAGGGGTAGTCAGGAGGAGCTCTAGGAGATCCATGCCAAAAACTATTTGCAAATAATGCAAGTGTAGTCAAACTGTGTGATATGGGTTTGTATTCATGATAAAACTATGTTTTGGTGCTATTTTCTATTCAAAGTAGTGGTTATATCTAGTCGCTCCCAGCTTCAGTGACCAGTGTTGTCGACTGCTCTGATTGATAGTGGTCGATCCTGAAAGGGCTAGAACTACCCCTTTTGAGTGGTTAGGACCACTACTAGCTCTTGAAAAGTTCCAAGATCAATCATATGGTCTTTGGATGTGCCCATATGAGTAGTCTCCTAAATATGATGTGTTTTAGATGTCTACAGATACCTCTTTTTGGGATGCATTATGGGAAAATACAACACAGAGAAAAAATAGACCACCTAGGTCCACATTGTAGGGTGTGTGATGATCATTGATCTGATCAATATTGGATGCCTTGGTCATGAGAAAAGTCACAAATCCTAGAATCATTGCTTCCAACAGGATGGAAGGATTAAATTTGAAAAATCTTTTGAAAGTCCAACAACGATCGGGTAGCCTTGGAACTAAATTGGTTCAAAAGGAGGAGACCTACAAGCTTAACTATCATATTTGCTTTTTGCCCTATCAAAGGGTAAGCTTATGATAGTTTTTGGTAATGATTCATAAGAACATAATTTGACATGATCGAGTGATCCTTTGTTGATTTTGATTATGATTGTTGATATTATGACTACCCGTTCAAATGATGAGTCGATGAGGGAAGGACAATGATTAAAGCGATGAGTCTCTTGACCAATATGAATGATTTGGATCTTTCAAGAGGTTTCCTTTGTTTGTATATTATAGGTCCCATTACATGAATGATTTCAACCATTTTTAGTGATTGTACACCTCTATCCCTAAGAGTAGTCTGGTCGCAAATGGCCATTTTAGGGAATTAGGATGATAACAATTCTAATTAGTCTTGTGTTGAATCCCTATGTTCATTGATTTGCTAAAAATATCATAGAAAAATTGAGATAAATCATCATTCCCATGGGTTAGTTCACCACCATTCAACCATAACTAATTTACTCCAAATGGCCTTATGGTGATTTACTCATCGTATCAGATTGCATGGAGCACCAGTCGCTACAACCGCAAAGTGTATGGAATAAATAATTGAATATGAGATGCATTCGATATTTTGTTGTTATTTGATTTTTTTTTGTTACTTTTGTAATTTTTGATGATTTATCTCAAATGACCTTATGGTAATTTACTCATCTTGTCGGATTGCATGAAGTGCAAGTTGCTACAATCACCAAGTGTATAGGGTAAATAATTGGATACGAGGTGTAATTGAAATTTTGATGTTATTTGATGATGAATAATTTGGTTCAAATGGCATTATGGTAATTTACTCATCTTATCAATTTGCATGGAGCGTAAGTCACTGCAACCGTCAAGTGTGTAGGGTAAATAACTGGATACAAGGCATACTTGAAATTTTGATTTTATTTGATTTTTTGTTAATTTTCCAATTTTGAGATTTTTGGACTGGAAGATATGCATTGATGTCCATTATGAAACTCCTTATGGTGAGAAAATGTGTGTATTTATGGGGTTGACCAAATAACTAAGGCATATTTGGAGCCTTTTGGGATTGACCAAGGAACTAGGGTATCTTTGGAGCCTTTTGGTTAGTATGTCATTGATAATGCCCTATTTGATGCTTGCAAATATTTTTGTTTTGATTTTATGTTATGGATGCACTGATGTATGCTATACCTAGATAATGATTTTATTATGTTATATGTATGCAATGTGTTGATGACATGCACTAGCTAGATGAGAGATGTATGCTTAGATACTACGATCTATATGTATAGATGCACTATGATGATGGATGCATATATGGATGCACTGCCTATTTTTAAATGCATGTTTAATTTTATTCACTTGTTTATGCATTTAATTTATGTGATATGATATGATATGTGACATGGAATGTAATGCATTAATTACATGATGATGGTCTAATGTAAATGAACCTGTATGCTTTAATCACTTAAAACATAAGGAATGAATGTGATATGAGTTTAAAAATATAATGGGTGACACCACAGAATGTATAAAAATCATGACTAAAAATGATAAATTTTATCATAAGAAAGACTCATTTTAACATCCATATATGAAATGATGAGTTTTGAGATATATGCAGTGATATATGAGATGAGATGTTGTGATATGTATGTGCTTTCATTATAAGATTTTGTAAATTAAAAGATATGCATAAAATAGTCATTGGCCATACAAATATCATTGCTGACATTTATCCAGTATCTATCCTGCTTTATGAACACCCTTTAATGAAAAAAACATCATAAAGAAAGTTGATGATGTGATTGATGACATGATTTGTTGCTATTTAGGAATCTTTGAGGTTTTCCATGAGACTCAAACACCCTAGTTACTTCATAAAAAGTTGTATATTAACTGTAAAGGACTCCTAAAAGATAAGGTTTTTGTTATGAAGACCCAAATATTCATTATCCCTATGTGTGCAAATGAATATATTAGATGAGACATAAGCCTACCCCCATGATAGGAGGGATTCATTCAGCCCTTTGCTATATTGGGGATCCTCAAATGTTCATCCTGATCCTAAGTTGAAATCAGTTTGACTAGACCATTAGGCGATACAGGACACCTAAAGCTAGCTCTTTTACAATTTACTTAGAACTACTCTAATGCTAGGCAGGATTCATGCAGCCCAGTTTTGTATTAGGGATCACTCAATGGTTTATGGAGATTGACCATTCCAAAGATTCAATATATTCACCCCATTATTTTCTTCACATTTATTTAGGATACTTGCTCACGTGATAAAAATCACTATTTATTTTGAATTTTGTTTTCTTTTTGAGCAAGGGATTTATGTAGTGATGATAATCACTGTTTATTTTGCTTTTGAATTTTTCTTTGTTTCAAGATTTTTGCTTTTTCTGTTGAAAGCAAGGGATTTATTTGGGTAGGGAGGAGCTTGTCCTTTTTCCAATGATCAAAATCCTATACCATGCACATCACAAGGTGAGCAAGTAAAAACCTTTATCTTAGGATGCCTAGTACCACTTTGTAGTGTTCATATTTCCCTTGTTTCAACTAGGATTTTAATATTTTGATTAGTGATAGGATTTTGATATATGCTAGGTACTATCACAACTAGACTTCATATTTTCTAGTGAAGATATATTTCTATAGAGTATGATAAAACCACTAGGTATGGCTGAGTGACCGAAAAACCCTAGTATATCCCTTATAGCAATAGGTGGGGTTGTGTTGAAAAATACAGTTACTCACACGAGTTATGAATGATGATGGATTTTGAAGATGCATGATTGAGGTACAAATGTGGTGTCATTTGTAAGATTACAAACAAAAATCTATTTAATACAAATGTAGTGGATGCAATATGCCTAATGTAATGCAACTATTGGATGCAAATGCCAGATGCAAATATTTTTATATTTTTAATGTTTTCAATTGTTTTTAAATTTTTATTAATCTGAATGTTTTTTTTTTTAATCTTTTGATTTTAAACTATTTTTTTGCTTTTGTGTTTTGTTTTTGACCAAAGGGCTTAATATGCCTTTGGGGCCTTTTGTGATGTGACCAAAGGGCTTTAATATCCCTTTAGGGCTTTTTGTGAAGTGACTAAAGGGCTTTAAGAATGCCTTTGGGGCTTTTTTTGAAGTGGCTAAGGGGCTTTAAGATGCCTTTGGGGCCTTTTGTGATGTGACCAAAGGGCTTTAAGATTCCTTTGGGGCCTTTTGTGATGTGACCAAAGGGATTTAAGATGCCTTTGGGGACTTTTGTGATGTGACCAAAGGGATTTAAGATGCCTTTGGGGCTTTTTGTGAAGTGACCAAAGGGTTTTAATATACCTTTGGAGCCTTTTGTGAGGTGACCAAAGGACTTTAATATGCCTTTGGGGACTTTTGATTTTGAATTTTTCTATTGTTTTTGTAATTTTGAAATTTATTTGAATGCTTTTATGTTTTGTTGTGCTTATGTGTAAAATTCCTTCAGATGAAGAATGTTGAGAGGCTCAAGCTCTTCAACACCTTATAATGATGCTAGGTGATATATCCTAGGTCCAATATTCTTAGAGATGATATAATAACCTATCCAATTGGCCACAAATTTGTCTCATAGATGCAACGATAGGTTCAAATTTTATTGGTTTTCTTTGAGCACAAGATCCCCAACTTTAAATTCTCTCATGTGGAAGTTATTTTTATAATCTCATATTAGATGATCTTGGTAAACACAAAGATACTAAAGAGAATTGATGTGATGTTCATCAAGAAGGGTCAATTGATCAAGGTGATCTTGTCGCGTAGTGTCATCATTGATGAATCCTTTCAATGTGACCCATAGTGTTGGAATTTCCAACTCTAAGGGCATAATGGCCTCAATGACATATACAAGTGAAAATGGTATTGCCCTAGTGGGTGTTCGCATGCTAGCCCTATAAGCCCATATTGCAAGGGGTAATTGCAAATGCCAATCCTTATGATTTTATTTCATCATCTTCTTTAATATGGTTACCATCATTTTATTTGAGGCCTCAGCTTGCCCATTGACCTATGTATAATATGGTTTCATAAAATTGTGCCAAATTTTGTATTTGGATGTTAAAGCCCACATATTTTTATTATTTAATTATGGACCATTATATAATATTATCTTGAAGGGGACCCCAAAGTGACATATGATATTGTGAAGTATGAACTTTGCAATTTAAGGTCCTATTATTGATGTTAATGGGACCACTTACACCCATTTGGTGAAGTACTCAATAGCTATTAAGATAAACGTATGTCAGCTCAAAGATGGGCGAGAAATATTTTTTATTAGATTGAAATCACACTGATAAAATGGCCAAGCCACCTGAATGGGTTGTAAGGCTTGTGATGGCAAGTGCATCAGGTTTGCATGATGCTGATATTACACGTATTTTTTTATATACTCACAAAAATCCTTCTCCATGGTGGGCCAATAATAATCCATTTAAAGGACTCCAAGTTAATTCTTGGGGCTCAATACATCAAATGAGGACTCCATCGAAGCTTCGACGATACAATATACCTCATAGAAAGGCATATCTAGTCACTTTTTGCATGAAGTCTCATTTTGTAGCTTGTGATAATCCTTATGGAATGATTCCAAGCTTGAGGAAATCTTGTACTTGGGATAGCCAATCTTAAAAAGCTACAACCTCAATAGATAATATGACTTGTCCCTCCTACAGTTCAATGTGCACAAATGCATATTGAGAAATAATATTGTGGTGAATGATGGTACCATTCTCCATAGGACCCTACACGATCAAGGAACTCTAAGGTGTGTTCTTTAAAAATTCTTTGGATTTATAGAACCACTCATGGTATGGTTCTATATGAATCATGTTGACTGATTCTTTGTTGTCAAAATCCTCATGCTACATCACTGATTGCAAGAGCGTTTTCACATGAATGGTAGTGAAATCAATAGATGTATTCTAAGGGATCAAGGATCCTAAATATACCATAGTGTCTATGAATTTGTTTGACATGTGATGGATTGCCTCGATGTCATGCCATTCTAGTTGGGCTAGATAAGTATCAAAAAGATATTTGTAAGCTTTTAGGATTTGATCCCTGCATTGAAATAGTGCCTTGACTTGGTTGACTATGAGGAGGGAGTCACTAAAGATATTTAGCCATTTGATCTTCATAGTGATGGTTGTTTGGAGACCCAATATTAGGGCCTCATATTCGATGTTGTTATTCATGAAATGGAATCCTATATTTAATTACAAGGGCATTGGAGTATCCTACGGCATGAAAAAACAATCTCTACACCACCTTCTTGCTCACACTTTGAACCATTGAAGAAAAAAGTCATGTCAACTTTAATTTCAAGTTCTTCAGGTTTGGGTGCTTCTAATAATGTAAATAATGCATCATCAAGAAGTTTTATGGTGAGGAGACTACTATTATGAATAGGCACCTTAACCAGTTGATCAACTATACCTTGTCCCTTGATGGACTTTTGGCTTATGAATTCCAAGTTGAATTCTATCAATAGCATGATCCACTTTGCAGTACATGTATTATGATATGTCTTGCTCATCATATACTTCAAAGTATTTTGTTTTAATATTACATATGTTGTATGGATCAGCATGTAGTGGCACAATTTATTGGTCACAAAGACCACCTCTAAGCACAAATTTTCTATGTATACATAACCTAGATCACAATTTACCAAGGTGCGATTAATGTAATATATCGCTTGTTCTTTATATTACATGGAGCCAACATGGTGCCCAAAGAAAATCAATAGCAGATATATATAGTAGAAATGACATGTATGGCCTTGGTGGAGCTAATACTGGTAGTGTTTCTAGGTATTTTTTAATTTCAAAAAAATATTGCTAGCATTCTTCATCCCAATGGAATGGTACCCCTTGTGTAGTAGTTGATTCATGGATTGATATTTGTCTGATAGTTGTGCGATGAATCATTTTATGTATGCTACTTTTCCTTGTAAGCTTCTTAACTCTTTGATGTTAGTGGGTGGGGCTATTTTTAGGATAGCCTTTACCTTTGCTGGATCTACTTCAATGCCTCATTTAGAAATGATGAATCCCAAGAGTTTTCTAGAAGTTATGCCAAAGATGCATTTCTTGATATTCAACCTAACATTGTACTCAATCAAGTGATCGAATACCTTTGTGAGGATCTCAACATGCTC
This sequence comes from Wollemia nobilis, assembly GCA_028583015.1. Lineage (NCBI taxonomy): Eukaryota > Viridiplantae > Streptophyta > Pinopsida > Araucariales > Araucariaceae > Wollemia > Wollemia nobilis. The sequence continues at coordinate 22,459,985 of JAQPPZ010016875.1, forward strand.
TTCACATAGCAATGACTTGGTTAGTAAGTCATTGATATAATCTTCTAAGATATTATGCATGTTGTCATAGAAAATGTATGTCATAGCTTGTTGATATGTGGCACCCACATTTTTAATACCAAATTGTATTACTTTGTAGCAAAATGTCCCCCATGGAGTGGTGAACATGGTTTTATGTTGGTCTTCGGGTTTAATATGAATTTGATTGTAACCAAAAAAACCATCCATGATGGAGAGCATCTCATGACCTATAGTTGCATCTACAAGAGAATCTATGCTGGGCAATGAGAATGAATCCTTTGGTGTTTCCTTATGTAGACACTAAAATATTTTCAATCTGATAATGCTACCGAAAGCAATGACTAAATTGACATAACAAGGCCCCTAGGGTAGCCATCAAAAGGTATACAGTGGCTATAGACACTTTGTGCAAAGTTTTAGAAGGTTCCAAGTAATTTTGGGGACATTTTGGTACCTTGTTCCTATTCATCCCACCCTGGCATGAATACATATCCTATTAATACCACCCTAGAGCGAATAGCAGTATTCATCCCAGGGTGGGACAAATAGCAGGTTTGACTAGAAAAAAGTCAAATTTAGAAAAATAGCGCTTGGTAACAGTTATATTCCTTCCTTCCCATGCATAAAATTCAGAGCAAGTAGAATATTTATGCCTTTATCCATGAAGGGAGGCCAATGTGGAAGATTCTCTTACCCCTCCAATGCATGCCGCCCTGGTGGCCAAGTGGCGCCCTTGGCCATGCATGCCCTTACATGCATTTTAACCCATGAGACTCCTTGGGCTATAAAGTGGATTTAATTTCCACACAAAAAATATGAGAGGAGTTTTTAGGACAAAGCAACGGAGTGCTTCTAAGATTTCCTTTCACCTATTTGTGCCCTTTTTCCCTCGAAATATCTACCTAGCGATGGAGGTTTATGAGTGATCCAAGAGGCATAATTTGTCACATAACCAAACTATCTTAGTTAATTTCTTCACAAAATTTTACAAAAATACCCTCCATAGTGTTTTGGACCATTCCCTAGTGGAATTTGTAGCAAAATTTAGGTAGAATCAATGGGCGTCCCACACTCGGGCGCCCCCTAATTTGTGATAGTCCTATTCGTCCCACCCTATAATGAATGCAAATATCTACATAATTTTTTAAATATTTTTAATTAGGAATTTTCTAGTTTATCACACAATGTTACAGTTAAAATATCATGCTTTTCTAAGTTATATTGGCCGAGATATTGCATTTTGAAGTTTTTACAGGCTTACGGGACCTACTAGAGCATGCATAAATATATGAGCCTGATTTATAAACTCTAACCATATGGGTTCTCTTGAAATGTAACTTTATGTACTCTATCCAATTTTTATGTATTTTGGCTATGTTTAGGTTGATACATTACTCACTTTGGGTTTTGTAGGTTGGAAAAGTGCACTGCAATTACGCCACACCTACGGATGCAATTTTGGTGAAATTTATGGTGATATATTACCAAAACTTATTATTTTACTTGAATTTTTAATTTCATAGCATTTGGAGTTGATTTTACATAGGCACGTTACATATGCTCATTTTTAGCCTGTGGGGATTACATGTTTTAGATCATACACACTTGCCATTTGACATTTCTGGTTTCCTTGTTTGTAGGTTCAGGTCATACATGAAATTGGGGAGCATAATAGAACCTCAAGGAATCAAATATCCAAGTGGCAGTAACTTTGGCTCACCCATTTTGATTGTGGGTATGATGAAAGACACTAGATGTGCACCGAAGTTCTTTGAAGGATTTGATCCTTGGGCACCATAAATTTGTAACAGTTGTATCATCCATTTGGGACCTCAAGGAGACATATTTTTAACCTGGATTTGATCCATTTTATTAATAACAAAACAATTTACTTTGCTTCATTTCTTGTTATTTGGCATCTTTTCCATCTTACTTACATGTTTTCGATTTGATGCTCATTAGACGAAGGGATAGATTGCAAGTTTTTACCCATATTTAGGTGCACAATTTTTCCCTAATTTAGTGGTGATAATGGTGGTACCTATTCCATTTTGATCTAGGTGAAGTTTGAATCTCATGTCTCATCTTTTTTTGTTGCAGGTGCTAGTCGTTCTGGACTAAAATGAACTTTGACCTGCTATTCGTGTCACCTTGGGATGAATGCGAATTTGTCCCAACCTGGAATGAATGCAGACCTGTTATTGATCCCACACTAGAATGAATATAAACCAAAGAGTTTTATGATTATAATTCTAGAGACAACAAGTTTTGGCAGTGATGAAGTAGGTATCTGAATCTTTCATCTTTGTTTTTCAGTTCCAGGAACTGTTTTATTTTGGTTTTTCTTGCATCTCTTGCTTGTTTAGTAAGGTTAAAAGTTACATCACCTTTTATTAAACACAAAAAAAACAAAAAAATATAAAAGGATAAAAATCAAAATAAATTCAAAGTAGGAATGCATCTCTATGGTTTGCTTGCTTGTAGCCTACCTAATGGGTAGGCTAACATCTAGGGTTTTGCATTTCTAGATATATTTGTGAGTTATTTTTATACTAAATTTTTGAAAGTAAAATGCACATTTTGCATGCATTTAGTGAATAATCATCAATTGCTCTATTGTTTGCTTTCTTGGATTAAAATTAACCACACACACCACAATTCACTTAAATGCTAGTGAGGTGGATTTCATATCCACTAGTAGAGTTCAACAAGGTGCATTTCATCTCCACCCATTGTATCAAATCCCATGAACTTTGTTCTTTGCCAAGGCTAGTTCCAAGATCCATCATAGCCTGTGGGTTATAGCATGTATCTCTCTTCGGAGAGGTATATCATAGATTGTGGGTGAATTGGGTGAGGAACTGGTAGGATCTATACTCCTTGAGGAACTGGTAGGATCTATACTCCTTGGATGTTTGTGGACCTTATAACCACACATTATAGGAGGGATAACATGACCTGGAGTTCATAGCTAGGTTGTTGAGATATGAGTATATAGGTGAAATCCAATTAAACACAAGATTATCATTTTATAATACTTCAAACACGTGACACAAGGTCCTCTTTTACAAACAGTTGTATCATCCATTTGGGCCCTCAAGGAGACATATTTTTAACCTAGACTTTATCCATTTGATTAATAAGAAAATAATTTACTTTGCTTCATTTCTTGTTATTTTGCATCTTTTCCATATTACTTACATGTTTCCGATTTTATGCTCATTCGACATAAGGGATAGATTGCAAGTTGTTACCCATATTTAGGTGCACATTTTTTCCCTACTTTAGTGGTGATCATGGTGGCACCTAGTCCCTTTTGCTCTAGGTGAAGTTTGAAGCTCAAGTCTCATTTTTTTGTTGCAGGTGTTGGTCATTCTAGATTGAAACTAACTCTAACTTGCTATTCATGTCACCCTAGGATGAATGTGAATTTGTCCCACCCTAGAACGAATGCAGACCTGCTATTCATCCCACACTAGAATGAATAGAAACTATAGAGTTTTTTTATCAGAATTCTAGAGACAAGTTTTGGCAGTGATGAGGTAGGTATCTGAATATTTCATCCCTATTTTTCAGTTCTAGGAACTATTTTATTTTGGTTTTTCTTGCATCTCTTGCTTGTTTAGGAAGGTTAAAAGTTACATCCCCTTTTATTAAACACAAAAAAACCAAAATATATAAAAGGATAAAAATCAAAAGAAATTTAAAGTAGGAATGCATCTCTATGGTTTGCTTGCTTGTAGCCTACCTAATGGGTAGGCTAACATTTAGGGTTTTACATTTCTAGATATATTTATGAGTTCTTTTTATACTCAATTTTTGAAAGTAAAATGCACATTTTGCACGCATTTAGTGAATAATCATCGAGTGCTTTTATTGTTTGCTTTCTTGTATTAAAAAGAACCACACACACCACAATTCACTTAAATGCTAGTGAGGTGGATTTCATCACCATCCACTAGTAGAGTTCAACAAGGTGGATTTCATCTCCACCCATTGTATCAAATCCCATGAACCTTGTTCTTTTCCAAGGCCAGTTCCAAGATCCATCATAGCCTATGGGTTATAGCATGTATCTCTCTTCGGAGAGGTATATCGCAGATTGTGGGTGAACTGGGTGAGGAACTGGTAGGACCTATACTCCTTGAATATGTGTGGACCTCATAACCATACATTATAGGAGGGATAACATGACTTGGAGTTCATATCCAGGTTGTTGAGTTGTGAGTATATAGGTGAAATCCAATTAAACATAAGATTATCATTTTATAATATTTCAAACACATGACACAAGTTCCTATTTTACAAATAAAACATTTGAAACACACAAAAAAATTACATCTAAAACTTAAAAGAGATAATCACCTATCTTATTGAGTGTTTCCTTTCTTTGTTTTTTGTTTCATTAAAAATTTGTAAAAGAGATAATCACCTAGGGTTTGGTAGAGAGTCACAATGGTGTGCACCCGTAACCAAGCCCAATCATAGGTGAAAGCTATGGAGAGTGGACTACGAGATATGAGTCATATCCACTATAGCCCTAGGGACTTGTTCATGCCTCCCTAGTGAGACTCTACTCACCCTAGTCCCTAAAAAGTGGGACGAGAACCACACTTACAAGGGAGCCCTATGCGGGACATCCTTATAGGTGATGGACCTTACCTGGGAGATTTTTCCTGGTATATAGACACATCACACATATTCTTTGAGTAAAGGCAATAGTGCAATGAGGCATTAGTAGATAGAGTGGTGCCATGCATCCGCATACCTATTAGGTCTGACACACCTATTCATATTCCAAAGAACAACTTCACACATTGGGTGGAGGAGGATGATTCAACCTTACCTCTACATTGCCTTGATAGGGTCCAGTAGCTTAGGTAGCCTAATGGGTATGATACTCATCACTCAGGGTGAGCTAAATCTACCCTTCCCTTCCTCATTCATGAAGTAAGGCATAGGGAAATCCCTAATTATCCTCAAGAGCAGTATTTTGTGCATGCCCTATGTGCATTTGCACCTACTGAGTACAATGAGAATATGCTTAGGCCCAAACCTAAAGTCAATGCAATGGCCCTCAATCGAGGGAAGTGCCTGATAGATATCACTGATTATCTTGAATGAGGTCAGCATAAAGGTGAGACTCCCAAGCCTCCTAGGCCTCACACTACATAAAAAATCAAGCAATCAATTACAAGATATGCAGAACACCAAGCTTAGTTCAAATAGCTTTAGCAAGACAAAGAACAACTAGACCGCTTGCATCAACTTGAGAAAAAAAGAATTGAACGATAGACCAATAATTTGTTCTAGAGGAATCTACAAGAGAGGGTTCCTACCCCTAAGACATAGGTAAGAATTACACCTGAGGAAATCCACACTCATTAGAGATAGGTCTCCTAGACCTTATCTGATGTTGCCTCCATGACCTCCTAGGAAAAATAAGGACTTGCCTCCCAAGCCAAACATAGGGTGCCCATAGTAGGTAGATACTCCTCTTTATATACCGGATCGAGAGATGCCCTATGGGGCCTACACTGAGCATGAGCCAGAAGTAGAGTACTTAGAGATACCTTACCAATGCAAGGGATTGACATGCCACCACACTGCAATAGGTTGGAGGATCCTAGACCTCCACTGTAGGATGTGAATAAGGATGAGGAGATTAAATCCTTAGGTGCATATCTATCATTGCTAGAGCACCTAGAGTTAGTAGAGAATAATACCTCTAGGTCTAGATCTCAAAAGCCCACTTTGCACTAGCTACATAGTAACCCTTTCATACTTTGATTCCTACACCTCCCTATCTAGAGCAATTCAAGCTACCTCATTTGGCTACCTTTAAGGGAGAGGAAGATGTGCAAGAACATGTCACTAAATTCCTAAGTCAATGCTTTGGCATTAAATACAATGATAATTTGCTTTTATGAACATTTATGACTACCCTCTCGGGCCCAACCTCAGAGTGGTTTACCCAAATCTTGAAGCATAGCATCCATAATTTGGATCAACTTGTAGATGCATTTCTAGAATGCTTCACCTTCAACACCAAGAGGAAGGTGATGCTAGCTGATATCAATGGGTTGAAATAGTATGATGATGAGTCAATAGCAAATTATGGCAATAGATGGCAAGCCTTTCTTGCCAAGATACCTTATCTACTCCCCATGTCAAATTTGATCTAGATGTTCATTCAGATCTACCTAAATCCAATCTCCTTATTGTTGTAGCTGCAACAGTATTCGACTCTTGAAGATGCCCTAGCATAGGCTAGGATCATTGAATACATTAAGGTTCAATAGGGATAAATAGCAAAGCCTCACAAGAAGGAGTGGAAGAAGAATGCTAAGAATACCCCAGTGCAGTCTAAACCAAAAATATGAATCAAGTGGCCATTAGTCTCCCAGGGCCAATGCAAGCTACACTACCTCAAAAGCCTAACTATCAGGCCACACTTGGGAACTATGACAAGGATAACCAGAATAATCAAGATTAAAATCAACGTCACCCCAAGCGATAGTTCATGCCTATTATAGAGAATATGGACTCATTTTTTAAGTGCCTCTTAGCAGCCAATGCAATACACCTACTTGAGAGTCGACTTATCAACCCAAATGCACCAAAGTCCAAAGGATATAGAGAAGACCTATATTGCAAGTTTCATAGGCAAAATGAGCATGATGTGCAAATATGTTATAAGTTCAATAATTTGGTGCAAGACATGATCGATAGGAAAGCCCTTCAGGTAGACAACCCTGTTGCATCAAACTACCAACATATGGATGTCTTCAAAGACCCTTTGCCTATCCATGTAGAGCAGTCCAAGCTAGTGCCCCAAGTAAATGATGTGCACCATGCCCCTCTTAAGCAAGGGTATGTCAGCATGATCAACATTTTCATAATAAATAGGTAATACCCAAGTCCATTAGCACCACCTGTGGCTCAGAACAATGTTCCTTCGATGTCACAGCCTGTACCACCTCCTATGCTGAGTCTCCCACTTACACCTATGGTCACAATTAAGAGTAAGTTCACTCAGATCTTAAGAATGACATCTTCCTGACTCTCCATCTATGAGCTTATTCAACAATTTCCACCTCATAGAGAAACCTTGATGGATATCCTTAAGGTGATAAAGCTTCAGCCCCATGATTCTAACTCCTTCAACAATTTTATAGGGCATGTGTGACAATGCATGGAATCAGTGATTACCTTTTGAGAAGATGAAATTAAACTAGTTTCAAATGATATGGTGGATACTCCGTTACACATTGTCGCATGTGTAAATGGGATGCCATATAAGAGAGTGTTGATAGACATAAGATCTTATAGCAACATCATCACCACAATAGATATCAAGCACTTGAAGCTCCTGGTATCCCATATTGTCGTATCTACATACACCCTTCGAGCATTCAATGATGCCATATGTTCAATGGTTGGTACGATCATCCTACCTATCCAAGTGGGATAAAAGACCATCCTGATGTTGTTCCATATCTTGGAGGGTGATATGGTGTACAATATCTTATTAGGTATACCATGGATCAGGGACATGAAGTATGTTCCTTCCATTGTTCACAAATGCCTCAAGTACACTCATGAAGGGCAAGTACATGTCATCTTTCAACCTTATCACCAAGAGCATTTCAAGTATTACAATATGGTGTAGCAATTTCCTAATTCAACCTTACCATAAACCCATCTAGATTTTCAACCTAATAAATATAGCTAAGGTTTGACTCCACCACCATCGCTATTTGGCAATCCATCACTGTCCCATGCCATACCATCCACGTCATCCACACCTCCCCAGATGCCCATGACACCTATGGATCCTTTGCCTAGGAACCTAAGAAAGTGGCATGTCGATGAGGTCTAGCAAACCATCTCCACCATATCCATAGAGGAGACCCCTAGCCAAGTTGATGAAGAGCTACCATAGGATACAAATGATGAATCATATCAGGTCTAGCTCTCATCTCTTTTCTACCCATAGCCTTAGGTCATGGTGCACCTAGATACCACTAGACTAGGAGAGTACATGGTTAGAAATGTGATAACTACCCTTGCTATAGAGTTGGTGCATGATATGGTCTGACCTCATATTTCCATAGGCACTATCATACCTCGAGGTATTCCCACTAATCAAACAAATTTTATCTATGAGGGCCTTGATTATTGAATCGAGCCTTACCAGCAATAGGAGGAGGATGAAGAGCTCTTTTTTGAGAACATCAATAACATGTCCAACCTTGATTTCACCATGAGGTATCTCTACCTCTGTAATTGGCATGGTTATGGATTGGACTTGTGTGAGTAGGGTACTTGAGTTCCTTACCAGTCATATTATAAAATTCTTTATGAAAATTTTGGGTTGGAACACAACATGTTATTACCCCTTGACATCCTCATAGATAGCTTGGATCTCATGACACTCAAATTTCAAGATGAGCTTGCATGAGATCCTTTTGCCAATCCCAATCACATATACTCATTGGGGTACTACTTCCCCATGCTCTTAGGAGATGAAAACCCACCTTGCAATGATATTTGCTCTTACAAGAGAGGTGAAGGCTCGTGCATAATTCCCCGTGATAGTGAGGAAGAATACTAGGAGCTCCCTTGTAAGTGGACCATCAATGATGAATCATATTATGAAGACTAGGGGTCCCCTTAAGAGTGGACCATTGATGATGAGTGGGATTATGAAGTAGACCCACAGGTCATCCTGGTGGATGATGAGGATGAGTTTTATCTACGCATGTTTCCATTACACCATACCATCTGGAAACAACTTCTACCTCTTGAGGATAAAGCCTACCCGTAGCCACATCGACCACCATTGGTCATTTCACCACCCCCACAGCCACCTCCTTAGGTCTTGCAACATTTGAAGGTTTGTGGACACCATCAGCCACATAGGGGAAATCATCCATCCATAAATATGATTTCCATATATTTTTTCAAGTCCCTACAAGATCTGAATAACTCATCAAAGTTGTTGCACCTCGACTTGGGGGTAATTGAATTTGATCAGGGAGATTCACCCCCATTTCTTGTTGAGTACTGGCCTTGTGATGAGATGATACAACCATTTTATTTCTCCCCAAGGCCAACTCAGGATGTTTTCCATGCTGAGGTAAAACCCAAGGTTTCCATTGATGATATAAATCTAGCTAATGATATCTATTTGATCCCTACCCCCCACCAGTTGGAGGAGGGGTCACATATGTCAATCAAGCCAATGATTGACAAAGATATTGGATCTGATTCTGAGAATCTATAGTGTATCAAGCTGGGAGAAAGTCTATCCCTTGAAGAGCAAGCCGATTACATAGCCCTTCTCACAAATAAGAAGGTAGCTTTTGCATGGTCTTACAAAGACATGTCAGGACTGGATCCAAATCTAGTCACCCACAATATGATGCTTTATCCCAAGGCGAAGCCTATCAAGAAAAATCTAATAAATATGCATTTAAAAGTGGACCTAATGGTCAAATATGAGCTACAAAAGTTGTTGGATTCTAGGTTCATAATTTCTTTAGACTATCCACAATGGTTGTCTAACATGGTTCCCATCAAGAAGCCTAATGGGAGGATTCGTATTTGCACCAATTTTTGAGACCTAAACAAAGCGATTCCTAAGGATGATTTCCATTTTCTAAGCATTGACGCTCTAGTAGATGCCATAGTGGGCTCCAAAATGTTATCCCTTATGGATGGCTTATCTGGTTACAATTAGATTCATATCAACCCGGAGGACCAGATCAAAACAACGTTCACAATGCCTTTGGGAATATTTTTCTATAAGGTCATGCATTTTTGCCTTAAAAATGTGAGTGCCACCTACCAACGTGCCATGACATACATATTCCCTGACTACATGCATAATATTTTGGAAGATTACATGGATGAATTAGTGGCTAAATCTTTGTTACGCCATGCGCATCTCGATGTCTTATGCAAATTCCTCGATCATCTTATTGAGCATAACGTAAGATTGAACCCCAAGAAGTGCATCTTTGTCATCAACTATGGAAAAATATTGGGATTTATAGTTTCTAAATGAGGCATTGAGGTGGAACTCAACAAGTTCAAGGTAATCCTCGAGATGCCTCCCCAAAATACCATTAAGTAGCTTTAGATTTTGTAGGGTAATATCATGTCCATAAAATGCTTCATAGCACAATTTTCGGACAAGTGTTAGCCCATGAACAAGTTATTGCACAAGGGGGTCATATTTCATTTGGATGATGAGTGTTAGGATGCATTTGATGCAATAAATTAGTACCTGGATTCACCGCTAGTATTTGCCCCTCCTAGACCAAGGGTGTTATTTCCCTTATACATCTTAACCACTGAGATTTCATTGGGTGCCATGTTAGCCCAGAACAATGAATTGCATAAGGAATAGGCTACTTACTATCTCAACTGCACCCTAGTCAGTTATGAGATCAAGTATGCATACATGGAGAAGATATGTTTAGAGATGGTTTTTGCCACCAAGAAGCTACAATATTACATGCTTATACACACCATGTATGTTATGTCTAAAGAGAATTCATTGTGATACATGATGAGTCACACTTATCATAATAGTCACATGGTGAAATGGATCATGTTTTTGATGGAGTTTGACCTAGAATTTATTGGATAAAAATAAATTAAGGGTCAGGTCATCGTCGATCAACTTGCAAAGGGTCCTCTTTAGGATGATTAACCTCTTAACATGGAGCTTCCTGATGATGGAATCTTCTAAATATCAAGATTACCTGATTCTGACAATCTTGAGTCCTAGGTAGATATGAATCTATTATTCGATGGATCCAAGTGCGAGCAAGGGGGTGGCATAGGGATCATTTTTTTCACACCGCATGGGGTTCTCGTACCCCTATCATTTAAACTTGATTTCCTATGCACCAATAACAATTCCAAGTACAAAGTCCTCATCATAGGTCTTCAAATGGCTATCTCCATGAAAATAACCAAGATTAATATTTTTGGTGACTCCTTGCTCATTGTTAACTAGGTCAAAGGGATATACCAATGCAAGTGCCTAGTTCTGCAAGCCTACAAAGCCCTTGTAGATAAATTTTTGGAAATTTTTGAATGGTATGACATCGATGCACTCCCTTGATCATCTAATAATTTTTTAGATACAATGGCATCTCTAGGGTATTTTATACTGCACAACCTTGTTGATGATATGACAACCATTTAGGTAAAAATGCTATCACAATCTACGGTTGAACATCAAAACACTCAATCCATGCTAGAGGTCCACTTAATTCAAATTGAACCTCATAATGAGATATTCTCATACCTTCATGAGCATTTGAATCATGCAATTTGGGGGAATTTTCTCCCTCAAACCCATTTTGATAGAAGTACAATGATATTCTTACAAGTTATTTCCCAATCAGTATTTGCTCAGGATGAATTTAACAAGGGAAAGGTAGTTTATGCACTCGAGGATTCCTCACAATAGGATTGGTCCACATAAATTAGGGAGTATCTAAAGATTGGTAATCTCCCTCCTGGATTTTTGCACACCACTAAAATAACATTTAAAAGAAAGGCAATAAAATATGTCCTAGTAGGAGATATTCTATATCATTGAAGCTATTAAGGTATTCTCCTTCATTGCTTAGAGAATCAAGATTTAGATTGGGAAATCACTCAAGCACACGATGGTATATGTGGTGGCCATTTTAGTGGCATGGCCATCGTAAATCATATTCTTCACATGGGATACTTTTGGCCAATTTTAGAGTGATATTGTTGCATGTATGTGAGGAAGTGCATGAAGTGTCAGCATGATGCTAACTTGACACACATACCCTCTCAGCCCTTACAACTGATTCAATCAGCTTGACCATTCTCACAATGGGGGTTAGATTTAATCAATAAAATCTCCCCCACATACTTAGGCCATCACACGTTTATCATTATAGCTATCGAGTATTTTACAAAATGGGTGGAAGCAATCCCATTTACCACTATGACCAGACCCCTCATCATAGAGTTCATATTGCACAATATCATTTGTCATTTTGGTATTCCATCCAAGATAATTTTGGATAATGGGATGTCATTTAAAAAAAAATATGTGTGTCCTTTGATAGCTAAGTATAATATCTAGCACAACTTTTCGACACCCTACTATACATAGGCAAATGGGCAAGTAGAGGCTTCAAACAAAACATTGATTGCCATTCTCAAGAAGGCTGTTAAAGAGAATCACATTGATTGGCACATGCAAATACCCCTTGCTATATGGGCCTAGCACACTAGAATTTGGATGCCCACTGGGGCTACTCTATTTTCACTAGCATATGGTGCCAAGGTAGTAGTGCTTCTAGATCTATAAATCCCATCGCTGCACATATCCATGCAAGAGTTCATCGATGATGACATCGCATGATGGGCTCGCCTATATCAAATTACGCTGCTTAATGAACACCACATTAATGCTCTTGAAAACCTACGCATCTATCAAGAGTGACTTAAGAGAGTCTATAACATGAAAGTCCATCTTAGATATTTTCAAGTTGGTGACCTCGTTCTGAAAGAAAACCAATAGAATTCTAATTTTCCATCCCATTTGTGGGATGGTAAACTGGTTAGGTCCTTTTGTCATCACTAGTCATATAGGGCCCAAAACTTACCGCCTAGCCTACCTTGAAGGATTCAAGGATTTTGAACCCTTGAACATCCTTCATATGAGGCCTTTCCATGTCTAGAGTGTTGTCGTCAACCCAAAATGCTTCAAGGGTGCCTACAACCCGCTTTGTCAACCCAAAATGATCCAAGGGTGTTTATGACCCGCTTGGTCAACCCAACATGCTCACTCACTTGGTCAACCTAAAATGCTCCAAGGGCATCTTCAACCCGCTTTGTCAACCCGAAATGATCCAAGGGTATCTACAACCTGCTTAGTCAACCCAAAATGCTCCAAGGGTGTTTAAAACCTGCTTGGTCAACCTAAAATGCTCCAAGGGTTTCTACAACCCGCTTGGTCAACCCAAAACACTCCTAGGTGGTCCATAATCATCTAGGTCACTTTAAAAAACCCCCAAGGCATCCATAAGACCTTTGGTCACCCCAAATGCCTCAATGGCCCCCAATAAGCCTGTTGGTCACATGTATGTACATATATATCAATAAAAAATTCAAAAACATCATAAAAATATAAAAAATATAAAAATATTGCATTACATTGCATCTTCAAACATCATCAAAACATCAAAAATATAAAAATATTGCATTACATTGCATCTTCAAACATCATCAAAACATCAAAAATATAAAATATTATATTGCATTTCATTACATCGCATCTCATTACATTATCAAAATCATCTGCCTTAAGCATACTAATTACTTCACTTTGCATTATAGAGTTGCTCATACATGTCCAAAAATAAGATTGTACATCCTTCATCAGTCCAAAAAAAAACAAAATAAAACAACTATGTCAAAGTCATTACTTGCATCATCTCAGTATTCCACTTATCATGTTAGTGCTCCCTACCAGCATGCCATGATATACATCTTCCATGACTACATGCATAATATTTTGGAAGATTACATGGATGAATTACTAGCTAAATATTTGTTACGCCATGAGCATCTCTATGTCTTGCACAAATTCCTTGATCATCTTATTGAGCATAACATGAGATTGAACCCCCAGAAGTGCATCTTTGTCATCACATTTGGAAAAATCTTAGGATTTATAGTTTCTAAATGAGGCATTGAGGTGGACCCCAACAAGGTCAAGGTAATCCTCGAGATGCCTCCCTCGACTACCATTAAGCATATTCAGATTCTACAGGGTAATATCATGTCCATCAAATGCTTCATAGCACAATTATCGGATAAGCATTGGCCCATGAACACGTTATTAAACAAGGGGGTCACATTCCATTGGGATGATGAGTGTCAAGATGCATTTGATGCAATAAAGTAGTACCTTGCTTCACCGCTAGTATTGGCCCCTCATAGACCAAGGGTGTTGTTTCGCTTATATATCTTAGACACTAATATTTCATTGGGCACCATGTTAGCCTAGAACAATTAATTGCATAAGGAACATGCTACTTACTATCTCAGCCACACCCTGGTCAATTATGAGATCAAGTATGCATACGTGGAGAAGTTATGCATAGTGATGGTTTTTACCACCAAGAAGGTACATCTTTACATGCTTATACACACCATGCATGTTATGTCTAAAGAGAATCCATTGTGATACATGATGAGTCACACTTATCATAATAGTCACACGATGAAATGGATCATGTTTTTGATGGAGTTTGACCTAGAATTTATTGGATAAAAATCAATTAACGGTTAGGTCATTGTCGATCAACTTGCAAAGGCTCTGCTTTAGGATGATCAGCCTCTTAGCATGGAGCTTCCCAATGATGGAGTCTTCCAAATATCTAGATTACAAGATTCTGACAATCTTGATTCCTAGGTAGATATGACTCTATTATTCAATGGCTCCAAGTACGAGTAAGGGGATGGCATAGGGATCATGTTTTACACACTGCATGGGGTTCCCGTACCCCTATCATTTAAACTTAATTTCCTATGAACCAATAACAATTCCAAGTACAAAGCCCTCCTCATAGGTCTTCAAATGGCTATCACCATGAAAATAACCAAGCTTAATATTTTAGGTTACTCCTTGCTCATTGTTAACTAGGTCAAAGGGATATACCAATGCAAGTGCCCAGTTATGCAAGCCTGCAAAGCCCTTATAGATAAATTTTTGGTAAATTTTAAATGGTATGACATAGAGGCACTCCCTCGATCATCTAATCATTTTGTAGATACAATGGCCTCTCTAAGATGTTTGATTCTGTATAAACTTACTGATGAGATGACAACCATTCAGGTCAAAATGCTATCACAATCTATGGTTGAGCGTCAGAACACTCAAGCCATTCCAGAGGTCCACTTGATTCAAATTGAACCTCATCACGAGAGATTATTGTACCTTCATGAGTGTTTGAATCATGCCACTTGGGGGAATTTACTCCCTCAAACCCCTTTTGATAATAGTACAATGATATTATTACAAGTTCTTTTCCAATCCGTATTTCGTTAGGATTAGTTTCACAAGGGACAGGAAGTTCATGTACTCAAGGCTTCCTCACAATATGATTGGTCCACACTAATTAGGGAGTATCTAAAGCTTGGTAATATCCCTCCTGGATTGTTGCACACCGCTAAAATAATTATAGACACCTAAAATGCACCATGTCGAAGGCGACTACTCATATGGACATGTTACAAGACCATATGGAATATATTGGATAGACTCCAAGATAGAGCAGTGGTTCTAACCACTCAATTTGGGATTCTTTGCCTAATCAGTCTAAACCATAGCCCATACCTATGGTAAAATTTCAAAGTTAAGATCAAATGAAGATCATAAATAAAAATTTTGATTGGAGATCAAATGAAGATCCAAAATCTAGTTCGAAGAGAGATAAAATGAAGATCCAAATACAGTTAAAAAAGAATATGGAATCGACTCCCTTGCTTCACTACATATGAGCAAGTATCCCAAAAATTGAAGGATATAAAAGAATGAGCCTGAATCCCTAAAATTGTTAGCACTATTGTAACTTACACATGACGATATGTCTGATGCATTAGCACCTTGCTTATGAACAAGATCAATGTTTGAATGTGGAAGAGCTAGCTTAAGGTGTCCTACATTTCTTAGTGGATTAGTCCAACTAAAATATAAACTTGAGATTGGATAAGACATTTGTGGAACCCCTATCTTAGCAATGGGTTGAAAGAATCCTGCCTGACATGGGGGAATGCTCATGTCTTATCTTAAAATATTCATTTGCACACATAGGGATAATGAACAGTTAGGGTCTATCCTAGCAAAAGCCTTTTATCTTAGAAGTCTAGTGTGGTTAGTATGAAACTTTTGATAAGTTTACTAGGGTGTTTCAGTTTCACAAAAAACCATAAAATCTCCCCAAAAAGCAACAAATGCTACAAAAGCATAAACCAGTAAATGGTAAAAGTCATTGCAAATCGTCAAATTTCAAAGTATCCAAGAAGTGATACATCATTGCATAAAGCACAATATACATATAGGATAGATACCGAATGAATAATAGTAATAATATTTAGATGGCCACTAACTATATCATGCACATTTTTCAAAATTTGCAAGAGAAAATCAAATGACACATTATATCATTCACATCATAAACATTGCATACCATCTCATTTCATAGATGGGTGATTAATTGATTAAATTATTATCTTAAGTATTTTCAATTATATTCATGATTTTTATACATTCTATGGCGTCATACATTAGATTGATAAACAAAACTGCATTCATTCCTTATGTTTTAAGTGATTAAAGCATACAGGTTCATTTAAATTAGAATAACATTGTGTAAATAAAGCATTTCCATAAAATAATGCATACAATGAAGCAATATCAAGTATGTTTTAAAAGAAACCATAGCATCGATATGCATTTATCATCAAAAGCATATCTACGCATCTAGATCACTACATATCATCATCATAAAATAAATAGCTAACTAATGCATGCCATCACCATCATATCATATAGCATCAGCATAACATAAGCATTGCATCCATGTGCATCACATAAATATAAGTTCAAAATAAAAAAGAAAGAAATATATACACATGTACACATAATGAGCTCAAATGATCATATCATATAAATATGTGACCAAATGAGTACATAGGGAGTATGCAAAAATACCCGCAGGCTACAATCGTGTAGGTCCTTGACCTTACACCAAAAATAATGATACATAAAAATATAGTCTATGCTATAAAAGCCCTATCTCTATCCTACTCCCCTTGAACTAGAGCTCTCATCACCTCCCTTAATACTATGATGAAGATCTTGCTCTCCCTACTGTCCTACTGCATCCTACTATGGATCCTACTGAGCACCCTGAGTAACACATAACCTGAAGAGGCCTAGAACTCGTCCAACTACCCTTTGAGTGATGGGTACCTCTATGCACCAGGACCTATGGCTGGATGTGGTAGTATATTGTCCTGTATCCCTAGTCTTGGTATGACTATTGCCACCATGAGTACTCGAGGACTTGTGTGTCCTCTTGCTCTGATGTGTATGATAGCTCGAGCTAGTAGTGGACTATCCTATAGTCACAGTACTAGTCTGCTGAGACTCGAGAGTGAAAGTATCCTCAGGAACCTGTAACCCATGCATCTCTATGTAGCCTACCAGTTGGTCCACTCGAGCAACCTGAGATGCATGCATATAATTGGTCCTCATGACCATATCTCGTAATTTCTCAACCTCAGCCATAGGATCTTGGCCTCCTAGTATAACTGCTACTAATGCTACCAAAGGCCCCATGATATCCTGAAGAGGCAGCATAGCCCCTCTCTAGGTCCTGATCAGATCTCACTCTACCACTGTCATATCCCATTGTGCTTGAGCTAGCCCTAGTGTAGTTTATAGTGTTTGAACCTATGTCTATACAGTTGTAGCCTATGTTGTTAGAGTCTTAATCTATCCTTACGCATCAGTCAAGCACCTGTCATTATAAGTCAACTAATCCTATACAATAATCATATCTCGCTCTTGATGTTGAGTCTAGAACCTACCAAGCTGACTCTACAAGTCAGCCACCTATGCTAGGAGTGCCCCATTTGTGCTATGAGGAGGGACCTCATCCTCCTTGTAAGCCTCATACTTAGGGTTAGCCTTAGGAGTCTCCTTAATGGCAGCCTCTACCCCACAACCTCCCTTTGTCCTCTAGCACACCCTATGCCCATCAGGATCCGCCTTTGCATTTGATGCTGCCTGGTCTGGCTCTCAGTCCAAAGGCCCTGTCCCATACCACATGAACAATGACCACCATCCATCATATGTTGGGTTAGTCACAGTCGTCTCAATACGAGTCTCCTGGTAGTCATCATCCTCATCTCCTATAGCTATAGGCTGAATCCACTATAGATCATGCTCCAGTGCCAAGTGTCGATATCTGAGGGGCATCTTAAGAACGTCCTACACCATCCCAAACTATCATAGGACACAAGATAAAAACTAGTACTCTTAGATATCAGCCTTACGACTGATCAACCATCTATCTCAGTGAGCTTGTTGAAGCCTCTCACCCACCTTTGGCCAGTCAAGACAATCCATGTATGGACGCCACTAAACATCATTCGGGCCAAGTGCCACAAACTGAGTAATGTAATGCTAGACATCACCAGCATGAATCCTACTATAGGTGCCCTCCTTGTGAGGACAACAAGCGATATAGTACTAGTGCTGGGTAGTAATAGTAGTAATATCTAGTGATAGATCCTTAGGACACTCTATCCTAATATGCTATCAACCCTAGATCTCCAATAGTAGACTGTAGCTCATGCCCTTACGACTATGCTCCATAAACTAGTATAGCTCCCCGTAGCTATGGCATAATAGCATACTGTCCCAAGATAAGTGCAATGGCTCCCTAGTAGATCTTTGGATGACTCTTTAGATGTTAGCCAAGATGTTCTAGGTAATCCTCATGCTTGAGGAGTCTGGAAGCACAATCTGTACCACAAGGATCATGAAGACAATAACATGGACTAAAATGATGCGCTTACCCTCCCAGTAAGCAATATGGACTTCTCTGTGGTCAATAGCATCCTAATTTTGCTAGCTCCAGTCTCTAAATATAGCATCAAAAATAGGCTTCTTAGCCCCATAACTAGAGGATATGATGGCCTCACCATTGATAGGGATCCTAAAGATCCGATATAAATCCTCTAAGGTCACAATCATTTCACCTATGGGCAGATAAAATGTATTTGTGCAGGCATTCCAACACCTAGAAAATACAGTCAAGTAAGCTTAGTTTACCCAAATAGTGGGTAAATCCAAGACATAGCTGAATCCAACGACTCTAAACCAGTCACGCTCACCACCCATGAGCCATCCATGGAGAGTCTTAAGTAGATCTGGATCTCTCACCCTAGAGGTCAATGTATGGAATAAAAGCATACTATAAGGTAAAAGCTAACTAAAAATGATAAAAACATTTAAAAAATATGATAAAAGTATTTATCTCATTTCTTAGTGAGTTTAATTTTACTGGTAAAAAATGCGTGGTCTAGGTATCGAATTACCTTCATCTCACTTTGAACTTGGCTGGATGAATCTTCCTCTCATGCTGCCATCGTGTGATAGGTAGAATTTCGATGAGATCAGGTAGGGTTTCAGAGCAATTTTAAAGCTATCACTATTAGAGCTCTGAAACTGTAAGAGAATAGTGAGGTAAAAAGTGAAAATTTGAAATTTTATAACTTTTTGCTATTCCACAAAGACCGTAGCTAAAACCTATGATCCAGTAATTAGGGTTTTGTGACTGTATATATTAGCTACGGTTCCCAAATTTGCAAAATGGAAACCACACATCATTTCTGCGGTTAGCAACTAGAAGAAAAACTAGTAAAATCCCACCATGGGAGGGTCTAAAAAGGTAAATCAATGACTTCCATTGGATCAAAATTTCAACAAAAATAATAAATGTTGCAAATTTGGTGATGTTCAAGCACCATGATTAAAAAAAAACAAATCAAACAATTAAAACACCAAATGCACCTCATATTTGGTACTTTACCCTATGCACTTTGCGGTTGCAGTGACTTGAGATCAATGCAATCCAACAAGATGAGTAAATTACCATAAGGACATTTGGGAAAAAAATTGTCATCGTCGATTTGATATGCTTCTTTTCAATCCTTAAGAAGGGCTTCACGATTGGACCGATCCACAAGAATGAGGTGTTGCATGCCATTTCTTCTATGACCTCTTTTTCAGCAGATCATCAACAATTTGATTCAACATAAATCTGATTGGATTTGTATCAATTTGATTCCCTAAGATGACTATTGTAGCTTGAATTCTCCATGGGATAGGAATGTGCAAATCATTATTAATAGTTGGAATCAAAAGCTGAACTAGGCATAGCCAAGCATTTAATGTTCTCAAATCTAATTTTTTTTAGATCATCCATGGTGGTCAAGCGACATCGTCGCTTCAATAATTGTCATTACCCTCATCGACTCATCGCTTGAGGGGGTAGTCATAATATTAAATCATAATAACAAATATTAGAAGATCTCAAAGATTCTAGATCCCTTGATCTTGTAAAAATTGCGTTCGTCCTTACGAATCATTGTAAAAAACTATCATAAGCTTACCCCTTTGCTTAGGGAAAATAGCAAATATAATTTTACTTATTGTTCTCTGCATTTCAGATCTATGGGTCATAAGATACCTATGGAATGCACAGCTACACCAAATGAGATGAGAAGGGCACAAGCTTTTCAATTTTAAACCTCCAAAGAGTTGGAAGCAATGATTTCAAGATGCACATCCTTTTGTTGGACCTGGGGCATCTAATGTTGATCTGACTAATGATCATCATAGAACCTTTGGCACCATTTTAGGAGGTTTGTTTTTTCTCAATGTTGTTTGATATCACAATGCATCTCAAAAGGGGGCATCTATAGACACCTAAAATGCCCAATGTCGAAGGTGACTACTCATATGGACCTGCACAAGACCATATGGAAGATCTTGGACAGACTCCAATATAGAGCAGTGGTTCTAACCACTCAAATTTGGCTTTTTTTTCTAATCATTCTAAATCATAGCCCAGACCTATGGTCTACAGGCTAAACCATGGTTGAGACCTATGATTTACAATCTAGACCACAGCTATGACCTATGGTCTTAACTAAAGTTTAGTTGGCCTTCATCCGAGCCAAACTGGTTGGAACAACCATTAGATCTAGAAGAAGGTAGTTGGAGGATAGAAGCTTCCATTACAAATATTCTAACCACCCATTCTTGATCTTGGCTTCTCTAGGAAGCCACCCCTATCCATAGGGACATGCTATAAATACTCCTTCAATTTGGGGACAAGGTAGGGATGATTTGAATAGTGAAGCACTAAGGAATTATCGATAGAGATTTGATTAATCAAAAGAGTAGCAAAGCCCTATCGAATTGCATATTGAACACATGCATTTGAGAGCTACTTTGCCAATACTCTAAAGATCAATTATTCATGGGTGCCCTAGGTGCCTAGGAGGATCAAGAAATGCAAATCTGGGACAACAAAGACCCATCACAGTGATTTGACCACCAAATCTATTAGAAGGAAAAAGACAATCCTTGAACATCAATTAGACAAGGAGATCAAGCTCACTACCCATAATATTGAGGGTAAGCCTATCAGAGTTCCAACCACAGCTATCAGCCATAGTTTATAGTGTAGAATGCTCATCCGAGCTACTATGGTTTGTAACCGGTGAAAGATTTCCTTACTATATCTTTTACAGTGCATTTAATTAGGTTAGATTAAGCATTTTGATAGCTTATTTTATGTTTTAGAGATATTGATTGATTCAATTAGGGTTTTATATGAGTTCTTGTCATTTGATCCAGTTTGTACTAATCTCATGTTTCGATGAATCATTTTATGCAATTACTCCATTAGATAGAGAGCAGTACTCTTCATTTCTATGTTTCAAGCAATCTTTATGAATTTAGTATAAGTATAGCATGCTTTGATATTTTATTTATTTCATTAGTGTTGTAGCATCTTTATGTTCACATTCCTTAAAGGGCCTCATCATGAGATATTGCCTATGCTATTAATGCTTTTGTGTTGTTTCTTAACCGTAGGAAAACAGGTTCAAAGGAGAGTCAATATCTAATTCCTTCCTCAACACGAAGGAGAGGGTCAACTCCACCCTAGAGTAGTTTGTGTCACCCTACAAAGGCACATTGAGCATCACACCTATATTGAAGAGGATTACAATCACAAGAAACCTTATTGTAATATTTTATCACCATGATTATCCCTAATAGGGACGTAATTGTAACACAAATTGGACTTCATGAATAAATAAAGTGTTTATCATACATCTTGTTGTCAATTTTGTCTTTTATGCATGTTGCTTATTCATTTACTATTGCAATAACGGGATTCTTGCCTCGGGTGTGAGCCTTTCTAGTGGTTATAGGTGGTGATCATGGCAAAACTCCATATTTTATGCCCCTAATTTTTAACCCATGTGTTTTTCTAATATCAGGTGCAAACCACAGATGATAGTTGCGGTCTAATTTTTGACCCGTAGCTACAACCCGCAGTTCATACTGCAGCCCGCAGACCCAACCTATGGTTTACAGTTGACACAACAGACATCAGAGGGATAAATATCCATCAAATGAGGATCTGAGGTAGGTCCAAGTTTTAGTATCTATCTCTGTTTTTACTTCTTGTGTTTTTACAAAATGCATAAAATGAAATTTAATCAGGACATCTTAAGAAAAAGAAAAATGAATTAAGTCCTAGATTAGCATTCTATTTTTACATCATTAGAAAGGCACTGCTAGGAACAATGGATATCTGATTGCAGTCTGCCCTAGAATACAACATGCTTGATAAATATTGTTTGTCGGTTTGCATGTTTGAGGCTCGATTAGAGGCCATTTTTCATTGTAAAGTGCATTGTCTGAAATAGCATCTACTTTAATTTGCATTCTCTAAATTTGAAATGTTCTTTCATTTTGCATATTATATAGAGAACTAGCATAAGTGCTACATGATGCATTTCTTTTTGTAAAATTAAAAAAATCCACACACACCACGAAACACTTAAACGCTAGTGATTTGGGCTTGGAATTCAACCACTAGTAGGGTTCAACGACGATGGGTGTAACTTCCATCTATTGGCCCAAATCGTATGAACCCTTGATATATAGACCAATATTGGATCCAAAAACAATCTGTAGCCCAAAAAAATTGTATGTACTCCTCTTCAAATGGAATAATGCTGACTGGTTGAGATTGGATGAGGATCTGGTAGGACCTGTGCTCCTTGTTTGGGTGTGGGCTTCATTACCACACATAGGGGATTTATGTGACTTGGAGTTCATAGCCAAGTTTTCAAGCTACAAGTGTACAGGTGAAATCCATTAAACCAAGAATAAAATTCAACAAGTTTTACAAAAACACGATAAGAGTTTCTATAATTGATACAACACATATTGAAAACACATCAAACAGTTTAGGACTCAATTTTAAAACTTAAAATGAGATAATCATTGTTGTATACCTTGTTTGCTTAATAATAATACATTTAGACTCTAGGTACACAATGGTGGACACATGAGGTGGTCGACAATGGTCCAAAGCCAACACCGATGACCAACCCCTAACTAGTTCACAATAATACGTGTCGAATCCTCAACCACATGAGCGAACCGAACATCATTCGGCTAGCATTCGAGGAGACAAATTGACACGAGATAGCATGCAGAGAAAACCCCAAATAGAGTATCTTTCGTACACTCCTATAGGCATAGAGTAGAACAAGAAGCCTTCTAGCATGAGGGTGTTCCACTTGAGAGCCATTATCGAGACTGTAATGCACATGCGTTGATGGGGTCAGCTGAATAGTTTATTATGCAGGGGACCAGGTTGGTGCCCCTATGTAATAAGTCTATTGGAAGATTTATGGCTCCACCTTCTGAGTACATAAGGACTAGAGACCTGCCCATTCAGGGGAAGACAGATAGGCTTGCAACCGAGCATAGAACTAGCCATACTCCTATGCATAGCCCAACACACAAAATCACCATTGACATATCAAATGTGGGAGATAATGGTACACCGCTGAATGAGCAATGATGGTCTATGTAGTTATAAGGTCTAGGTAGTGTTCTAGAGCAGTTAGGCTACAAGCCTTCCACTCCACCCACTCGAGCCTCAAATGAGCATAGTGGGAGTGTTGTTCATACTACTAGAGAACATGGGGAGGCTTCCAAGTGCCCTTATGTCATGCACTCACTATCTGTACATGGTGGTTTGCAATATAGGACATAGTAGGAGGCCAATGCCATATTTACAGATAGAGGTAAAGGCACAACATATCATTCTAATGGGTATAGAACCCACAAATTTTCTCATACAGAGTAGGGATATCATAGGCCTCCCACGACTGACCAGATTAATAGGTCACATCGACTGACATCAGAGCAAAAATTCCAACTCCTCTAAGACCAATTAGAGTATGCTCACCTAGAGAGTTAGCATATCAAAGATGAAAATATTCAAGTGCAAAGGCTCATGATATAGAGATTATATGAGCAACACATGCACGAGAAGTGTATCCTGGCTCAAAAGGAATGTGTAGGATAGGAAGATTGGTTAGCTAGGGTTGACATGTATCCTCAAGAAGAGCATCAAGAGCACATGCATAAGAAGGCTTTATCATAATCCGAGATGCACCAAGAGCATAGAGATGCTCGTATTCATGTTACTACTAAATAAAGGGAGTGGCTACTACCGCTCAATATTAAAAGACAAACAACATGAAATAGAAATGGGAGATGGATACAAATAGGAATATACTAAAAGCTCCTAAGCTAAAAAGGAGGAAGAGAAAATGCCTCCATATCGCATAAGGAAGACAGTACCTCCTAAGCCACCTATGCATCAACTTAGGGATGATGACTTTCTGTCTTTAGAGGTCTATAAGGCCTTGGTCAATAAAATTAAAGACATTGAGAGACAAGGAGCAGCTACTCAAAAGCTGACTCTAAGGAAAATTCATAAGGAGCCTTTGGATCCTTCAGTGCCTACTCTGACATTCCCTGAGCATTTTTACATGCCGAAGTTAGATAATTTCAAGGGTGATGAATATGCACAAGAACATATAACGAGCTTTCTAGATGCGTTCTTTCAAATAACAAGCAATGATGCCTTATTTTTATGCATGTTCATCATGACACTTTCAAGGCCTACCTGAGACTGGTTTAACTAGCTAAAGAAGCACAGTATAACAATATTTAAGCAATTAGTTGATGTCTTTCTTTAATGCTATTCCTTTGGCATCAAGAAACAAGCTATTCTTTCCAATTTGGCTATGCTAGCTCAGCGTGACAACAAACCCATAGAATAATACACAAATAGGTGGAGAAGATTAATGGTGAAGTTGCCATTCCCCATTCCTGCCACAAAATTAACTTGGATGTTCATGAAGAGTTATGCCAAGCACATATTATTACTTCTACAGTTGCAACAGTACACTACATTTGAGGAGGATTTGGTGTAATCCAAGGTGATTGAGAATATCAAGTTACAAGAGGGCAACTTGAAACTCAAAAATAGGAAATAAGGATAGAATAAGAGTACCACAAAGCATCAGGGCAAGCAGGCCTATGTAAATTATGTGGTATTAAATCTCAAATGGGAGGACAAGGGGTAGTAGAAGTAGAACTACCAGGCCTAGCCTCCACCTATGTAGTATAACAAGCACAATAACTACAAGGGCAAAAATAAAGAGCAATGCCTGCCTCGCAAGTTAACACCATTGAAAAAATTGCTGACGGTTATTTTTCATTATGTATGTGAGGCCAAGGCAATAAGATTACCCGAATTCAATATGATAAACCCAAATCAACCCAAACCAAAGGGGTTTCAAGATTATTTATTTTGCATCTTTCATAGAATGAAAGGATATGATATCGAGGTGTGTTGGTCTTTCAAACACCTAGTGCAAAATATAATCAACAAGGGTGAGCTTGTAGTGCCTCACAATCTACAAGTGCTAGAAAATCAAAATATGGAAATTTATAAGAACCCCTTGTTGAATCATGAGGCACCTCAGAACAACATTGGTCAAGTTAACCAAGTACAAGTTGAACTACCTACCCAGGGGTTCGTACGTATGGTCAATGTTGTTACTAGGCATGGGAGATACAAACAACAAAATAAACCTCGTGCTTCTATCTAGATACAAGCCACACCGAGTTAGTGGCCAACATAGAATATTCTTGGCCCACAAACAAGACCGGCCTAAGGAGCAGGTTGGTCCAGAACCTGTAGATAAATCCTAGGAAGTTCCCAATATATGAATTAATTCAATAGTCCCCAAGGCACAGAGAGACTCTTATGGAAATTTTAATGTCCAATGAAGTATAGGCCCAGGATGCACAGGCATTCACAAATTTTGTGAGACATGTACAATAGTGTCAGGAATTGATGATCCAATTTTACAATCATGAGATAAGGAATGTTTCTACAACTAGGGTTGACCCATCGTTGCATATAATAACATGTGTGAATCACATGCCATTCAAAAGGGTCTTTATTGATACTGGCTCATTGATAAATATAATAACGACCAAGGAACCGAGTCATTTAAATCTACCTAAATCACACATTGTGTCGACTACATTTACATTGAGAGTGTTTAATGACGCACTATGTTTGACTGTTAGCACAATTATCCTACCCATACAGGTGGGTTTGAAGATCATTTCAGTAATGTGTCATGTGATAGGAGCCATGTAGTACAATAGTTTACTCGATAGGCATTGGATTCATGAAATGCGTTGTGTCCCCTTGATACTACATCAATACATGAAATATATTCATGATGGACTGGTTCACATGGTGTCTTCGAATGAGGATCCATTTAAGTTTATGAATTTAGCATATTTACTTGGGGGTTTCATACTCCCGTCAACACACCTAGATGTTCGGTCGTTGTCACCAATAAGGAAACCAAGAGGTAAAATGATAGTGCATGCTCAACCGATGCTATCTATGTCACATAGATCAAAGCATACCACTGCCACTTCTTTGAAGCCGTTAACATCAGTCATGCATCGGTATGATAGGAAATTAAAGGTGAATATGGGTGATAAAGAGAAAGAGCATGAGCTCAAGCTAATCATCGAATACATTCCCATTCCCATGGAAGTTGAGGAGCCCCAATATAAATCCGAGGAGGCACATCAGCCTACCTCACCTGCTTCTTTAGTAGGGTCATCCGCACTGTCGGTGACTATACATCTCACTAACACTAGATTAGGTGAGTACCTTGTGCACAATGTGATATTTAGACCAATTTTGAATACTGCACAAGAGATGGACAGACCATCCACCCATCGTTATCTAGTTGGATCAGTGGTTCCACTAGGAGAACCACCTAACCAGACTAACTTCATCTATGCAGGGCTAGATCAGCTTCCAACGCGAGATCCCATGGATGAATATGACGAGGAAACTTTCATAGTGAACATTCATTATTTGTCTAATCTAGAGTATGCCATGCATATTTTTGAGCTATATCACTGGCATGGATACGACCTTAGTCTCTTTGAACAAGGATGGAGGACTTCATTAGAACCTCATTATTAGTTAGTCATTGATAGATTTGGTCTAGGGTTACAAATACATGGGTAGGATGATTTGCTCATAGTATCCCTAGATCGTATGTACCTCAACATAGCGGACAATGTGGATTTTAATCCATATCATTTGGATCCCTCCAAATTCTGGAGGAATCACCCTATGATATTTGTCATCACAATTGAGCCACTCTAAGATCATCGTGAAGGGCTCCTTGAGCATACTGAGGTAGAAATGAACCCCAAATATCAACTAGGACATCAAACCCGAGCGGCAGTCGATGACACAGACATGCAAGGGTGCAACCCCATGACTACGAACAATATTAATGTAGGATATATTTGTAATGAAGATGGAGCAGAGCCCACCTTCGATATGAGTAGACCAGGCTATGATGTAGATGAGGATCCCTTGAATGATGATGTACCCAAGGATGAAGTCAAAGGTGCTTATATCAAGCCTTTGTATATGCATCATTTATTGCCTATATAATCGATACAGGATATCAAAGATATCCTTCCTAACATTGATCATACGAGGGAAGATATCGAGCTAGTTTTATCAATAGCATCGTACATGAGGTATAATTATCCAATTTTTTTGGATAGCGATGATAGTATGCAAGAAGTGAGATTTATGGGGCCTCACTTAGAGGAATTCCCTCTAGGATTAGGGGATAATGAAGGGTTCTATTATGATAGTGATGAATAATATGAGCTAGAGATGGCCTATCTTGGTCCTCCTTATTTACATCACCACCATCAACTCATAGACATCGATGAGGTCTATAGACAGCTACATGTTGGTCCATGTTTGAGAGAAATATGGTTAAACCTAGATCAAATCCATCGATTGGTTAATCCTCATCCACCAACCTGCATGTGGCTCCATAATTTGAATGATCCTATTTTGCATTCAGTGCATAGAGAGGATCCAGTTATTCATAGTCCTCATAGGGAAGACCCTTTTGTGCCTGTGCCATTAGAGCCAGATCGTGGGTATGAGGACTGTGCAAATTTTGTAAAGGTCATTCTATGTGGTCTTGGAAATCAATTCCATTCCATAAACATGGTATCCATTGATTTAACCACTCCACTCTACAATCTAGCATATTCATCTAAACCATTGTATATTAACAAAGATTCTATCGACTAGGACCATGCTGATTCACCCGTTGAGCCTAAGGATTTCTTCCTCAATGAAGAAATGTTGCAACCTTTCCATTTTGCACCAAGATATGCATATGATGTTTATCATGCCAAAAATGCTTCCAACATGAAACCACTCACCCCGGATGATGACATTCATCTGATTCCTATACCTCACCAACTTGAGGAGGGATCGTAAATGTCAATAGAGGAAACCTTTGAGGTGGATATCAGTGATGATCCCACCAGTGCAAAGAAAGTTAAATTTGGAGAGAGTCTCACTCTAGATGAGTGGGCCACCCTCATCCCTCTGTTGAAAGAGAGATCAAATTTATTTTATTGGTTTTATAAGGATATGCCAGGTCTAGACCCGAAATTGGTTACTCATAACCTTTCACTATATTTTATGAAGAATCCGGTCAAGTAAAAGATTAGGAAAATGAACCCAAAAGTAGCCTTGATGGTGAAATATGAGCTACAAAACTTGTTGGATGTGGAATTTGTGATTTCCCTTGATTATCTAGAATGGATGTCAAATATGGAACCCATGGGAAAACCCGATGGAAGAATCCGTATTTGCACGGATTTTAGAGACCTAAATAAGGCAACACCCAAATATTCATTTACATTGCCCAACATTGATGCTCTCGTAGATGCAACTGTAGGTCACAAAATGCTCTCCTTAATGGATGATTTTTTTGGTTACAATTAAATTCGGATTAAAATTGAAGACCAGCACAAAACCGCATTTATAACACCATGGGAAACATTTTTCTATAAAGTTATGCCATTTGGTCTCAAAAATGATGGTGCCACATACAAACAGGCCATGACATATATTTTTCATGACTATATGCATAAAATTATTGAATATTATATCGATTATTTGCTAGCCAATGCATTGCTACGAGAAGAGCATGCAAAGGTCTTAAGAAAAGTCTTTGATCGTTTGATATAGCACAATTTTAGGCTAAATTCTAAGAAGTGCGTATTTGGCGTAACTTCTACAAAATTACTAGGGTTCATCGTCTCCAAGAGAGGCATCTAAGTAGACCCAGTGAAGGTCAAGGTCATTTTGGAAATGCATCCTCCCACAAATATTAAGGAATTAAGGAGCCTTCAAGACAAGGTAGCCTCGATAAAGTGATTTATCGCCCAACTATCAAATAAATTTTGACCCATGAATCGACTGCTACATAAGGGTGTCCCATTCAACTAGGATAAGGACATCAAGGCAGCCTTCACTGAGATAAAGAAATACCTGGTGAAGCTGCCAGTGCTAGCTCCACCAAGGCTAGAGGTGCCTTTTCTACTATATATATTTGCAACTGACTTTACACTGGGAACCATGTTGGCCCAAAATAACATGCAAGGCAATGAACAAGCCATATATTACATTAGTCAAACTTTGGTGAGCTATGAGCTTGCGTATGCATACATGGAAAAATTGTGTTTAGCAGTAGTGTTCACTACCAAGAAATTATGACACTATATGTTAAGTCATACGACGTATGTTATATCCAAGAAAAATCCTTTGTAGTACATGATGAGTAAGACTTATCACAATACGCGTAATACAAAGTGGATCATGCTTTTTATGGAATTCGATATAGAATTCATAAGCCATAAGTTGATGAAGGGATGGGTCATAGCATATCAATTAGTTGAGGTGCTACTGTAAAATAGTAGGCCTCTAATAATTGAGCTTTCGAACGATCCAGTATTCATCATATTTGAAGCTCCCTAACTCGAGGAACTAGAGAAAAATGCTGATATGAATCTGTTCTTTGATGGTTCAAAGTGCAAAAAAGGGATGGTTCCAAAATAGTGTTCTTCACATCGCAAGGAGCTCCAATGCCCTTGACGTTCAAGTTGGATTTTATGTGCACCAACAACAACACTGAGTACAAATCCCTACTGTTGGGCCTCCACATAGATGTCACCATAAATATTAAGAGATTGAACATATTCGGTGATTCCTTGCTCATAGTAAATCAAGTCAAGGGGTTTTTTAGTGTCGATGTCCTATACTAAAAGCCTATAAAGATCTAATTGATACATATTTGGCCAAATTGGAATGGTATGACATCGAGGCAATCCCTCGATCGTAAAATAAGTTTGCAAACACCATGGCTTATTTGGAATCCTTAATCCCTCAGATTTTTTCTGTTGATTTCACTACCATCCATGTCAAGATGCTCTCTCATCCAACAACAGTGTGCAACCTATGATAACAGAGAATCAGTAAACATGATCAATGTAGAACCACAAGCTGAATGGTTCTATAGAGCTGAATAATTTCTTAATAAGGCACCCTAAGGGTCATTAACCTCTCAAAGTCCCATGGGGAGTGGTACTACCATTCACCATAGGGTTGTTTTCGAGTCTGCATTTGCAAAATTAAACTAGTTAGGTCCTTTTGTCATCACTAGTCATATAGGGCCCAAAACTTACTGCCTAGCCTACCTTGAAGGATTCAAAGATATTGAACCCTTGAACATCCTTCATCTGAGGCCTTTCCATGCCTAGAGTGTTGTGGTCAACCCAAAATTCTCCAAGGGTGCCTACAACCCACTTGGTCAACCCAAAATGCTCCAACGGTGTTTATGACCCGCTTGGTCAACCCAACATGCTCACTCACTTGGTCAACCTAAAATGCTCCAAGGGCATCTTCAACCTGAAATTATCCAAGGGTATCTACAACCGACTTAGTCAACCCAAAATGCTCCAAGGGTGTTTAAAACCTGCTTGGTCAACCTAAAATGCTCCAAGGGTTTCTACAACCCGCTTGGTCAACCCAAAACACTCCTAGGTGGTCCATAATCATCTAGGTAACCTTAAAAATCCCCCAAGGCATACATAAGACCTTTGGTCACCCCAAATGCCCCAATGGCCCCCAATAATCCCGTTGGTCACATGTATGTACATATATATCAATCAAAAATTCAAAAACATCATAAAAATATAAAAAATATAAAAATATTGCATTACATTGCATCTTCAAACATCATAAAAACATCAAAAATATAAAATATCATATTGCATTTCATTACATCGCATCTCATTACATTATAAAAATCATCTGCATTAAGCATACTCATTACTTCACTTTGCATTATAGAGTTGCTCATACGTGTCCAAAACTAAGATTGTACATCCTTCATCATTCCAAAAAAAACAAAATAAAACAACTATGTCAAAGTCATTACTTGCATCATCTCAATATTCCACTTATCATGTTAGTGCCACCTACCAGCGTGCCATGATATACATCTTCCATGACTACATGCATAATATTTTGGAAGATTACATGGATGAATTACTAGCTAAATATTTGTTACGCCATGAGCATCTCGATGTCTTGCACAAATTCCTTGATCATATTATTGAGAATAATATGAGATTGAACCCCCAAAAGAGCATCTGTGTCATCACATTTGGAAAAATCTTGGGATTTATAGTTTCTAAATGAGGCATTGAGGTGGACCCCAACAAGGTCAAGGTAATCCTCGAGATGCCTCCCTCGACTACCATTAAGCATCTTCAAATTCTATAGGGTAAGATCACGTCCATCAAACGCTTCATAGCACAATTATCAGATAAGCGTTGGCCCATGAACACGTTATTGAACAAGCGGGTCACATTCCATTGGGATGATGAGTGTCAAGATGCATTTGATGCAATAAAGTAGTACCTGGCTTCATTGCTAGTATTGGCCCCTCAGAGACCAAGGGTGTTGTTTCACTTATATATATTAGACACTAAGATTGCATTGGGCACCATGTTAGCCTAGAACAATTAATTGCATAAGGAACATGCTACTTACTATCTCAGTCGCACCCTAGTCAATTATGAGATCAAGTATGCATACATGGAGAAGTTATGCGTAGTGATGGTTTTTACCACCAAGAAGGTACAACATTACATGCTTATACACACCATGCATGTTATGTCTTAAGAGAATCCATTGTGATACACGATGAGTCACACTTATCATAATAGTCACACGGTGAAATGGATCATGTTTTTGATGGAGTTTGACCTAGAATTTATTGGATAAAAATCAATTAAGGGTTAAGTCATTGTCGATCAACTTGCAAAGGCTCTGCTTTAGGATGATAAGCCTCTTAGCATGGAGCTTCCCAATGATGGAGTCTTCCAAATATCTAGATTACCAAATTATGATAATCCTGAGTCCTAGGTAGATATGACTCTATTATTCAATGGCTCCAAGTACGAGCAAGGGGGTGGCATAGGGATCATGTTTTACACACCGCATGGGGATCCCATACCCCTATCATTTAAACTCAATTTCCTATGCACCAGTAACAATTCCAAGTACAAAGCCCTCCTCATAGGTCTTCAAATGGCTATCACCATGAAAATAACCAAGCTTAATATTTTAGGTTACTCCTTGCTCATTGTTAACTAGGTCAAAGGGATATACCAATGCAAGTGCCCAATTATGCAAGCCTACAAAGCCCTTGTAGATAATTTTTTGGTAAATTTTAAATGGAATGACATAGAGGCACTCCCTCGATCATCTAATAATTTTGTAGATATAATGGCCTCTCTAGGATATTTTATTCTGTATAAACTTACTGATGAGATGACAACCATTTAGGTTAAAATGCTATCACAATCTATGGTTGAGCGTCAGAACACTCAAGCCATGCCAGAGGTCCACTTGATTCAAATTGAACCTCATCACGAGATGTTCTCGTACCTTCATGAGTGTTTGAATCATGCCACTTGGGGGACTTTGCTCCCTCAAACCCCTTTTGATAATAGTACAATGATATTATTACAAGTTCTTTTCCAATCCATATTTTCTTAGGATTAGTTTCACAAGGGACAAGCAGTTCATTCACTCAAGGCTTCCTCACAATATGATTGGTCCACACTAATTAGGGAGTATCTAAAGCTTGGTAATATCCCTCCTGGATTGTTGCACACTGCTAAAATAATTGTAGACACCTAAAATGCACCATGTCGAATGCGATTACTCATATGGACATGTTACAAGATCATATGGAAGATATTGGATAGACTCCAAGATAGAGCAGTGGTTCTAACCACTCAATTTAGGCTTCTTGGCCTAATCATTCTGAACCGTAGCCAATGCCTATGGTAAAATTTCAAAGTGAAGATCATAAATAAAAATTTTGAGTGGATATCAAATGAAGATCCAAAATCTAGTTCGAAGAGAGATAAAATGAAGATCCAAAGACAATTAAAAAAGAAGATGGAATCGACTCCCTTGCTTCACTACATATGAGCAAGTATCCCAGAAATTGAAGGATATAAAAGAATGAGCCTGAATCCCTAAAATTGTTACCACTATTGTAACTTACACATGGCAATATGTATGATGCATTAGCACCTTGCTTATGAACAAGATCAATGTTTGAATGTGGAAGAGCTAGCTTAAGGTGTCCTACATTTCTTAGTGGATTAGTCCAACTAAAATATAAACTTGAGATTGGATAAGACATTTGTGGAATCCCTATCTTAGCAATGGGCTGAAAGAGTCCTGCCTGACATGGGGGAACGCTCATGTCTTATCTTAAAATATTTATTTGCACACAGAGGGATAATGAACAGTTACAATCTATCCTAGAAAAATCCTTTTATCTTAGAAGTCTAGTGTGGTTACTATGAAACTCTTGATAAGTTTACTAGGGTGTTTCAGTTTCATGAAAATCCATAAAATCTCCCCAAAAAGCAACAAATGCTACAAAAGCATAAACTAGTAAATGGTAAAAGTCATTGCAAATCCTCAAATTTCAAAGTATCCAAGAAGCGATACATCATTGCATAAAGCACAATATACATATAGGATAGATACCGGATGAATAATAGTAATAATATTTAGATGGCCACTAACTATATCGTGCACATTTTTAAAAATTTGCAAGAGAAAATCAAATGACACATTATATCATTCGCATCATAAATATTGCATACCATCTCATTTCATATATGGGTGATTAACTAATTAAATTATTATCTTAAGTATTTTCAATTATATTCATGATTTTTATACATTATGTGGTGTCATACATTAGATTGATAAACTAAACTGCATTCATTACTTATGTTTTAAGTGATTAAAGCATACAGGTTCATTTAAATTAGAATAACATTGTGTAAATAAAACATTTACATAAAATAATGCATACAATGAAGCAATATCAAATATGTGTTAAAAGAAACCATAGCATCCATATGCATTTATCATCAAAAGCATATCTACGCATCTAGATCACTAAATATCATCATCATAAAATAAATAGCTACCTAATGCATGACATCACCATCACATCATATAGCATTAACATAACATAAGCATTGCATCCATGTGCATCACATAAATATAAGATCAAAATAAAAAAGAAAGAAATATATACACATGTACACATAATGAGCTCAAATTATCATATCATATAAATATGTGTCCAAATGAGTACATAGGGAGTATGCAAAAATACCTGCAGGCTACAATCATGTAGGTCATTAACGTTACACCAAAAATAATGATACATAAAAATATAGTCTATGCTATAAAAGCCCTATCTCTGTCCTGATCCCCCTGAACTAGAGCTCTCATCACCTCCCTCAATACTATGCTGAAGAGCCTGCTCTCCCTGTTATCCTACTGCATCCTACTATGGATCCTACTGAGCACCCTGAGTACCGCCTAACCTGAAGAGGCCTAGCACTCATCCAACTACCCTCTGAGTGATGGGTACCTCTATGCACCGGGACCTATGGCTGGATGTGGTAGTATATTGTCCTGTATCCCTAGTCTTGGTATGACTGTTGCCACCATGAGTACTCGAGGACCTGTGTGTCCTCTCGCTCTGATGTGTATGATAGCTTGAGCTAGTAGTGGACTATCTTGTAGTCACAGTACTATTCTACTGAGACTCAAGAGTGAAAGTATCCTCAAGAACATGTAACCCATGCATCTCTATGTAGCCTACCAGTTGGTCCACTCGAGAAACCCGAGATGCATGCATATAATTGGTCCTCATGACCATATCTCATAATTTCTCAACCTCAGCCATAGGATCTTGGCCATCTGGTATAACTGCTACTAATGCTACCAAAGGCCCCATGATAGCCTGAAGAGGCAGCATAGCCCCCCTCTAGGTCCTAATCAGATCTCACTCTACCACTGTCGTATCCCATTGTGCTTGAGCTAGCACTAGTGTAGTCTATAGTGTTTTAACCTGTGTCTCTACAGTTGTAGCCTATGTTGTTAGAGTATTAATCTATCCTTACGCATTAGTCAAGCACCTGTCCCTATAAGTCAATTGATCCTATAGAATAGCAATAATCATATCTCACTCTTGATGCTAAGTCTGGAACCTACCAAGCTGACTCTGTAAGTCAGCCACTTATGCTAGGAGTACCCCATTTGTGCTATCAGGAGGGACCTCATCCTCCTTGTAAGCCTCATACTTAGGGTTAGCCTTAGGAGTCTCCTTAATGGCAGCCTCTACTCCCCAGTCACCCTTTGTCCTTTAGCACACCCTATGCCCATCGGGATCCACCTTTGTCTTTGATGCTGCCTGGTCTGGCTCTCGGTCCAAAGGCCCTATCCCATACCACATGAACAATGACCACCATCCATCATATGTTGGGTTAGTCACAGTCGTCTCAACACCAGTCTCCTGGTAGTCATCATCCTCATCTCCTACAACTACAGGCTGAATCCACTATAGATCATGCTCTAGTGCCAAGTGTCGATATCTGAGGGGCATCTTAGGAATGTCCTACACCATCCCAAACTATCATAGGACACAAGATAAAAACTAGTACTCTTAGATCTCAGACTTATGACCGATCAGCCATCTATCTCAGTGAGCTTGTTGAAGCCTCTCACCCACCTTTGGCTAGTCAGGACAATCCATGTATGGATGCCACTAAAAATCATTTGGGCCAAGTGTCACAAACTGAGTAATGTAATGCTAGACATCACCAGCATGAATCTTGCTATAGGTGCCCTCCTTGTGAGGCCAGCAAGCGATATAGTACTAGTGCTGGGTAGTAATAGGAGTAATATCTAGTGATAGATCCTTAGGACACTCTATCCTAATATGTTATCAACCCTAGATCTACAATAGTAGACTATAGCTCATGCCCTTACGACTATGCTCCATAAACTAGTATAGCTCCCCGTAGCTATGGCATAATAGCATACTACCCCAAGATAAGTGCAATGGCTCCTTAGTAGAGCTCTGGATGAATCTTTAGATGTTAGCCAAGATGTTCTAGGTAATCCTCATGCTTGAGGAGTCTGGAAGCACAATCTATACCACAAGGATCATGAAGACAATATCATGGACTAAAAAGATGCGCTTACCCTCCTAGTAAGCAATATGGACTTCTCTGTGGTCAATAGCATCCTGAGTTTGCTGGCTCCAGTATCTAAATATAGCATCAAAAATAGGCTTCTTAGCCCCAGAACTAGAGGATACGATGGCCTCACCATTGATAGGGATCCTAAAGATCCGATATAAATCCTCTAAGGTCATAGTCATTTCACCTATGGGCAGATAAAATGTATTTGTCTAGGCATTCCAACACCTGGACAATACAGTCAAGTAAGCTTAGTTTAACCAGATAGTGGGTAGTTTAACCAGATAGTGGGTAAATCCAAGACATAGCTGAATCCAACGGCTCTAAACCAGTCATGCTCACCACACGTGAGCCATCTGTGGAGAGTCTTAAGTAGATCTGGCTCTCTCACCCTAGAGGTCAATGTCTGGAATAAAAGCATACTATAAGGTAAAAGCTAACTAAAAACGATAAAAACATTTAAAAAATATGATAAAAGTACAAAAATATGTCATCATGTAGGCCTAAAAATCAAATTTGTCAATCAGACAAGTCAAAAATGCATTAAATGATATTAATTGCCTCTAAAAATTTAAAAAAAATAAAAATTTTGATTTTTTTTCTAAAGTTGCGAACCACGGGTCAACCTTGCGGTCCGCATACAATTAAAATTTTATCATTGGAATTTCAAATGCTGACCATAGCTATCAACTACAGCCCCAAATCAGTCAATTGGGCACCATAGCTAGTACCTGCGGTCTCCATTCAAACCTCGAATGGGGCTAATTCCTTGCCTAAAAAACAAATAAAATATTAAAACACCTAATCTAGCTACCCTAATCTAAGTCTGTGGTTTGTTTCTAGAAGTTTAATTGGGTTCATTTATCTCATTTCTTAGTGAGTTTAATTTTACTGGTAAAAAATGCGTGGTCTAGGTATTGAATTACCTTCACCTCACTTCGAACTTGGTTGGATGAAGGTTCCTCTCATGCTGCCATCGTGCGATAGGTAGAATGTCGATGAGATCAGGTAGGATTTCATAGCAAGTTTAAAGCTATCACTATTAGAGATCTGAAACTGTAAGAGAATAGTGAGGTAAAAAGTGAAAATTTGAAATTTTATAAATTTTTACTATTCCACGCAGACCACAGCTATCCAATAATTAGGGTTTTTTGACCATATATCTTAGCCGTGGTTGTGAAAGGTGAGCACTTTGATAAACCAGTAAAAATGCATTAACAATAATCATAAGGTTACAAATTTTAAATAAACGTTAAAATAACCATTTGAGAGAAAAGGGGGGAAAGGAGAAATTGGGGGAGAAGAAAATAAACTCAAATTCTCTTGCCACCCAAATGCTGTCGTCCACTACCATCCAGGTAAGGTAAAAGGTAAGTTATCTTTACCTAAGGTAAAATATTTTTTTTAACCTTTTACTAATGGTAATTTTCCAACATTCTCCCTCTTAAAGTTGAGAGGACTGACTATATAGTCTCTCAGCTTTATAAATTGAGCTTTAGCCATGCCTTTGGTGAAGATGTCTGCTAGATTATCCAAAGTGCTACAGTATTCAAGCTCAACTGTCTACTGTTCCACCATATCTCTTATGAAGTGATACTTCATATCAAAATGTTTTGACTTTTTGTGGTGGATCGGATTATATGCCAACTATATGGCATTGATATTATCACAATTCAGTTTGGTTGGACCAATTTTTTTTTTGCAAATCTCTTCAAGGATTTTCCTCAACCAGAGGATTTGAGTACTAGCATGAGTAATGGCTATATACTCAACTTCTGTAGATGATAATGCTACAACATATTGCTTCTTGGAACTCCAAGTTATTAGTCCTAAACCTAGACTAAAACAGTTCCTTGATGTAGATTTTTTGTGATCTATATTACTGCCCCAATCGCTGTCACTATAACCAATTAACTTCACAGAGTTAGACTTGTGGTAATGGATTCCAAAATCCAATGTACCTTTTACATATCGTAAAATTCGTTTGGTTGCTTGAAGATGTAGCTCGGATGGGCATGCCATAAACCATGATACAAGAGAAACAACATACTGTATATCTGGCCTAGTGTTGGTGAGAAACATTAAACTCCCAACCATGCTTCTAAAATTGGTCAAGTCAACTTTAGGTGCTCCATCTTATTTGCTTAGCTGGATTCCATGTCCGGTTGGTGTTGCAGCTGATTTGCATTGCTGCATAGAAAATTTCTTGATCATGTCATGAGCATATTTCTGTTGACATATGAAGATCCCATTCTTTGATTGACGTACTTCCATTCCTAGGAAGTATCTCATTAATCCTAGATCCTTCATCTCAAACTAATTCATCATGGAGTTTTTGAACTCCATATTCATTTTATTATTACTACCCATAAATATTAGATCATCCACATATAAACAAACTATGGGGATATCTACTCCATTCTTTAGGTAGTATAGTGTTTGTTCACTCTTGCTTTTTGTGAAACCATATTTGTTGAAATAGCCATCAATTCGTGAGTACCATGCTCGTGGTGCTTTCTTGAGGCCATAAAGTGCTTTTTTCAATTTATAAACAAGGTTCTCTTTTCCTGGTTCTTGGAAACCTTGAGGTTGTTGAACATACACCTCTTCTGTCAGGTATCCATTTAAAAATGCACTTTTCACATCCATGTGTTGAATGTTCCATCCTTTATGGGCTGCCAAGGAAAGAATAGTTATGATTGTTTCTTGTCGAGCAACTGGAGCAAAGGTTTCCTCATAATCTATTCCATATTTCTGAGTAAAACCCTTAGCTACTAATATTGCCTTATGCCTTTCAATGCTTCCATCAGCATTGAATTTGGTCTTATAGACCCATTTACATCCAACACATTTTTTTCCCTTGGGAAGCTTCACAAGCTCCCAAGTATCATTTTTTTTAATTGAGGATATTTCCTCTTCCATGGCATCTTGCCATATACTTTCGCTGCATGATTTTTCATAGCTAGATGGTTCTAGCTGTGCAGCAACCAACAAAGCATAATTGACTACATCACCCCTTGGTTCATGAGACTCATCTCCTGACATTTGAAGATTTTCAAGTCTTGACAAAATGTCGTCCATCTAACTAGCTTGACTCCTAGTGTATCTTTGTTGGAAATTCCTATCCAACATTTGAGAAGATGGATGACTCTGTAGTATGCGCTTTCCTTTATTTGTCTCTTTCCTTTGAGAAATCAGATCTATATCCATCAGACTTGGAGCGCTTATAGATCTATGAAATCATTTTGGAGAATTTGGGGGTGCCAACAAGGAAGTCCCTCTTGGACTTGGTGTACCACTTGATGTACTTGATGAAGATTCCTGATGTGGAATTTGTGGAGGAGGACTTTTTCCACTGCTTTTCTTGGGTTGTACAAATGTGGGAGGTACTAATGTGGAACTGTCTGAATTAGATTCAAAATCAACAAATTTTTTATGACCCCATTCTCCCCCTTCATCAAAAATTACATCCTTGGAGATAATGATTTTATGTTTCTTGGGATTGTACAATCTATACCCTTTGGTTGAATCACAATACGCTACAAAAACACATGCTTGACTATTTGGATCAAGCTTCTTTCTCTTTTCCTCAAGAATGTGTGCATAAGCTAAAGAACCAAATACTCAAAAATGTTTGACATTTGGTTTCTTACTGTACCATTCTTCATAAGGAGTGATACCATCTAAACTAGAAGTCAGACTTCTATTTAGAATATATGCACTAGTTTTCACTACATCTGCCCAATAGTTGTATGTGGGATGCTTTGTCTAAAGCATTGTTCGTGCCATTTCAACAAGGGTGTGGTTCTTTCTCTTAGCCACACCATTCTGCTGTGGGGTATAGGCAGTGGTGAATTGCCTTTTTATCCCATTTTTCTTACAATAATGTAAAAATTCATTTGAGGAGTACTCTCCTCATTTATCAGTGCGAAGAAAATTGACATAGTAGTCACTTTGCTTTTCTACATTATTTTTGAAGTCTATGAAGCAATCAAATGCTTCATCTTTGTGTTTCAGAAAATAGATCCAACACATTCTAGAATAATCATCTATGAATGTTAGAAAATAAGAATTGTTTCCAAGGATTTTTGTTTGCATTGGATCACAGATTTCTGAATGTACTAGTTGAAGAGGATAGCTGGCTCTCCACGCTCAGCCTCTTGGAAACTTCATTTTGGATTGCTTTCCCAAAGCACATGCTTCGCATACCTTCTTATGTTCTAGAATTTTTGGTAGTCCTGTCACCATAGCTTGTGATGTTAACATTTTCAAGCTAGCGGAATTGAGGTGACCATATCTCAAGTGCCACAATTCACTTGGATTTGTAATAGCTATGTTTGCAAGTTGAGCTCCCCCTGGCTCACCAAATTTTATAGGGAATAACCTATTCTTTGTCATAGGTACTTCTGTGATGACTCGGTTACAATTGTTTTTATCAAAGATTGTACATTTTCTTTCATCAAAAACTAATTTGTAATGTTTCTCCATCATTTGGCCAACACTCAAAAAATTGTGTTGTAGCTATGGAGTATAGTATATGTCATTCACATTTTTAAGGCCTTCTTTTGTTGGAACTTCCATAGCTCCTATGCCTTCAACTTGCAAAGATTTATTATCCCCTAAATTAACATGGGATTTATAATTTGAATCTAATGTAGCAAAGAGATTTTCTTTGCCACTCATGTGGTTGGAGCAACTAGTATCTAAAATCCATGTATCTTTAAGATTTTTATCTGGCTGTCCATAAGAGAGAAAAATATTTGATGGAACTTCTTCTTCTCCGTAGAATGAGCCATATTGACTGCTTTGATCTTTTGAAGTCTTTGACCAGCAGTCACGAGCAAAGTGGCCTTGTTTCCCACAATTGAAATAAGTTGTTTTAGTATTGTTACTTCCTCATCCTTGATTTCCATGGCCTACATTGTCGCTTTGGTTTTGATGGGCTCCTCTGTTTTGATTTCCACCTCTGTTTTGATTTCATCCTCTGTAGGAGTTGCTTTGGCCTTTGCCTCTTTGTTGTTGTCCTCAGCCTCGGCTTCTTCCTTGTACTCTTCTTGTAGTTTCATTTGAAGTGAAGTCTTTGTCATCATCTCCATAGCTTGTTGAAGGTGCTCCTTGAAGTCTCTCTTCATGTGATGTTAATGATCCAATCAAACTATCAAATGTAAGAGTAGAAAGGTCTTTGGATTCTTCAATTATTATGGCAATGTGATTCCACTTAGGAAGAAGTGTTCTCAAAACTTTCTTCACAATTGTTTCATTTTTTGTGTCTTCACCTAAATTTTGCATCATATCAACTACTGCTTTGACTCGTACACAGTAGTCTTTGACTCTTTCATTTTCCTTCATTTTGAAATTTTCAAAATCTCTTTTTAAGGTCTGAATCCTGACTTGCTTTACTTTATCACTTCCTTGGAATCCTTATTTCAAGGCATTCCATGCATCTGTAGCAGTTAAGTAAGATGCAATTCTAGGAAAGATACTTGGATCTAATGCTGATTGAAGATGGTATAAGGCAAAATAATTATTTTTCTGTGCATCTTTGAAGATCTTCTTGTCATTTGCACTTAAAGTAGTCCAATATGTTGGAGCAGTGTAACCGTCTTCAATAATATCCCATAGTCCTTTTCTGATGAGTAATGTCCTCATTTTGATGGACCAATACTCATAATTATCCCCACTAAATTCAAGAATTGGTAGATTATTATGTGATCCCATTATTATCTACTAAAACAAGAAACCTCTCTTTTATAGTCTTATTTCAAAAAATAATTTACAAACTATCAAGCCTTGCTTGATTTACAATCATAAACAACTCATTCTTGTTGTTCAACAATTACAAAATTGTCAGTGACTTGTTCATAATCGTCACTGATCAATATTATTTCAGGAGGAGGAGTTTGTAGGATTTCAACTGAATTACTATAATGAGAATATTCAGATCCTTGTGAAGCAATTGCCACTGTGTCAGACTGTTCAAATCTGCTGCCAAAGGAGTTATCTTCTGAATTTGCTTCATATCCTAGATCAGGATTTCTTTGGTGTGCAATAACCGTGTTTTGCAACTGTGATAAAACTATATTAATTCCTAGTGTTTTCACGTGCCTATCAAAGTTTTCAGTGTTTGTTCTCAGTAACAACCTGCAGAGGTCTTGGTAACATCCTTTCGATCTTATCATTTAAGAAAATTTCCTAGAAATTTTCTTTTACAAAGATTTCCTCTTAGGAAATTAAAAAAAAAAAAATTAACTTTCAAAGTTTTTTTTTTTTTTTTTTAACTTTACAACTATTTCCTCTTAGGAAATGTCTATTATCAACTTTAAATGATAAATAAAACTTTTAAAATATATATATATTTTAAATTGTACAGTTATTTCCTCTCAGGAAATTACAATAAATAAATAAAAAAATTTAAAAGATTTAAAATTTCCTTACAGTTTTTTTTTTGAAATTAAAAAAAAAAAACTATTGACCCCGTCGAGGATCGATCGTGCGACCTCGCAGGTGTCAAGGCAAAGGGTAGCCCCTGTGCTACCAGGCAGATCCAGGAGCTAAAGCGAGCTCCCTACCCTTGTTGCTATCTCTAGATCGCACAAAGCAAAAAAATGACCCCGTCGAGGATCGATCGTTCGACCTCGCAGGAGTCAAGGCAAAGGGTAGCCACTGTGCTACCGAGCAGATCTGGGAGCTAAAGTGAGCTCCCTGCCTTATAGTTGTCACTTTGAACGTGAAGCTATTATTGGCTTCGCACTTCAACATTATCTAGTTTTTTTCTTGGGACTTTAGTCCCACATCGTCATTGCAGAAATGTTTTAGCTCTTTAAAAAGAGCGAAGCACACTTAGTGCTTTGATTTCCTGTGGGTAGTCTATGACAGTGTAGACCACATTTTACCTCGAGCCATGTGTAGGTCACCACATCAATGAGCCTCGAGCCATGTGCAGGTCACACCATGCCATGTCATTAAGCCTTGAGTTACGTGCAAGTCACCATGCCATGTCAACAAACCTTGGGCTACGTGTAGGTCGCCACGCCACGTCAACGAGCCTCTCCAATGCCTTGAGAATCGTGTTGATCTGCTCCTACAGGCCACCTCATCCAGCTCCACTAGCACCTCGAGAATCATGCTAATCTGCTCCTACAAGCCACCTTAGGATTCATGCTGCCTCGGCTCTTGCGGT
The DNA here is from genome assembly GCA_028583015.1 of Wollemia nobilis. Taxonomy (NCBI): domain Eukaryota; kingdom Viridiplantae; phylum Streptophyta; class Pinopsida; order Araucariales; family Araucariaceae; genus Wollemia; species Wollemia nobilis. The sequence goes on from JAQPPZ010016875.1 coordinate 22,503,973, forward strand.
TTTCCTCGAGATCTATGTCGCTACCTCAAACTACGGGCCCCATCACCTCAAGATTCGGGCCGGTCTCGGCTCTCGGATCTGATACCAAATGTGAAAGGTGAGCACTTTGATAAAATAGTAAAAATGCATTAACAATAATCATAAGGTTACAAATTTTAAATAAACGTTAAAATAACCATTTGAGAGAAAATGGGGGAAAGGATAAATTGGGGGAGAAGAAAATAAACTCAAATTCTCTTGCCGTCCAAATGCTGTCGTCCATTGCCGTCCAGGTAAGGTAAAAGGTAAGTTATCTTTACCCAAGGTAAAATATATTTTAACCTTTTACTAATGGTAATTTTCCAACAGTGGTTCCCAAATTTGCAAAATGGGAACCACACATCATTGCTGCGGTTAGCAACTGGAAGAAAAACTAGTAAAATCCCACCATGGGAGGGTCTAAAAAGGTAAATCAATGACTTCCATTGGATCAAAATTTCAACAAAAATAATTAATGTTGCAAATTTGGTGATGTTCAAGAACCATGATTAAAAAAAAACAAATCAAACAATTAAAACACCAAATGCACCTCAGATTCGGTACTTTACCCTATGCACTTTGCGGTTGCAGCGACTTGCGATCCATGCAATCCGGAAAGATGAGTAAATTACCATAAGGAAATTTGGGGCAAAAATTGTCATCGTTGATTTGATATGCTTCTATTCAATCCTTAAGAAGGGCTTCATGATTGGACTGATCCACGAGAATGAGGTGTTGCATGCCATTTTTTCTATGACCTCTTTTTCAGCAGATCATCAACAATTTGATTCAACACAAATCTGATTGGATTTGTATCAATTTGATTCCCTAAGATGACTATTGTAGCTTGAATGCTCCATGGGATAGTAATGTGCAAATAATTATTAATAGTTGGAATCAAAAGCTGAAATAGGCATAGCCAAGCATTTAATGTTCTCAAATCTATTTTTTTTAAATCATCCATGGTGGTCAAGCGACATCGTTGCTTCAATAATTGTCATTACCCTCATCGATTCATCGCTTGAGGGGGTAGTCATAATATCAAATCATAATCACAAATAGTAGAAGATCTCGAAGATTGTAGATCCCATGATCTTGTAAAAATTATGTTCGTCCTTACGAATCATTGTAAACAACTATCATAAGATTACCCCTGTTCTTAGGGAAAATAGCAAATATAATTTTACTTATTGTTCTCTGCCTTTCAAATCTATGGGTCATAAGACACCTATGGAATGTATAGCTACACCAAATGAGATGAGAAGGGGACAAGCTTTTCAATTTTAAACCTCCAAAGAGTTGGAAGCAATGATTTCAGGATGCACATCCTTTTGTTGGACCTGGGGCATCTAATGTTGATCTGACTAATGATCATCATAGAACCTTTGGCACAATTTTAGGAGGTTTGTTTTTTCTCAGCATTTTTTGATCTCACAATGCATCTCAAAAGGGGGCATCTATAGACACCTAAAATGCCCAATGTCAAAGGCGACTACTCATATGGACATGCTACAAGACCATATGGAAGATCTTGGACAGACTCCAAGATAGAGCAGTGGTTCTAACCACTCAATTTGGGCTCCTTGGCCTAATAATTCTGAATCATAGCCCAGACCTATGGTCTACAGGCTAAACCATGGTTGAGACCTATGGTTTACAGTCTAGACCATAGTTATGACCTATGGTCTTAACTAAAGTTCAGTTGGCCTTCATCCAAGCCAAATCGGTTGGAACGACCATTGGATCTAGAAGAAGGTGGTTAGAGGATAGAAGCTTCCATTCAAACTATCCTAACCACCCCTTCTTGATCTTGGCTTCTCCAGGAAGCCACCCCTAGCCCTAGGGACATGCTATAAATACTCCTTCAATTTGGGGAGAAGATATAGATGATTTGTATAGTGAAGCACTGACGAATTATCGATAGAGAGTTGATTGATCAAAAGAGTAGCAAAGCCCTATCGAATTGCATACTGAACACGTGCATTTGAGAGCTACTTTTCCAATACTCTAAAGATCAATTAGTCATGGATGCCCTAGGTGCCTAGGAGGATCAAGAAATGCAAATCCGGGCAAACGAAGGCCCATCACAGTGATTTGACCACCAAATCTATCAGAAGGACATCAAAGGCGACCCTTGAACATCAATTGGACAAGGAGATCAAGCTCACTACCCCTAATATTGAGGGTAAGCCTATTAGAGTGCCAACCATAGTCTGTCAACCATGGTTTATAGTGTAGAACGCTCATCCGAGCTACTATGGTTTGCAACCGATGAAATATTTCCTTACTGTTTCTTTTACAATGCACTTAATTAGGTTAGATTAAGCATTTTGATAGCTTATTTCATGTTTTAGAGACACTGATCGATTCAATTAGGGTTTTACATGAGTTCTTGTCATTTGAGCCACTTTGTACTAATCTCATGTTTCCATGAATCATTTTATGCAATTAGTCCATTAGATAGAGAGCAATACTCTTCATTTCTATGTTTCAAGCAATATTTATGAATTTAGTATAAGTATAGCATGCTTTGATCATTTTCTTGATTTCATTAGTGTTGTAGCATCTTTATGTTCACATTCCTCAAAGGGCCTCATCATGAGAGGTTGCCTATGCTATTAATGCTTTTGTGTTGTTTCTTGACCGTAGGAAAACAGGTTCAAAGGAGAGTCAATCATCTAATTCCTTCCTCAACGCGAAGAAGAGGGTCAACTCCACCCTAGAGCAGTTTGTGTCACCCTACAAAGGCGCATTGAGCATCACACCTATCTTGAAGAGGATTACAATCACAAGAAACCCTATTGTAATATTGTATCAACGTGATTATCCCTAAGAGGGACGTAATTGTAACACAAATTGGACTTCATGAATAAATAAAGTGTTTATCATACATCTTGTTGTCAATTTTGTCTTTTACGCATGTTGCTTATTCATTTACTATTGCAATAACGAGATTCTTGCCTCGGGTGTGAGCCTTTCTGGTGGTTACAGATGGTGATCATGGTGGAACTCCACATTTTATGCCCCTAATTTTTAACCCATGTGTTTTTTTGATATCAGGTGCAAACCATAGATGATAGTTGCGGTCTAATTGTTGGCCCGTAGCTGCAACCCGTGGTTCATACTGCAGCTCGCAGACCCAACCTATGGTTTACAATAGACACAACAGACAACAGAGGGATAAATCTCCATTAGATGAGGATCTGAGGTAGGTCCAATTTTTAGTCTCTATCTCTATTTTTACTGCCTGTGTTTTTCCAGAATGCATAAAACAAAATTTAATTAGGATATCTTAAGAAAAAGGAAAATGAATTAAGTCCTAGATTAGCATTCTATTTTTGCATCATTAGAAAGGCGCTGCTAGGAACAACAGATCTCTGATTGTAGTCCACCCTAGAATACAACGTGCTTGATAAATATTGTGTGTCGGTTTGCATGTTTGAGGCTCGATTAGAGGCCATTCATCATTGTAATGTGCATTGTCTGAAATAGCATCTACATTAATTTGCATTCTCTAAATTTGAAATGTTCTTTCATTTTGCATATCATATAGAGAATGAGCATGAGTGCTACATGATGCATTTCTTTTTGTACAATTAAAAATAACCACACACACCATGAAACACTTAAACGCTAGTGAGTTGGGCTTGGCATCCAACCACTAGTAGGGTTCAACGACGATGGGCGTAACTTCCATCCATTGGCCCAAATCCTATGAACCCTTGATATATAGACCAATACCGGATCCAAGAACCATCCGTAGCCCAAAAAATTTGCATGTACTCCTCTTCGAAGGGTATAACACTGACTAGGTGAGATTGGGTGAGGATCTGGTAGGACCTATGCTCCTTGTCCAGGTGTGGGATTCATTACCACACACGGGGGATTTATGCGACTTGGAGTTCATAGCCAAGTTGTCAAGCTACAAGCATACAGGTGAAATCCATTAAACCAAGAATAAAATCCAACAAGTTTTACAAAAACATGATAAGAGTTTCTATAACTGATACAACACATATTGAAAACACATCAAACAGTTTAGGACTCACTTTTAAAACTTAAAATGAGATAATCATTGTTGTATACCTTGTTTGCTTAATAATAATACATTTAGACTCTAGGTACACAATGGTGGACACACGGGGTGGTCGGAAATGGTCCAAAGCCAACATCGATGACCAACCCCTAACTAGTTCACAACAATACATGTCGAATCCTCAACCACATGAGTGAACCGAACGTCATTCGGCTAGCATTCGAGGAGACAACTCGACATAGGGGGAGCCAGCAGAGCAAACCCCAAATAGAGGAGCTTTAGTACACTCCTCTAGGCACAGAGTAGAACAGGAAGCCTTCCAGCATGAGGGTGTTCCACTTGAGAGCCATTACCGAGACCGCAATGCACATGCATCCATGGGGTCGGCTGAAGAGTTTATTATGCAGGGGACCAAGTTGGTGCCCCTACGTACTAAGTCTACTAGAGGATCTATGGCTCCACCTTCTAAGTACAAAAGGACTAGAGACCCACCCATTCAGGGGTAGGAAGATAGGCTTGCAACCGAGCATAGAACTAGCCATACTCCCATGCGTGGTCCAACACGCAAAATCACCATTGACATATCAAAGGTGGGAGATAATGGTACACCATCGAATGAGCGATGGTGGTCTAGGTAGTTAGAAGGTCTAGGTAGTGTTCTAGAGTAGCTAGGCTACAAGCCTTCCACTCCACCCACTCGAGCCCCGAGTGAGCATAGTGGGAGTGTCATCCACACTACTAGAGAACATGGGGAGGCTTCCAAGTGCCCTCATGTCATGCACCCACTATCTACACGTGGTGGTTCGCAATATAGGACACAGAAGGAGGCCAATGCCATCTTTATAGATAGAGGTAAAGGCACAACATATCAATCTGATGGGTACAGAACCCACAAAGTTGCTCATACAGAGAAGGGGTATCAAAGGCCTCCCACGACCGACCAGATCGATAGGTCACATCGACTGGCATCAGAGCAAAAATGCCAACTCCTCCAAGACCAATTGGAGGATGCTCGCCTAGAGAGGTAGCATATCAAAGATGAAAATATTCAAGTGCAAAGGCTCATGAGATAGAGATTATATGAGTAGCACATGCACGAGGAGCGTATCCTTGCTCAAAAGGAATGCATAGAATAGGAAGATCGGTTAGCTAGGGCTGGCCTGTATCCTCAAGAAGAGCATCAAGAGCACATGCATAGGAAGGCTTTCTCACAAGCCAAGATGCACCAAGAGCATAGAGATGCTCGTACTCATGTTACTACTAAACAAAGGGAGTGGCTACCACCACTCAATATTCAAAGGCATAGACAACATGAAGTAGCAATGGGAGATGGATACGAATAGGAATATCCTAAAAGCTCTCGAGCTGAAGAGGAGGAAGAGCAAAGACCTCCATCTCGCATAAGGAAGATAGTACCTCCTAAGCCACCTACGCATCAACTTAGGGAGGAGGACTTTCTATCTTCAGAGGCCTATAAGGCCTTGGCCAAGAAAATTAAAGCCATTGAGAGACAAGGCGTGGCTATTCAAAATCTGACTCTAAGAAAAATCCATAACGAGCCTTTGGATCCTTTAGTGCCTACTCTGACCTACCCTGAGCATTTTGACATGCCCAGGTTAGATAATTTCAAGGGTGATGAAGATGCACAAGAACATGTAATGAGCTTTCTGGATGCTTGCTTTCAGATAGCAAGCAACGATGCCTTATTGTTGTGCATGTTCATCATGACACTTTTAGGGCCTACCCAAGAGTGGTTTAACTAGCTAAAGAAGCACAATATAACAAGATTTGAGCAATTAGTTGATGCCTTTCTTGAATGCTATTCCTTTGGCATCAAGAAATAGGCTAATCTTTCCGATTTGGCTATGCTAGCTCAGCGTGACGACGAGCCCATAGAACAATACAAAAAGAGGTGGAGAAGATTAATGGTGAAGTTGCCATTCCCCATTCCTACCATGGAATTAACTCGGATGTTCATGAAGAGTTGTGCCAAGCACATCTCATTACTGCTACAGCTGCAACAATATGCTACATTCGAAGAGGCTTTGGTGCAAGCCAAGGTGATTGAGGATATCAAGTTGCAAGAGGGCAACTTGAAGCTCAAAAATAGGAAAGAGGGACAGAAGAAGAGTACCACGAAGCATCAGGGCAAGCAGGCCCATGTAAATCAAGTGGTATTAAATCTCCAACGGGAGGACAAGGGGTAGTAGAAGTAGAACTACCAGGCCTAGCCTCCACCTACGTAGTATGATAAGCACAATAACTACAAGGGCAAAAACAAAGAGCAACGCCCGCCTCGCTAGTTCACACCATTGAAGGAATTGTTGACGGTGATTTTTCATCAGTTATGCGAGGCCAAGGCAATCAGATTACCCGAAGTCAAGATGATAGACCCCAATCAACCCAAACCAAAGGGGTTTCAAGATGATTTATTTTGCATCTTTCATAGAATGAAAGGACATGACATCGAGGTGTGTTGGTCTTTCAAACACCTAGTGCAAAATATGATCAACAAGGGTGAGCTTGTAGTGCCTCACAATCTACAGGCGCTAGAAAATAAAAATATGGGGATTTATAAGAACCCCTTACCGAATCATGAGGCACCTCGGAACAACGTTGGTCAAGTTAACCAGGTACAAGTCGAACCACCTACCCAGGGGTTCATAGGTATGGTCAATGTTGTTACTAGGCATGGGAGATACGAACAACAAAATCAACCTCATGCTCCTATCCAGATACAAGCCACGCCGAATTAGTGGCCAACACAGAATATTCTAGGCCCACCAACAAGACCGGTGGTGACCCTAAGGAGCAGGTTGGTCCAGAACCTACAGACAACTCCTGCGAAGTTGTCAATATATGAATTAATTCAGTAGTCCCCGAGGCACAAGGAGACTCTTATGGACATTTTAAGGTCCATTGAAGTATAGGCCCAGGATGCACAGGCATTCACAAATTTTGTGGGACATGTACAATAGTGTCAAGAACCGATGATCCAATTTTACGATCATGAGATAAGGACGGTTTCTACAACTACGGCTGACCCATCATTGCATATAATCACATGTGTGAATCACATGCCATTCAAAAGGGTCTTGATTGATACTGGCTCATCGATCAACATAATAACGACCAAGGCACTGAGTCATTTGAAGCTACCTAAATCACACATTGTGCCAACTACATTTACATTGAGAGCGTTTAACGATGCACTATGTTCGATTGTTGGCACAATTATCCTACCCATACAGGTGGGTTTGAAGACCATTTTAGTAATGTGTCACGTGATAGAAGGAGCCATGCAGTACAACATTTTACTCGGTAGGCCTTGGATTCATGAAATGCATTGTGTCCCCTCGATACTACATCAATGCGTGAAATATATTCATGAGGGACTGGTTCACGTGGTGTCTTCGGATGAGGAGCCATTTAAGTTTGTGAACCTAGCAGATTTTCTTGGGGGTTTCATACTCCCGTCAACGCACCTGGATGTTCGGCCATCGTCGCCAATAAGGAAACCAGGAGGTAAACCGATAGTGCATGCTCAACCGATGCCATCTGTGTCACATAGATCGGAGCATACCACCACCACTTCCTTGAAGCCATCAACATCAGTCATGCATCGGGATGATAGGAAATTAAAGGTGAATATGGGTGAGAAAGAGAAAGAGCGTGAGCCCGAGCCAATCATCGAAGACGTTCCCATTCCCATGGAAGTTGAGGAACCCCAAGACAAAGTCGAGGAGGCACCTCAGCCTACCTCACCTGCATCTTCAGTAGGGTCATCCGCACCGTGGGTGACTGTACATCTCGCTAATACCAGATTAGGTGAGTACCTTGTGCAAAATGTGACCTTCAGACCAATTTTGAAGACTGCACAAGAGATGGGTAGACCATCCGCCCATCGTTATCTAGTTGGATCGGTGGTTCCACTGGGAGAACCGCCTAACCAGACTAACTTCATCTATGCGGGGCTAGATCAGCTTCCAACGTGAGAGCCCATGGATGAAGATGACGAGGAACCTTTCATGGTAAACGTTCATTATTTGTCTAATCTGGAGTATGCCATGCATATTTTTGAGCTATATCACTGGCATGGATACGACCTTGGTCTCTTTGAACAAGGATGGAGGACTTCGTTGGAACCTCATTATCAGTTAGTCACTGATAGATTCGGTCTAGGGTTACAGATACATGGGCAGGATGATTTGCTCATAGTATCCCTAGATCGTCTATACCTCAGCATGGCGGACGATGTGGATTTTAATCCATATCATCCGGATCCCTCCAAATTTTGGAGGAATCACCCTATGATATCTGTCATCACCATTGAGCCACTCAAAGATCATCGTGAAGGGCTCCTTGAGTAGACTGAGGTAGAAATGAACCCCAGAGATCAACTGGGACACCAAACCCATGAGGCAATCGATGACATAGACATGCAGGGGTGCAACCCCATGACTGCAAGCGATCTCGAGTTAGGAGATATTTGTAATGAATATGGAGCGGAGTCCACCTCCGATATGAGTGGACCAGGCTATGATGCAGACGAGGATCCCTCGAACGATGATGGACCCAAGGACGAAGTCGAAGGTGCTTATATCAGGCCTTTGTATGCGCATCATTTATTGCCTATGGAATCGATATAGGATATCGAAGAGATCCTTCCCAACGTTGATCATCCTAGGGGAAGAGATCGAGCTAGTTTTCTCGGTAGCATCGTACATGAGGTATAATTATCCAATTTTTTGGATAGCGATGATAGTATGCAAGAAGTGAGATTTATGGGGCCTCACTTAGAGGAACGCCCTCTAGGAGTGGGGGTGAATGAAGGGTTCTATTATGATAGTGATGAAGAAGATGAGCTAGAGAGGGCCTATCTTGGTCCTCCTTATTTGCATCACCACCATCAACCCATCGACATCGATGAGGTCTATAGGCAGCTACATGTTGGTCCACGTTTGAGAGCAAGACGGTTAAACCTGGATCAAATCCATCGGTTGGTTAATCCCCATCCATCGACCTACATGCAGCTCCATGAGCTGAATGATCCTATTTTGCATTCAATGCATAGGGAGGATCCAATTATTCACAGTCCTCACAGGGAAGACCCTTTTGTGCCTGTGCCATTAGAGCCAGATCGTGGGTATGAGGACTATGCAAATTTTGTAGAGGTTAGTCTGTGTGGTCCTGGAGATCAATTCCATTCCATAAACATGGTCTCCATTGATTTGACCACTCCACTCCGCAATCCAGAAGATCCATCTAAACCGTTGTATCTTAACAAAGATGCTATCGACTGGGATCATGTTGATTCACCCATTGAGCCTGAGGATTTCTTCCCCAATGAAGAAATGTTGCAACCTTTCCATTTTGCACCAGGCTATGCATATGATGTTTATCATGCCAAAAATGCTTCCAACATGAAACCACTCAACCTGGTTGATGACATTCATCTGATTCCTATGCCTCACCAACTTGAGGAGGGATCGCATATGTCGATAGAGGAAACCTTTGAGGTGGATATCAGTGATGATCCCACCAGCGCAAAGAAAGTTAAATTTGGAGAGAGTCTCACTCTAGATGAGCGGGCCACCCTCATCCCTCTATTGAAAGAGAGACCAAATTTATTTGCTTGGTCGTATAAGGATATGCCAGGTCTAGACCCAAAATTGGTTACTCATAACCTTTCGCTAGATTTGATGAAGAAGCCGATCAAGCAAAATCTTAGGAAAATGCACCCAACAGTAGCCTTGATGGTGAAATATGAGCTATAGAAGTTGTTGGATGTGGAATTTGTGATTTCCATCGATTATCCAGAATGGGTGTCCAATATGGTACCCATGGGAAAACCTGATGGAAGAATCCGTATTTGCACGAATTTTAGAGACCTAAATAAGGCAACACCCAAAGATTCATTTTCGTTGCCCAATATTGATGCTCTCATAGATGCAACTGTAGGTCACGAAATGCTCTCCTTAATGGATGGTTTTTTTGGTTACAATCAAATTCGTATTAAACCCGAAGACCAGCACAAAACCGCATTTATAACGCCATGGGGAACATTTTTCTATAAAGTTATGCCATTCGGCCTCAAAAATGTTGGTGCCACATACCAGCGGGCCATGACATACATTTTTCATGACTATATGCATAAAATTCTTGAATATTATATCGATGATTTGCTAGCCAAGTCATTGCTACGAGAAGAGCATGCAGAGGTCTTAAGAAAAGTCTTTGATCACTTGATAGAGCACAATGTCAGGCTGAATCCTAAGAAGTGTGTATTTGGCGTAACTTCTAGAAAATTACTAGGGTTCATCATCTCCAAGAGAGGCATCGAAGTAGACCCAATGAAGGTCAAGGCCATTTTGGAAATGCGTCCTCCCACCAATATTAAGGAATTAAGGAGCCTTCAGGGCAAGGTAGCCTCGATAAAGTGATTTATCACCCAACTATCGGATAAATGTTGACCCATGAATCGATTGCTACATAAGGGTGTCCCATTCAACTGGGATGAGGACTGCAAGGTAGCCTTCACTGAGATAAAGCAATACCTGGTGACAGCACCAGTGCTAGCTCCACCAAGGCCAGAGGTGCCTTTTCTACTATATATATTGGCAACTGACTTTGCACTGGGAACCATGTTGGCCCAAAAGAACGTGCAAGGCAAAGAACAAGCCATATATTACATTAGTCAAACTTTGGTGAGCTATGAGCTTGGGTATGCATACGTGGAAAAATTGTGTTTAGCAGTAGTGTTCGCTACCAAGAAATTGTGACACTATATGTTAAGTCATACGACATATGTTATATCCAAAAAAAATCCTTTGTAGTACATGATGAGTAAGACTTATCACAATACGCGTACTACGAAGTGGATCATGCTTTTGATGGAATTTGATCTAGAATTCATAAGCCAGAAGTCCATTAAGGGATAGGTCATAGCAGATCAATTAGTTGAGGTGCCACTATCAAATAGTAGGCCTCTAACAATTGAGCTTTCGAATGATGCAGTCTTCATCATATCTGAAGCTCCTGAACTCGAAGAACTAGAGAACAATGCTGATATGACTATGTTCTTTGATGGTTCAAAGTGCGAACAAGGGGTGGTGCTGGAATAGTGTTCTTCATGCCGCAAGGAGCTCCAATGCCCTTGTCATTCAAGTTGGATTTTCCATGCACCAACAACAACGCTGAGTACGAAGCCCTACTATTGGGCCTCCACATAGCTGTCGCCATGAATATTAAGAGATTGAACATCTTCGGTGATTCCTTGCTCATAGTAAATCAAGTCAAGGGGTTTTTTAGTGTCGGTGTCCTATACTGAAAGCCTATAAAGATCTAGTTGATACATATTTGGCCAAACTGGAATGGTATGACATCGAGGCAATCCCTCGATCGTCAAATAGGTTTGCAGATACCATGGCTTCTTTGGGATCCTTAATCCCTCAGAATCTATTTGTTGATTTCACTACCATCCATGTCAAGATGCTCTCTCATCCAATAGCAGAGCGTGCAACCTATGATAATAGAGAATCAGTCAACATGATCAATGTAGAACCACAAGCTGAATGGTTCTGTAGAGCTGAAGACTTTCTTAAGAAGGCACCCTAGGGGTCATTAACCTCTCAGAGTCCCATGGGGAGTGGTACTACCATTCACCATAGGGTTGTTTCTGAGTCTGCATTTGCAAAAGTAAATATGCAAGGGGAGCAAGTCATCTTGGTAGTCGAAGCTGAGATTTATCAAAATTGGATGTCACAAATTAAAGACTTCCTAAAGCTTAGTATAATCCCAGAGGGATTATCGTGTGTCGTGAAGTGCACATTTAAATAGAAAGTGGCCAAATATGTCTTAATAGGAGACATCTTGTACCAAAGAAGCTATGATGGAGTTCTCCTTCATTGCTTAGAGCCCCAAGAGGCATCATGGGCAATTTCACAAGCCCATGATGGTACGTGTAGTGGCCATTTCAGCGGCATGGCCATCATCAAGTGCATCCTTCAAATGGGTTACTATTGGCCCACTATGGAGAAGGAGTGCAATGCATATGTCAAGAAATGCATTAAATTCCAACATCACGCTAATCTCATGCACTTGCCATCGCAGGCCTTATAGCCCATTCAAGCGGCTTGGCCATTTGCTCAGTGGGGATTGGATCTTATAGGCAAGATCTCTCCTCCATCATCAGGTTGGAATACATTCATAATCATGGCCACTGAGTATTTTACAAAGTGGGTGGAAGCAATACCCTTAACAATGACAACCGGAGCTCATATAGCAGAGTTTATACTGGAGCATATCATAAGTCATTTTGGGATTCCATCCAAAATAATATCGAATAATGGAACATCTTTCAAGAACAAAACTATGAGAGCTTTGACATCTAAATATAGAATCAAACATAGTTTTGTGACTCCATACTATCCACAAGCCAATGGGTAGGCTGAAGCTTCAAATAAGATAGTGGTAGCCATATTGAAAAATATGGTACAAGAAAACCACAAATACTGGCACATCCAACTGCCCCTTGCACTTTGGGCTTATAGGACTAGTATTCGGACACCCATTGGGGCAACACCGTTCTCACTAGTATATGGCACTGAGGCCATTATACCCTTGGAATTAGAAATTCCAACGCTGCACGTCGCATTGAAAGAGTTCATCGATGATGACACCGCACGACAAGCTCAACTGGATCAACTGACGTTACTTGATGAACATCGCATGAATGCCCTGGAGCATCTCCACGTTTATCAAGAGTGACTAAAATGAGCTTACAATGTCAAAGTCCACCAGAGAGACTTTGAAGTTGGAGATCTTGTCTTGAAAGAAAACCAATAGAACTCTAATTTATTGCCAGATATGCATGACAAATTCATGGCTAATTGGCTAGGACCTTACATCATATCTAAAAATATTGGTCTAGGTACCTATCGCCTAACATCACTAGGGGGTGTTGAAGAGCTTGAACCTCTCAACATCATCCATATTAAGGTATTTTATGCTTAGAGAGCATAGTAAAAGGCTCCAAGAGTTGCTGGTAACTGCTCAGTCATCCTAAAAGGCTCCAAACACTTTCATTAGTGGTTTGGTCAAGTCAAAAAGCTCCAAAGGCATCTGTAAGCCCTTTGGTCAACCTCAAAATCTTCGAGGGTTTGGTCAAAATTGCTCGATCATCCCAAAAGGCTCCAAGGGTCCCTAAAACCGCTTGGTCATGTCAGTCAAAAGCCCCAAGGATTTGCTTGTAATCGCTCTTGATCATCCTAAAAGGCTCCAAAGGCATTTGTAAGCCCTTTGGTCAAACTCAAAAAGGCACCAAGAGTTTTTGAAAAACTGCTTGGTCAACCCCAAAGGCTCCAAGGATTCCCAAAATCGCTTGGTCATCCCAAAATGCCCCAAAGGTACCCATAATCCCTTTGGTCAATCCTAAAAGCTCCAAGGATTCCTAAAAATCGCTTGGTCAATCTAAAGGCTCCAGAGGCATGTACTCATTGTTTGGTCAATTATGAGGCTCAAAACCCATAAAAATTATAAAATCAATAAAATCCAAAAAAATTGGTAAAGCTAAAAATCCAAAAACATTTGCATTTGCATTTGAATTTTGACTTTTCATTTTGCATTCACTCATGCATCCACCGCATTACTGCATTGCATATAGGCATTCGTCATCCATTGCACTCCATAATAGAAGGCATTTGTGTTTGTCAGTCTTACAAATGATGCCACGTTTGTGTTTAAATCATGCATCTTTGCATTTATCATGATCCATCATTCATGTGAGTAATTATGTTTTTCAACACAACCTATAATGTTGCTATGGAGATATACTAGGGTTTTCTGGTCACTCAGCCATACCTAGTAGTCTTATCAAGAGTTGGTAGAAAGCTCACTTTGCTTTTGTAGCTAAGGTTCAGTTAGTATAGCCCTTAGCATATCAGAAGCCTATCACTAATCAACAAATTTAAACAATCCTAACAAGGACTAGGGGAATATGAAAGCCATGAAGTAGGACCGGGTATCCTGAAGTGAAAAGAGTTATTCTTGCTTATCCCTCTGTGCGGACGGTATGGGAAATGTTGGCAGTTGGCAAAAGGACAGGTTAGTTCCCTATTTAGAATCCCTTGCTTATGATAAAATGAGCATATCCTAAAGAGATATCCCATATCAATCCTCATGATTGATACCCTAGATCGATATCATAGATCGACTCCCTAGAGTGATATCCCATATTGATATCATTAGATCGATATTCTCAATCGATATACTAGAAACAATTTTTCCAAGTAAAGCTCCCCAAAGGAAAGTTTCTGAAGAAGATTATCAAATGTAAATGCCAAAAAGTGAAGATCAAGTGAAGATCAGAAAACAGGCTTAAATCAAAGTTCAAAGTGAAGATCAAATGAAGATCATAAATCAAAATTTTGAGCGGAGATCAAATGAAGATCCAAAATCTAGTTCGAAGAGAGATCAAATGAAGATCCAAAGACAGTTAAAAAAGAAGATGGAATCGACTCCCTTGCTTCACTACATATGAGCAAGTATCCCAAAAATTGAAGGATAGAAAGGAATGAGCCTGAATCCCTGGAATTGTTAGCACTACTGTACCTTACGCATGATGATATGTCTGACGCATTAGCACCTCGCTTATGAACAAGACCAATGTTTGAATGTGGAAGAGCTAGCTTCAGGTGTCCTGCATTGCTTAGTGGCTTAGTCCAACTGAAATCTAAACTTGAGATTGGATAAGACATTTGTGGAACCCCTATCTTAGCAATGGGCTGAAAGAATCCCGTCTGACATCGGGGAACGCTCGTGTCTTATCTTAAAATATTCATTTGCACACATAGGGATAATGAACAGTTAGGGTCTATCCTAGCAAAAGCCTTTTATCTCAGAAGTCTAGTGTGGTTAGTATGCAACTTTTGATAAGTTTATTAGGGTGTTTGAGTTTCACGGAAAACCTCAAAATCTCCCTAAAAAGCAACAAATGCTACAAAAGCATAAACCAGTAAATGGTAAAAGTCATTACAAATCATCAAATTTCAAAGTATCCAAGAAGCGATACATCATTGCATAAAGCACAATCAACATATAGGATAGATACTGGATGAATATTAGCAATAATATTTAGACGACCATTGACTATATCATGCACATTTTTCAAAATCTGCAAGAGAAAATCGAATGACACATTATATCATTCGCATCATAAACATTGCATACCATTGCATTTCATATATGGGTGATTAATTGATTAAATTCTTATCTTAAGGATTTTCAATTACATTCATGATTTTTATACATTCTATGGCGTCATCCATTAGATTGATAAACATAATTGCATTCATTCCTTATGTTTTAAGTGATTAAAGCATACAGGTTCATTTACATTAGAATAACATCATGTAAATAAAGCATTTCCATAAAATAATGCATACAATGAAGCAATATCAAATATGTGTTAAAAGAAACCATAGCATCCATATGCATTTATCATCAAAAGCATATCTATGCATCTAGATCACTGCATATCATCATCATAAATCAAATAGCTACCTAATGCATGACATCACCATCACATCATATAGCATCAGCATAACATAAGCATTGCATCCATGTGCATCACATAAACATAAGATAAAAATATATATATATACACATGTACACAGAATGAGCTCGAATGATCATATCATATAAATATGTGTCCAAATGAGTACATAGGGAGTATGCAAAAATACCCGTAGGCTACAATCGTGTAGGTCCTCGACCTTACACCAAAAATAATGATACATCAAAATGTAGTCTGTGCTATAAAAGCCCTAGCTCTATCCTGCTCCCCTTGAACTAGAGCTCTCACCGCCTCCCTCAGTACTATGCTCAGGAGCCTACTCTCCTTGCTGTCCTGTTACGCCCTACTATGGATCCTGCTGAGCACCCTGAGTACCGCCTAACCCGAAGAGGCCTAGCACTCGTCCAACTACCCCCTGAGTGATGGGCACCTCTGTGCATCGAGACCTATGGCTGGATGTGGCAGTAGACTACCCTGCCTCCCTAGTCCTAGTATGACTACTACCGCCATGAGTACTAGAGGACCTGTGTGTCCTCTCACTCTAATGGGTACGATGGCTCGAGCTCGAGCTAGTAGTGGACTATCCTATAGTCCTAGTCCTAGTCCGCTAAGACTCGAGAGTGAAAGGATCCTCAGGAACCTGTAACCCATGCATCTCTATGTAACCTACCAGCTGGTCCACTCGAGCAACCCAGGATGCATGCATATCATTGGTCCTCATGACCATATCCTGTAATCGCTCGACCTCAGCCATAGGATCCTGGTCGCCTAGTACAACTGCTACCAGAGGCCCCATGATAGCCTAAGGAGGTGGCATAGCCCCCCTTTGGGCCCTGATCAGATCTTGCTCTACCACTACCACATCCTGTTATGCCTGAGCTAGCCCTAGTGTAGTCTATAGTGTCTGAACCTATGTCTCTGTAGTTGTAGCCTATGTCATTAGAGTCTCAATTTGTCCTTGCACATTAGTCAAGCACCTATCCCTATTAGTCAACTGAGCCTGTAGAGTAGCAATCATCATATCTCACTCTCGCTACTGAGTCTAGAACCTACCAAGCTGACTCTACAAGTCAGCCACCTGCACTAGGAGCACCCCCTCTGCGCTGTCAGGAGGGACCTCACCCTCCTTAGAAGCCTCATCCTCAAGGTTAGCCTCAGGAGCCTCCTCAATGGTAGCCTCTGCCCCCCAACCACCCTCTATCCTCTAGCGCACCCTACGCCCATCGGGATCCACCTCTGCCTCTACTATTGCCTGGTCTGGCTCTCAACCCAAAGGCCCTATCTCGTACCACCTGAACAGTGACCACCATCCATCATATGTTGGGGTAGTCACAGCCATCTCAACACTAGTCTCCTGGTAATCATCAGCCTCATCTCCTAGAGCCACAAGCTAAATCCACTACAGATCATGCTCTAGTGCCAAGCATCGATATCTAAGGGGCATCTCAAGAATGTCCTGCACCATCCCAAACTATTGTAGGACATGAGAGAAAAATTGGTACTCTCAGATCTCGGCCTTACGACCGATCAACCATCTATCTCAATGAGCCTATCTAAGCCTCTCACCCACCTCTGACTAGTCAAGACAATCCATGTATGGCTACCACTGAACATCATTCGGGCCAAGTGTCACAAACTGAGTAATGTAATGTTGGACGTCACCAACATGAATCCTGCTACGGGTGCCCTCCTCCTTGCGAGGCTAGCAGGTGGCATAGCACTGGTGCTGGGCAGCAATAGTAGTAATATCTAGTGATAGATCCTTAGGACGCTCTATCCTAATATGCTACCAACCCTAGATCTACAATAGTAGACTGCAGCTCATGCCCTTATGACTCTACTCTGTAAACTAGTATAGCTCCCTATAGAGATGGCATAATAGCATGCTACCCCAAGCTAAGTGCAATGGCTGCCTAGTAGAGCTCTGGATGACTCTCCAGATGCTAGCCAAGAGGTTCTAGGGAATCCTCATGCTCGAGGAGTCTGGAAGCACAATCTGTACCATGAGGATCATGAAGATAGCAACGTAGACTGAAAATATGTGCTTACCCTCCTAGTAAGCAATATGGACTCCTCCATGGTCAATAGCATCCTGAGCCTGCTGGCTCCAGTCTCCAAATATAGCATCAAAAATGGGCTTCTTAGCCCCAAAACTAGAGGATACGATGGCCTCACCATCGATAGGGATCCTAAAGATCCAATATACGTCCTCTAAGGTCACAGTCATTTCACCTATGGGCAGGTGAAATGTATTTATCCGGGCATTCCAACGCCTGGACAATGCAGTCAAGTAAGCTTGGTTTACCCGAATAGTGGGTAAATCCAAGACATAGCCAAATCCAACGGCTCTGAACCAGTCACGCTCACCACCCGTGAGCCATCCATGGAGAGTCTTAAGTAGATCTGGCTCTCTCGCCCTAGAGGTCAATGTCTGGAATAAAAGCATACTATAAGGAAAAAGCTAACTAAAAATGACAAAAACATTTAAAAAACTAATAAAAGTGCAAAAACATGTCATCATGCAGGCCTACAAATCAAATTTGTCAATCAAACAGGTCAAAAATGCATTAAATGATATTAATTGCCTCTAAAAATTTAAAAAAATAAAATTTTTGGAAATTTTTTCTAAAGTTGTGAACCGCGGGTCAACCCTGCGGTCCACATACGGTCAAAATTTGATCGTTGGAATTTTGAATGCTGACCATAGTTGTCAGCTATGGCCCCCAATCAATCAATTGGGCACTGAAACTAGTACCTGCGGTCTCCATTCAAACCTCGGACAGGGCTAATTACCCATCCAAAAAATAGAAAAAAAATTAAAACACCTAATCTAGCTAGCCTAATCTAAGTCCGAGGTTCATTGCCAGCTATTTAATTGGGTTCATTTATCTCATTTCTTAGTGAGGTTAATTTTACTAGGTAAAAAATGCGTGGTCTAGGTATCAAATTACCTTCACCTCACTTCGACCTTGGTTGGATGAAGCTTCCTCCCGTGCTACCATCGTGCGATAGGTAGAATGTCGGTGAGATCAAGTAGGGTTTCAGAGCAAGTTTAAAGCTGTCACTACTAGAGCTCTAAAACTATAAGAGAATAGTGAGGTAAAAAGTGAAAATTTGAAATTTTATAACTTTTTACTATTCCACATGGACCGCAGCTAAAACCTGCGGTCCAGTAATTAGGGTTTTGTGACCACAGATCTTAGTCATGGTTCCCAAATTTGCAAAATGGGAACCACACATCATGGCTGTGGTTAGCAACTGGAAGAAAAACTAGTAAAATCCCACCATGGGAGGGTCTAAAAAGGCAAATCAATGACTCCCATTGGATCAAAATTTCAATAAAAGCAATCAATGTTGCAAATTTGGTGATGTTCAAGCACCATGATTAAATTCAAAAAAAATAAAAAATCAAACAATTAAAACACCAAATGTGCCTCGTATTCAATACTTTACCCTATGCACTTGGCGGTTGTAGCGACTTGCGATCCATGCAATCCGGCAAGATGAGTAAATTACCATAAGGACATTTGGGGCAAAAATTTTCATCATCGATTTGATATGCTTCTTTTCAATCCCTAAGAAGGCCTTCACGGCTAGACTGCTCCACGGGAATGAGGCGTTGCATGTCATTTCTTCTATGACATATTTTTCAGCAAATCATCGACAATTTGATTCAACACAAATCTGATTGGATTTGTATCAATTCAATTCCCTAAGATGGCTATTGTAGCCTGACTGCTCCATGGGATAGGAATGTGCAAATCATTATTAATAGTTGGAATCAAAAGCTGAACTAGGCATAGCCAAGCATTTAATGTGCTCAAATCTAAATTTGTTCAGATCATCCATGGTGGTCAAGCGACATCATCGCTTCAATAATTGTCATTACCCTCATCGACTCGTCGCTTGAGGGGGTAGTCATAATATCAAATCATAATCAAAATCAGTAGAAGATCCCGGAGATCGTAGATCCCTTGATCTTGTCAAAATTGTGTTCATCCTTGCGAATCATTGTAAACAACTATCATAAGCTTACCCCTTTGCTTGGGGAAAATAGCAAATATGATTTTGCTTGTTGTTCTCTACCTTTTAGATCTATGGGTCATAAGATACCTATGGAATGCACAGCTACACCGAATGAGATGAGAAGGGCACAAGATTTTCAAGTTTAAGCCTCCAAAGAGTTGGAAGCAATGATTCCAGGATGCACGTCCTTTTGCTGGACCTGGGGCATCTAATGTTGATCTGACTAATGATCATCATAGAACCTTCGACACCATTTTAGGAGGTCTATTTTTTCTCAGCGTTGTTTGATCTCACAACGCATCTCAAAAGGGGCATCTATAGACACCTAAAACATGCCATGTCGAAGGCGACTACTCATATGGACATGCTACAAGACCATATGGAAGATCTTGGATAGACTCCAAGATAGAGCAATGGTTCTAACCACTCAATTTGGGCTCCTTGGCCTAATCAGTCTAAACTGCAGCCCAGACCTATGGTCTACAGATTGAACCATGGCTAAGACCTACGGTTTACAGTCTAGACCATAGCTGTGACCTGCAGTCTTAACTGAAGTTTAGTTGGCCTTCATCCAAGCCAAATCGGTTGGAACGACCATTGGATCTAGAATAAGGTGGTTAGAGGATGGAATCTTCCATTCCAACTATCCTAACCACCCCTTCTTGATCTTGGCTTCTCCATGAAGCCACCCCTAGCCCTAGGGACATGCTATAAATACTCCTTCAATTTGGGGAGAAGATAGAGGGGATGATTTGTATAGCGAAGCACTGATGAATTATCGATACAGAGTTGATTGATCAAAAGAGTAGCGAAGCCCTATCAAATTGCATACTAAACACGTGCATTTGAGAGCTACTTTGCCAATACTCTAAAGATCAATTAGTCATGGATGCCCTAGGTGCCTAGGAGGATCAAGAAATGCAAATTCGGGCAAACGAAGGCCCATCACAATGATTTGACCACCAAATATATCATAAGGACATCAAAGGTAAGCCTTTAAGAGTGCCAACCATAGCTGTCAGTTATGGTTTACAGTGCAGACCGCTCATCCGAGCTACGGTTTGCAATCGATGAAATATTTCCTTACTATTTCTTTTATAGTGCACTTAATTAGGTTAGATTAAGCATTTTGATAGCTTATTTCATGTTTTAGAGACACTAACCGATTCAATTAGGGTTTTACATGAGTTCTTGTCATTTGAGCCACTTTGTACTAATCTCATGTTTCCATGAATCATTTTATGCAATTAGTCCATTAGATAGAGAGCAATACTCTTCATTTCTATGTTTCAAGAAATCTTTATGAATTTAGTATAAGTATAGCATGCTTTGATCATTTTCTTGATTTCATTAGTGTTGTAGCATCTTTATGTTCACATTCCTCAAAGGGCCTCATCATGAGAGGTTGCCTATGCTATTAATGCTTTTGTGTTGTTTCTTGACCATAGGAAAATAGGTTCAAAGGAGAGTCAATCATCTAATTCCTTCCTCAATGTGAAGAAGAGGGTCAAATCCACCCTAGAGCAGTTCGTGTCACCCTACAAAGGCGCATTGAGCATCACACCTATCTTGAAGAGGATTACAATCACAAGAAACCTTATTGTAATATTGTATCAATGTGATTATCCCTAAGAGGGACGTAATTGTAACACAAATTGGACTTCATGAATAAATAAAGTGTTTATCATACATCTTGTTGTCAATTTTATCTTTTATGCATGTTTCTTATTCATTTACTATTGCAATAACGAGATTCTTGCCTCGGGTGTGAGCCTTTCTGGTGGTTACAATAACATTTAAAATAAAGGCGATAAAATATTTCCTACTAGGAGACATTCTGTATCATCGAAGCTATTAAGGGATTCTTCGTCATTGCTTAGAGCATCAAGAGTTGGCTTGGGAAATTGCTCAAGTACATGATAGTAAATGTGGTGGCCATTTTAGTGGCATGGCCATCACAAAGCACATTCTTCACATGGGCTAATTTTGGCCAACTTTAGAGCGATATTGTTGCATGTATGTGAGGAAGTACATGAAGTGTCAGCACGATGCTAACTTGACACACGTACCTTCTCAAGCCTTACAACCGATTCAATTGGCTTGACCATTATCACAGTGGGGGTTGGATTTAATCGAGAAAATATCCCCCACATCCTTAGGCCATCACATGTTTATCATTACAACTATCGATTATTTTAAAAAATGGGTGGAAGCGATCCCATTGACCACTACGACCAGACCCCTCATCGCAGAGTTCATATTGCAAAATATCATCTGTCATTTTCCTATTACATCCAAGATCATTTTGGATAATGGGATGTCATTTAAGAATAAATATGTATGTGATTTGATAGCTATGTATAATATCCAGCATAGCTTTTCGACACCCTACTATCCATAGGTAAATGGGCAAGTAGAGGCTTCCAACAAAATATTGATTGTCATTCTAAAGAAGACTATTAAATAGAATCACATCGATTGGCACATGCAAATACCCCTTGCTCTATGGACCTAGCGTACTAGAATTTGGACGCCCACTGGGGCTACTCCATTTTCACTAGCGTATGGTGCCAAGTTAGTCATGCTTCTAGAGCTAGAAATACCATCACTGCACATATCCATGTAAGAGTTCATCGATGATGACACTGCATGATAGGCTCACCTATATCAGCTTATGTTGCTTAATGAACATCGTGTTAATGCTCTTGAGAACCTATGCATCTATCAAGAGTGACTTAAGAGAGCCTACGACATGAAATTCCATCTTAGATATTTTCAAGTTGGTGACCTCGTTCTAGAAGAAAACCAATAGAATTCTAATTTGCCATCCCATTTGTAGGATAAGTTCACAATAAACTGGTTAGGTCCTTTTATCATCACTAGTCATATAAGACCCAAAAATTACCGCCACTGTTGCATCACCCACCATGAATTGTAATCCTCTATAGTCCTAACATCATCCACATTGATGCGTAGTCGTTATACCATCATTAATTCTCAATGTGTTTGTCAATCCAGGGCAGTGTACAAGGTTATCTATGGAAGAAGAGGCAAAACAACTATAACTTAGGTCAAACTAGAGCAATAGGTCTTATTGGTGAAATCGGTTGTGTGGGGGTGTTTTAGGACATTCCTATATCTAAATTGCATGAATTAAACCTTAATCTAAGTTGCAGAATTGGAAACTAATCATTAACTACAGAAATGAAGTCCTGATTTCAATTGTAGAATAAGACCTAATTATGTTGCAAAAATAACAGTTGCAGAATTGAAAGTCTGATCCTAATTGCTGAAGGGAAATCTAATTACTTTTGCAGCAATGAAAGTCTAATTCTAACATGAAAATGAAAAATGTCAAGGCTCTGTAACAGAAGGTTGTCAATCTTCTGTGTAGGGTTTGACAACAAAACATAAAATGCAAGAAATTGCTAAAAACAACAAATTCTGGAAATAATAGTTTGAAATAAAATGGAAGCTTTGCTGAAAGTAAATATTATAGCTAAAAAATTAAGCACAAGATTAATCTAAGTATAAATCAACTAAGATAGTAGATATTTTTAGCTGTTTACAAACAATTGAAATAACAAGTTCTACAACTCATTCTGTTGCAGCAAAATCAGAATAAAACCTGTTGTTAGTCCTCCTCCTAGGTCTGGAAGTGGCCAGACTCATTTTCCAGAAGAATGTGTGAGTATCTCTCTCTCTCTAGATATTAATCACACTCATTTACAAGCAATATGAAATAGAACTGGTGCACTTTATTTATTAAAAAACATGATTACAATAATTCTGCTAAAAAACTGTTACAGGACTGTAACAGTCAAATTCTACCTATTTTTTGCTTCTTCCTAGCTTCCTTACTTTCTACTTCCTGCTGCTACTACTACTACTAGGCTCAACCTAAATGAGAGCAATATTTATAGATGTCCTATGATCTAATTACAAACAAAGAATATCTCAAAATATCTAAACCTACAATGCTGCAACAAATTCTGGTTTTATCCTAGAAGAAGATTAAAACTTGATCTTTCCTTTAATGATGGCTTTGGTCAGCAATGACGGCAAAGATAGATGGAAGATATTTTCCTTTACCTTTTCCAACCTTTATTTCTCTTTTTTCGGCTTCAAAAATTGGTCAACAAGTCAAAAATCACATTCTGTTTTCATTCTAAAGATAAGTGGCTTCATTCCGAAGACAATGCAATTCTCATTCCAAAGATTGCTCATTTCGAAGATACTGTAATTATCATTTCGAAGATACTAAAATCCTTCATTCCAAAGATCCGCTCATTCTGAAGATAATGCATTCTTCATTCTGAAGATCTGCTCATTCCGAAGACGTTGTGTTCTCTCATTCGAAGATATCTATTCATTTCGAAGATACTTCAAAATGAACAAATGTGTTCTTTTCCAGTGATTTCTTCTGCATCTCTCAGGTGGGTTATCTCCTAAGATCAAATTCCAATGGTTTTCATCTCTTTCCACATGTGAATTCCATGCCTTGCTATTTATAGATAGCTGGCTGGAATTTACATGGGAAAGACCAATTTTTATCTGCACAGCAACAGTCTGCTTGCACTGTTGCCATATTTAGGTGAAATAAATGCTTGAGACAAATCAAAACATGATTAGTGAAATGCTACTATTATTCTAAGCATATCTCATTTTAGCAAGTCATAGCAAAAAGAACACAAAACTATGCAAAAAGCTATAAAATTAGCATATAATATTCCAAATACATTGATCATGCAAAATGGTTAATATACAACATATTGAATCAACTTAACTAACATATCAGATAAAACATAAGATTTTATAGGCATTTTTAGTGTTCAAAACATGTTATGATTGAGGCATTTCCAGGCCTCATAATTTTCCCCCCAACTTATATTAATGCATGCCCTCATGCATTTTGTTGGGCTATGGAATCACATATGTCCATGTTTAGATTCCATGACCTATAGAATAATTTCTTGCCTATTTAATACCCCCTATTTTTTTGAATGTTTCTGAGCTAGTCTTCAAACTGTTCATCAGGTTGGGCATCTTCCTCAAAGTAGAATGGAACTAGAGTAATGATGGTTGGAGGCCTAAACCTATGACCTATCCAGTTATGTTGCATGATTTGAATCAGCTAGATTACACCTTCTGCTCTTCTTCTAGACCATTCTAAATTGATGGGGGAGATGGGTTCTCTTTTCATCAAAGACATGGAAAGTTCAGCCCATCTGTCTCTGCATATTGACAATGCTGAGAAAAAAATATGATCACAAAAATTGTTGAATCTGGCCACACAGTCCCTTAAGTTGTTCAAGTACATCCTCTTTATATCATCCTTGTTCATCATTGAAAAGTGTTGTCTGGTGATAACTAGGTGGTTTGGATGGATTGCTCTGACTAACAACTTAGCCCTTATTTTAATCTCTTTATTCTGCTTTTTCTCTTGATCCCAGTAAAGCTGATTTTGTAGAGTAGACATAAATGCTCTCAACTGAACATCTCCAATGTAGATTTGAGGATGAGACTCAAATTCCTCTAGAATGAAGAAACTGTGTAAAAACAGTTCACACAGGAGGTTTTTCTGCTCAAAAGGGTTGTTAAAGTATGCTTCCAGGAAATCTGCAGTAGTGTCCAATTTATATGGGATGTTTGAACTAATCCTCATGACCTACCATCTGAGGTATTTTTCCTCCAAAATAAGGCTGTAAAATCTGGCTGGTCGTCTAAATTGGACTAAAAATTCAGCAATTTGGCATAAGTCAGACACCTTTTCTTTCAATGCCTGAATTTTTGTTTCCTTGGCTTCTAGTTGTTTTGCTTCCAATTTGAACTTTTCAGTTTTAGTGGCAAGCTGCTCATATCTAATCATCTAGATAGCTATGTCTGCATTGTACTGCTCTAGAGACACAGTATTAGGTGGTCTGACTATAGGTGGAATCCTAAGTAGCATATCAACTTGAACTCCTTTTTCTGCCACTTCTACTGGTTGATCATCTATCAATAATTCTATCTGTACCTCCTTATTTGATATTTCTATGGGGTTGTCATCAGATAGTAATTCTAATTCTACTTGTACCCTCTTATATGTTGTTTCTACTGAAAGTGTAACAGTTTGAAATGCAGGGACCTTAATAGGAGTACTTACTTGAACATTTTCTTGTTGCTGGGACTATTCCTATGTTGGTGGCTCATCTTCAACATCCTCTGTTATGCTCTTTATCATTTCTAAAGCATCTTCAGAACAAGAAGGCAATGCTTCATAATGAGATGGTGTTGCTTCAAAATGAATAGGCACTTCTTCAGAATGAAGGGGTGCTACTTCAGAATGAACACCCATGTTTATCTCAACAAATTCATCTGCCCTTGATAGACCCAGAAGCAATTGAGCCAAATTGTCTTCATCAATGGATACAATTGGATGTTTTTTATATTGTGACAACATTCTTCTTAATGCTGCCACTTCCTACTGAAGCTCTGCAATTTTTCTTTCCTATATCTCAATGATACTTTATTTCTCCTCAATCCACTTGGTTTGTGTTCTAACAAAACTTCTTGCTGCTTTCAGCTGCTCTGTGATGTCTTCCACTTCTGTTTCTACTTCAAAAGCTGATGTAAACAAATCAGTTGTAGTTGGCTACTCAACCAATATCTCCTCTTCTACAACAATTTGTTCTTGTTCAAGAGGCTCTATAAAATTGTCTATAAGGGTATCTACCATATCTGTAGCCTGTTGAACTATAGCTTCCTCCAAATTATCCTGCTCAGTTTCTGCCTCAACTATCTGTTCAAGGAATTCTAGAAAGTTTTCAGAGGCTGGTTGTATCTCTATGACATCTAGGCTACTTGGTCTATCGTATTCCTCCATAACTTGTTCTATTGTTTCTTTCAAATGGATTCTTGTAGACCTCCTAGTTCTAGATGCAAAATTCTTCTTTTTGCTCTATTTTCTGGTGTCAACAAGGGTTGTGGGGATAGTTTCAGATGCCTCTGTTTCCCTTATTATTTTTGCCTCTGTTAAATCAATAGTCACTTCAGAAAAACAAACCTTCTTTTTTTTTTGCTCTGCTACTAGTTCCAGATTCTCTTTTTTTTTGTTTCTTGGTTTGTGAAGTTGAGGGTTCAGGAACAAGGTTTTCTGTTGCTGCTGTTGGGTGTGGTTCTATAACAAATTTTGGGGCACCTTCTGTAGTTTCCTCTACAGTATTTTTTGCAACATTTTCTATAGCAGCTATTTTTTCTTCTACAACAACATCAGTAGTATCTGGTTCTTCTTCTTCCTCATCTTCATCCCTAAAAATGACATCGTTCAGGGTAGAGTAAAACCTATCAAAACTCCTAGGGTTTCCTCTAAAATGGTGTTGGCAAACTAGTTTGATGAGGCCATGATGGCGAAGGCTTCCTTTACTCTCCTGATATCTCTTTGCCATGTTTTTTAATTTTTGATATAGATACAGGGGAAGATTTACCCTAACTTTTGGTTGTTGCTCACCATGTCTGAGATGGTTCAAAATTTGCAGATGATGCCCTGACAACAGCACATACTACCCTTCATAGGTTAGGAATTTAATTACCCAGGTGGCTACTTCATCCCAGGGTTCCTACAGGCTGGCCCTTTTTAACCCTTTGCATGTGTTGTTATGGGTTAAATACTATGGCTCTCTATCATTTTATTCTACAAATTGATTAACTACATTTGCCAATGTATTCTTGCTAGATCTAGAAATTGAAATCCCTTCTAATGGCAACTTAGTAATCTGACTTAAAATTTTAGGGGTTACCTCAATAGTCATGTCGTTAACATGTGCTCGATTGTTTTTGAATGTATGGGTGAACATGCCAGCCAAATCTTTAGAAGACCCATTAAACTTATCCAGAAATGGCATAAACCCTCCATCTTCAAAAATTTGCATGACTGCCAGATTTTCTCGGAGGTAGGTGGTATCTATAGGTTCCATTCTGATCTTTCACCCCATATTTTTTGTTTAAAAATCGTTCACTGTTGCTGCTATTCCTCTGCTGGATCTTTGGTTTTTTTATGTTGTAGATTTGCAAGATTTTAGTTCAAAATCTTTGTTTTCCCTATTTCTCGTCTTCTTCTTCAGAATGAATCGTAACCTGAGCACTGTACTTTGCAAACATGTCTTTGAAAAGGAAGGTGGCATGCATTTCTACTGTTGCACTGAACACCTGTCCATTAATTATTGCATGGACGTCCTTGCCATCAGATCCACCTTATTAGTTTTGTAGATTCTCACGTGCATGTTTATTGGGATAAAAAATTGGTGGCATATGGTTGGTCATGTCCTTCGTAATTTTGGTATTTTCCAATGGGTGCAAAAACAAACCATGTGCTGACTGACACGTGTTCTT
The DNA here is from genome assembly GCA_028583015.1 of Wollemia nobilis. Classification (NCBI taxonomy): domain Eukaryota; kingdom Viridiplantae; phylum Streptophyta; class Pinopsida; order Araucariales; family Araucariaceae; genus Wollemia; species Wollemia nobilis. Next base: position 22,531,998 of record JAQPPZ010016875.1, read on the forward strand.
TTATCGCATGCAACTAAAAGAGTTTGATTTTGTCGTACCTTGTCTTCTTGGATGCCAAGTGGAAATTCTCTTTTCGAAGATTATAACTTATAGCACAAACAAATCTTCATTTCAAAGATTATGACTTCATTCTGAAGACGAGTATTCATTCCGAAGACAAATCCTCATTCCAAAGATTAGGCTGTATTGCAAAGGTAAATCATCATTTCGAAGACAGATCTTCATTCCGAAGATAGATCCTCATTTCGAAGATGATGCAGCAAGTCGTCATTCCAAAGACCAAGTTTCATTCTGAAGACAAATTGTCATTTCGAAGACAAAGTTTCTTTCTGAAGACAAAGTGCAACATTCATTTTGTTGTCATTCCGAAGACAATTTCAATCCGAAGATAATACATCAGGCACTATTTTTGGCATTCTTGTTCTGAAGATTAGGCAAAAATCAATATTTTCATTTTCAAAACATGTCTTAAGTATGCCAACTCTTATGAATACCTTTTATGCTAATGGTTAATTGTCATATACTATACACCAATCATTTTACAATGAATAAATGTAAGAAATATATACCTGATAAAAACAGTTAATGCCAGTTTTGAAGAATGACTGCTTTTGTTGATGTTCTGTTGAGATTTTCTGTAACATTTCAAAACAAGTGCACTTGGTGAATTTGTACAATGATGGTTCAGAAATTTCTTAAGGTTATGCATGCCAGAAAACTAGTTTTCATGCATACCAACCCAGTAGTGCCTTAATAAAAGGTTTTCACTGTTGAGTTATTCATTTTTTTTTTTTTTTTACCTCTCCTTTTCTCTTTTTTTTTTTTTTTCTTGATCCTGACTATGCCCATGAAGGAATTTCATGATTTCCCCTAAAACCATGCCCATGAAGGAATTCATACTCAAAATTTATTCATCTTTTTATTTTCTGTTTTTTTTTTTTTTCTGATTTTTTTTTGTATTTTTTGTCTTTTCTTGAAATCCATGATCATGCTGATTGTTTTGAAGTGGAAGAGGGAATCTCTTCCACCTGTTGTGTATCCAAACTATCAAGTTGCTGCAAGAATTCATCTTTAGTCAGAGGTGTATGGTACACTCTGAGGCGATGTCCATTCACTACCAACTTCCTTTGTGATCCATCAATAGGGGATAGGCGAGCTGCTCCATTGTCAAATACCTCCTCAATCCAGTAAGGTCCCAACCATCTAGTTCTTAGTTTTCCAAGGAAGTCCTCATAGCGAGAATCAAACAATAAAGCCCAATCTCCTTGTTGAAGTTTCCTCTACTGAATGTGACTGTCATGCCACAGCTTCCTCTGCTCCTGAATTACCTTAGTTTGGTGCATAGCATCCAATCTAAGTTCATCCAATGCATTCAGCTGTAGAATCCTCTCTGTCTATGCCTACGACAATTCAATTCCAATTTACAGTGCTGTGCACAATGTTAGTAGCTCAAATTCAATAGGTAAGAGAGGCTTTTTACCAAAGACTAGTTCATAAGGTGTGAATCCAGGAGTGGACTTCCAAGTAGTATTGTAGGCCCAAACTGCTTTAGGTAATTTATCTAGCCAATTTCTCCTATGAAAAGCTACTATTTTTGTCAAGATGTGTTCTAGTTCCCTATTTATTACCTCAACCTGGCCATTTACTTGTGGGTGGTAAGGTGATGATTTCCTATGTTTGATTTCATACAATTATGTAAATGCTTTTATGACTTTGGATGCAAATTGGGGTCCTTGTTCTATGGTGATAGATCGTGGAGCTCCAAATCTCTAAAAAATCTGAGTATATAAGAAATTAGCAACCTTCTCTTCACGAGCATGTTTGAAAGCATGCACCTCTACCCACTTTGTCAGGTAATCAGTGCATACTAGAATATGCACCTTTCCTTGAGAAGGTGGATCAATAGGTCCTACAAAATCAAGTCCCCACCTCTCAAATAGTTCTAAAACCATTTGAGGCTGCAGTGGCATCTCATTTGTATGAGTGGGTTTCCCCATTCTTTGGCATGCATCACAATGCCTGATGTACTTTTTTACATCCTTGTGAAGAGATGGCCAATAATATCTTGTCCCTAAGATTTTCCTAACTGTGCTTTTTACAGAATAGTGTCCACCTTAGGGTTCATCATGACAAGCTCTAAGGATATCATACACTTTATCATTTTGGATGCACCTACGTAACACATGGTTAGGACTACACTTAAAAAGCATACCCTTAATCCATTCAAAAGAACTCTGTTTGATCAATTGTTTTTTTTTTTTGAAGTGAAATATGGAGGAACTTTCCCTGTGACCAAATAATTGGCTATATCTACAAACCAAGGTGATTAGACTTATATAGCAAATAGTTTTTCATCAGAAAAAGTGTCATAAACTAATTCCCCTTCATCTGTGTTCTGCAACCTAGACAAGAAATCTGCCACAACATTAGCTTTTCCTGGTTTGTTGATTATAGTGATATCAAATTCTTATAGCAACAACAACCAACGAATAATTCTTGCACTTACCATAGGTTTATTCATCAAATACTTAATGGCTATATGATCTGTGTGAATAAATATTTGATAACCTGTGATGTAATGCCTGAATTTTTTGATGGCATAAATTACTGCTAGGAATTCCTTCTCAGTTGTATAATTTTTCTCAGCTTCTATCAAGTTTTTGCTAATTTTGTAAATGCTATAGTTTTCACCATTGTCAATTTGTCCTAATGCTACTCCAATTGCTGTATTGGAGGCATCAGTTTGTATATGAAATGGTAATTTCCAATTAGGTCCTCTGAGCACAGGTGGAGTTATTAATTTTTCTTTCAGAGCTTCAAATGCTTCCTAACACCTTGCAGTCTAGGAGAATTTATAATCTTTAGTCAATAGGGCAAACATGGGACTGGCTATTGTACTAAAGCTAGGAATAAACCTGCGGTAAAAACCAATGTGTCCTAGGAAGCTTATGACATTAGTTTGAGTTTTAGGAGGAAGGAGATTCTTGATAATTTCCACCTTCTTTGGATCAACTTGGATCCCTTCAGGAGAGATGTGATGACCAAGAACTATCCCTTCCTTCATCATCATGAAGCATTTTTCTAGATTCAAGGATAACTGGTATGTTTCATAGTGAGTTAAGACTTTGTCAAGATTTTGCAATGTAAAATCAAAAGTCTGTCCACATACTGTGAAATCATCCATGTATATTTCAACACTTTTGGTGGTCAAATCAGCAAAAATTGCTAGGACTGCTTGCTGAAAAGTTGCTAGGGCATTACACAAACCAAAAGGTAAAACCCTATAGGCAAATGTTCCCCATGGACATGTAAAAGTTGTCTTCTCTTGATATTCGAAGCAATCTGAATTTGATTATATCCACTAAATCCATCAAGAAAACAAAAGTATCTTTTTCCAACAAGAGTATCTAACACCTGAATCTATGAAAGGTAATGGAAAATGGTCTTTTTATGTTACCTTATTCAACTCTCTATAGTCTACACATACTCTCATTTTTCCATTTTTCTTAGGAACTATTACCAATGGAGAAACCCATTGGCTATCAAAAATTGGGTAAATGAATCCTACTTCTAGAAGTTTTTCAATTTCTTCTTTCACAATATCTCTTAAGGCAGGATTCAATCTTCTTTGGGGTTGTCTAACTGGCTTGACTTCTTCAGTATAGATTCTATGGGTACATATATCAAGATGAACTCCTAACATATCTTTGTAATTCCAAGCAAAAGCATGAACATGCTTCTGTAAGACAACTATCAATTTTTCTTCCTCTTCCCTAGTAAGCTGGCTGTAAATGTTCAAAAATTTGCCTTTCTGGACTTCTATTTGTTTTTTATTTAGAAGGACTAAATTCACTCCTTCATACCTAGTGATTAGGGGATTAAGAGGACATTGCTAAGATGGGAGAAAAGAAGCAGTTTATGTTTTATTGCTACTTGAGGGAAGCATATCTTGTATGGAACAATGAGAAGGAAAAATCAGATGATGGTGCCATCCATGTGGTAGTGAAACAGAGTTTCCCTATGATAGTACAGATGGTTCATCTTCAAATTTTTGATTCTCCTCATTACTTAACAACTATTGGATATTTGTTGCTTCCCCTTCTAAACCTTGTTCATGTAGAACATTCATCAGGATTGTTTCATTTTCTAAATTTTTTGTGTCACTGAGGTCTTTTGTGTGTTCTCTTACTACTAAGGTAGCTAGTGTAGAAATGACCTCTTTTGGTTCTTCCTCTGAGTCAGAAAACAATAACTGACCTAAAAATTTGCTAGATGGTTTTGAAGGAGGATATAAAGAAATCTATTTCAGATCAATACCATTTGAAATAGTCATATTTCCAGATCTACAGTCTATGAAAGTTGCTGCAGTTGCAAGCCAAGGTCTTCCTAAAATAATGGGATATCCATGTGCTGAATTTCTTGGCTATAAAACCAAAAAATCTGTAGAGAATTCCCAAGAAGAAACTTCTATAGGGACATCTTCAATGATACCTTTAGGTTTTGCAACTGACCTATCAACCATTTCTAAAACTATAAATGTGGGGTTGAGATGTTTGAGCTGTAATTGTTTCATTGTATCCTTGGTCATGACGTTTATTGCAACTCCTAGATCTACTAAAACATTTGATATTGGTACTAAACCTATGGTAACTATGATAACTAGACTTCCTGGGCCACTATACTTTGGAGGTACTAGTTTTCCAGATAAGAGATCAGCTATCTTTCCTTCAACCTGCACAGTCTTGGGAAATGCCTTCTTTTTTCTTCCTGCTCTTTTAATGCACAAATTTTGGATAGTACTATTGATCTCTGACATTTCATTAATGGATTGCAATAAGGGCAATGATATAGTCAACTTTTTGAGTTCTTTGACCAATTCTGACTTAGAATTTTTTGGTATTGCATTAAATCTTCTAGGATATGGAATTATCCTTGGTAATTATTCTGCCTATGGTTCTATTTTTGTCTCTTTCTCTATTGTTGGTTGGATTCTCTCTGGTTCCAATTTTTCTTCTGTCTCCATTGTTGGTTGGATTCTCTCTGGTTTTGATGATTCTTGCTCTTCATTTTCTTTGATTTCATTTGAAACTGATTCAGGTACAACTTTTCTTGAACGAAGTTGGATGTTACTACAATCAAGAACATTAATTTCAACATATTTTTCAGCTTTAGCCACATAGATAGGAGGTGTCTGTCTCATGCTATTTGGATTAGTGACTAGTTGAGCTAGAAATTGAGGTTGTTTCACTTGCTGTGTTTGCTACTATTTTTCTTGAAAATTTTGATTAGGTGCAGGCAACAAATGCTGAGTTTGACCTTGATTCCTTTGTTGCCTTGGATAGGACTGGTATTGCTGACTCCATTATGGTTGGTTTTGCATCCAATGTGGATTAGTATGATTTTTATTCAAAGCTGGATTGTTTTGATTCCAATATGGGTTTTTTTGATTCCATGAGGGGTTGTTTTGATTTTGATTTCAGGCTGGGTTACTCCAATTTGCTTGTGGCCATTCTTGGAAATTTGTCCATTGAGGATAATTCCAAGGACGTTGGGGTGGTTCTGATTGTCCCCAAGGCATAGTACTAGGATTATGCCCCCAATTTGTAGGAAAACAAGGGGGATTTTGGTATTGAGAGAAATTTCCTCCTTGTTTCGGTCCAATATAGTTGAGTTCCTTAGTCTGATTTTCTAACACAGTTTTGAGTTGTGGTAGCAGGTGGCATTGATCAGTTGAATGCCTTTTTGAATAGATACTACAAATGGTTGAGATAGATGTTTTATTCAAAGAACATTCCTACAAAGCATGTTTATTTCTACATCTTGGGCAATAAATTGCCAAAGGTTCTATGTTTTTTTCTTTTGTAGACATTTCCCCTAAAGTAGTGTTTAGGTGCACTAGAATATCAGTTTTGAAATTTGCAAGTTCCTCTATCAAGTCCTTCACATCAGTGCCATTTGTGCGGATTTTTATTATTCTTTGCTTAGTGCGAGAGTAATTCCTATAGAGATCCATAATTTCCTCATTACTGAGAGTGGTTACATCCCCTTTTCCCATCAAATCTAGAACTTCTCTAGATTCATCTTGCAATCCTCTCAAAAAAATGGTTTTACATAATTTTGGTTCTACAAGTCCACATCTCCTTTGAACAAAGGAGAACCTATCAAGATAATCTTCCAATGTCTCATCATCTTCCTTCTTGATTCTGAATAACTCATCTTTTCTATTCCTTACACGAAAATATTCTTGATATTTGTCTAAAAATATAGTTTCCATTTGATCCCAGGTTCTTATGGAATTAGGCTCTAAGCTCATAAACCAGCGCAATGCTGAATCCTTGAGTGTTGAGGGAAAAACCTTAAGTTTTTTATTGTCATTTATATAATCATAGGTTTGACACACTACCTTGAATTCAAACAAAAACTGATCAGGATCTTCGGATACAACACCTCGAAAGGTTGGAAGTATGCGAAGGTGAAATGGTCTTCATGGGAGAGTTTTGTGTTGGATTTAGATGAATAGGATATTCAAATGTTTTGGAAGGTTGGAGCATATCCTGATCATCTTCTTCATTATGGACATAGCCATGTTGGCCATCTATATTGCCTCCTTTTGCCATAGTTTTTTGTTTGTTGGGAGAAGTTAAAGCTTCCCAAATTGTTCTCTCAAGAGGTCCAAGACTCTCTGTTGATGATGAGTCTGATGAATTGTATTTCTTAGGATATTCTGATGATGATAAAATTGATGATTTTCCTTTCTTAAAATGTTCTAATGATGGTGATACTAGTGATTTTTCTATCAATATTTTTGGTAGTTCAAACATAGGTGATTCACCCCTTAGGCATGAAGATCTCCTTAATAGAACAAGCCAAGGATCCTTTGGGGTAGTTCTACCTTTTTCATCCCTAGACTTACTCATTCATGTTTACTCCTAAATGACATAAATTAAGTCAATAGTTGTTATCTTCCTCAACTGTTGTATTCAGATTTTAACCTAAATTTTCATAGCTTAGTCTGATTACAGCTATTGGACTATTTGTTTTCTTCTGGCAACACTATTCCCTGGAAATAGTGCCAAAATGATGAGTAGTCATTATACCATCATTAATTCTCAATGTGTTTGTCAATCCAGGGCAGTGTACAAGGCTATCTGTGAAAGAAGAGGCAAAATAGCTATAACTTAGGTCAATCTAGAGAAATAGGTATTATTGGTGAAACTGGTTGTGTGGGGGGTTTTAGGACATTCCTATATCTAAATTGCATGAATTAAACCTTAATCTAAGTTGCAGAATTGGAAACTAATCATTAACTGTAGAAATGAAGTCCTGATTACAATTACAGAATAAGACCTAATTATGTTGCAAAAATAACAGTTGTAGAATTGAAAGTCTGATCCTAATTGTAGAATGGAAATCTAATTACTTTTGTATCAATGAAATTCTAATTATAACATGAAAAAGAAAACTGTCAAGGCTCTATAATAGAAGGTTGTCAATCTTCTATGCAGGGTTTGACAGCAAAACATAAAATGCAAGAAATTGTTGAAAACAACAAATTCTGAAAATAACAGTCTAAAATAAAATGGAAGCTTTGGTGAAAGTAAAGATTACAGCTAAAACATTAAGCACAAGATTAATCTAAGTATAAATAAACTAATACTGTAGATATTGTTAGCTATTTACAAACAATTGAAATAACAAGTTCTACAACTCATTCTACTACAGCAAAATCAGAATAAAACCTACTGTTAGTCCTCATCCTAGGTCTAGAAGTGGCCAGCCTCCTTGTATAGAAGAAGTTGTGAGTCTCTTTCTCTCTCTAGATCTTAATAACACTCATTTACAAGCAATATGAAATAGAATTGGTGCACTTTATTGATTAAAGAACATGATTACAATAATTCTGCTAAAAACCTGTTATAGGACTGTAACAGTCAAATTCTACCTATTTTTTGCTTCTTCCTAGCTTCCTTACTTTCTACTTCCTACTGATACTACTACTACTAGGCTCAACTTGAATGGGAGAAATATTTATAGATGTCCTATGATCTAATTACAAACAAAGAATATCTCAAAATATCTAAACCTACAATGCTGCAACAAATTCTGGTTTTATCCTAGAAGAAGATTAAAACTTGATCTTTCCTTTAATGATGGCTTTGGTCAGCAATGATGGGAAAGATAGATGGAAGATATTTTCCTTTACCTTTTCCAACCTTTATTTCTTTTTTTTCAGCTTCAAAAATTGGTCAACAAGTCAAAAAGCACATTCTGTTTTCATTTCGAAGATAAGTGGCTTCATTCTGAAGACAATGCAATTCTCATTCCGAAGATACTACAATTCTCATTTCGAAGATACTGCAATCCTTCATTCCGAATATCCACTCATTCTGAAGATAATGCATTCTTCATTTTGAAGATCTGCTCATTCCGAAGACGATGTGTTTTCTCATTTCGGAGATATCTGTTCATTTTGAAGATACTTCAAAATGAACAAATGTGTGCTTTTCCAGTGATTTCTTCTACATATCTCAGGTGGGTTATCTCCTAAGATAAAATTCCAATGGTCTTAATCTCTTTCCACATGTGAATTCCATGCCTTGCTATTTATGGACAGCTGGCTGGAATTTACATGGGAAAGACCAGTTTTTGCTGCACAACAACAGTTTGCTTGCATTGTTGCCAGATTTATGTGAAATAAATGCTTGAGACAAATCAAAAAATGATTAGTTAAATTATGCTATTATTTTAAGCATATCTTATTTTAGCAAGTCATAGCAAAAAGAACACAAAACTATGCAAAAAGCTATAAAATCAGCATATAATATTCCAAATACATTGATCATGCAAAATGGTTAATATACAGCATATTTAATCAACTTAACTAACATATCAGATAAAACATAAGAGTTTATAGGAATTTTTAGTGTTCAAAATATGTTATGATTGAGGCATTTCCAAGCCTCATCACACATCAGGAACATATACTATATGATCCACCTCCTCCTCCAAATCCTCCACTATTGGATAGCCAAGTGTCCTATCATCCCTACAATATCAATATACTACTAGATCCCCAGGAAACCCCTACCATAGCCCAAACAATCGCATGCCTCGAGCAAAAAGGAACTACTCCTACTTGGTCCCATTCCTCGTAATCAACCATATACCTTGTGTCACCCAACGAAGCTACTCTCTAGCATCATACCAATCTGAATACTCCATGTATGACCACCATATCACCTGCCCCGATTCTAGTCATGAGAAAGCATCAACATAGTGATCCACATTGTCTGTGTGATGATTAATCTACCCTCTCTCCTGATACCTATGCAATAGGATACCATATACTATATTACTATATGCTAGCTATGCCCGAGCCATCCACGATAGTCCATGTGTCCACCCCACAACTATGTGTTGTCATCCCCAAAACTACAACAAGAAGCTACATCCCAAGACCTTTTACTGATGATAGTGTATCTCGTACAACTCATAGTAGAGTTGTGCCAATAGTGTAGTCCCCCAATCCATCACCACTAGCTCCTCCTTGGTGCACCCCTCCAAGGCATACACCAACTTCAACAGGTTCCATGGGAACCTAGCTCCTTAGGAATCTAGGAGAAGCATATTGGAGATGAGGGTCATCAGTAATGCATGCCTCACCCCCAATACCCCCTCCTCATGCTAGAACCCCAAAAGTATCCATTATTTTTTATATTCTACCTCTGTTGCATCCGCATACTCACCAAAGTACCTCATCAACATTGCAACTCTCAGGTCGTGGTGCATAGAGTGGATTGGTCGTCCCTCTATCGAAATCCATAGAATTTGGTATACATCCTCTAGCATCACCATCATATCCCCAATTGGGATATGGAAGGTGTTGGTGCATGAGTACCACAAGCTAATAAGGGTGTTCAAGTAGGCACTGTTGTCTATCACAGGCTCCAACTAGGTAACCTACTTGATCCCCATGGTGTCAAGTCATTCCTAGTCAGCCTTTGTCAAAGCATCTTGAGTGGTCTTGAACAGTTTCAATTTTTTGTACCGAGTCTTCACCACCTGGTAAAGACACATGATAAATAATAAATAATTCACAATGCTTCACAATGACCTCCAAAAGGCCCAAAAACAATGCAAAACTAATCTACAATAGAAATCTAATTGCACAAAAATACAAACAAAACACAAAATCCGGTATATTTCATATCAATTAGGTTTAATTACCTATCCTGTAATGAGATAAGCTTCAAAATAATTTTTTTTTTATAGTATGGTATATTCCATCTACATTAGGTTTCATTACCTATTATGTAATGTGATACGTTTAAAAACAAATAGAATAACAAAAAAATCAAATAACAGCAAAATAAAATTACACTTTTAGCAAACATAGTGAGGTAGTCGAGTCAACACGTACCCACCTAGCACTGGATTCTCTACTGGACACCTCTACTTGCTGACTCATTATGGTTGTACGATGAGTTTGACAGTGCTTCACTATGAAAATTAACTCTCCTCCTCACCTCTCAAATCATCAAAGAAAACATGTAATAATGAGCCCAAAACTTACATTTGAGGTTTAAATAGGCATGCGATGATCCTATTCATCCTAGGGTGGGAAGAATGCACTTTTGACTATTCATACCACCTTGGAACAAATACAAACTTTGCATTCATCCCACCCTAATACGAATACAAAATTTATAGGTCAAAACAACTCAAAACTACCTCAAAAGGGTCCAAACACCCGCCAAAAATAATTCAAATTTGATGGAATCCAACCAAGATAAAAATAGAACTCAAAAGTCACTATGGATATGCTGAAGAGTTACTAATTTCCTCCCTAATAAGGTCATGATGGACAAACTGCCCCATGGGAATGAAGTATTTCAAATCTTCTCTTCCATGAAGCATCATTAACCTCGTCAAATTACTTTTGAAACTACTCTAAATTTTTAATGAGTACAACTAAAAGTAACCTTAAAAAAAGTAATTTGGGTCAAGTGACTCATTTATTTTCTCATGAGTCATTCCCTCATTGACTCATCACTTGAGGGGGTAGTCATACTTAGATCCAAAAAAACAAGCACACACTCAATCATGCAAAGTATGATCATTCAAAGAATCATTGACAAACACAATCATGCTCCTGCTTGGGAAAGTTTCTTAGCTCAAGCAAGTTTCTTAGCTCCTCACATCTTCATGACAGAACAATATCCAAGCTCAAGCAAGTTTCTTAGCTTGTTAGAAGCAAGGATTCAAGAATGCATGCTCTTTCCAGGATTGGGGCATCTAAAGTTGGTTAGGTTATTGAGTAACCTTAATCATTGGATATTTTAGTCATATTTTTTTGCTCAAAACTATGTTGCACACAACGCATCCCAAAAATGGGAATTTGTAGACACTAAAATCTGGTCAATATGATTATGCTACCAAAAGAAATAGCTAAATCAACATAACAAGGCCCCTAGGGTAGCCCTTAAAAGGTATACAGTGGATCTAGCAACTTTGTGTAGAGTTTTGGAAGGTTTTGGGCCAATTTGGGGACTGGTTGACACCCTATTCCTATTCATACCACACTGGGATGAATACAGATCCTATTCGTCCCATCGTAGAGCAAATAGCAGTATTCATCCCAAGGTGGGATGAATAGTAGGTTTGATCAGCAAAATATAAAATTTGGACAAATGGTGCCTGGTAACAGTTATATTCCTACCTACCCACACCTACAAGTCAAAGCATGCAACATCTTTATACCTTTCTCCATAATGGGAGGCCAATTTTAGAGATTCTCTTACCCCTCCAATGCATGCCACCCTGGTGGCCAAGTGGCGTCCCTGGCCATGCATGCCCTTCCATGCATTTTGACCCATGAGCCTCCTTGGGATCCAATTTCCTCACAAAAAATAGGAGAGGAGTTTTTAGGACTAAGTAATGGAGTGCTGCTAAGATTTCCTTCACCTATTTGTGCCCTTTTTCCCTCGAATCTCTACCTAGCGAAGGAGGTTTGAGAGTGATCCAAGAGGAAAAATTTGTCACATAACCAAACTATCTAAGTGAAGTTATTTACCAAATTTTATGAAAATAACCCCCATAGTGTTTTGGACCATTCCCCAATGGAATTGGTGGTAAAATTTAGGCAGAATCGGTGGGCATCCCGCCCCCGGGTGCCCCCAATTTGTGGCAGTCCTATTTGTCCTACCCTGGAATGAATACAAATATATGCACAATTTTTTGAATATTTTTAATTAGGTATTTTCTATGTTATCACATGATGTTGCAGTTTAAATATCATGCTTTTCTGATTTATATTGGTCGAGATATTGCATTTTGAAGTTTTTGTAGGATTACGGGACCCACTGGAGTATGCATCGATATTTGAGCTTGATTTATGAAATATAACCATATGGGTTCTCTTGAAATGTTACTTCATGCACACTGTCCAATCTTTATGTGTTTTAGATATTTTTAGGTCGATATATTGTTCGCTTTGGGTTTTGTAGGTTGGAAAAGTGCACTATGATTATGCCATGCCTATGTATGCAATTTTGGAGCAATTTCTGGTGATATATTTCCAAAACCTCTTATTTTACTTACCTCTATAATTTCATAACATTTGGATTTAATTTTACATAGGGCACTACATATGCTCATTTCTAGCCTGTGGGGATTACATGTTTTAGATCATTACTTATCCTTGGGAACCATAAATTTGTAATAGTTGTATCATTCATTTGGGTCCTTGAGGGGACATATTTGTAACCTAGATTTTATCCATTTTATTAATAATATATAATTTACTTTGCTTCATATCTTGTTATTTGGCATCTTTTCCATCTTACTTGCATGTTTCCGATTTGATGCTCATTAGATGTAAGGGATAGCATGCAAGTAGTTACCCATATTTAGGTGCACTGTTTGTCCCTACTTCAACTTATTGATATCCCTAAAATATGGATTATTCCATCAATTTTTCCTATGGGCACCATGTTCGATACCCATTCTAGATAGTCAATGGGAACAATAATGATGCTCCTTGCCAGAGCCATAACTTATGAACCATACGCCCGTTTACCTTGAAATTTAACAGGTGGTTCCACATGCGTGTTCTAAAAAATGATCATATATGATGTGCCTAACCCTCTAAAAAATACACTTTCAGGACCTAAATCCTCCATTTAGTGTCCCAAAAATAGCTTTTAGAATAGGTTCCTAGGTTTTCTGGGTTTTTTTGAATGTTAAAAGTTTATTATCTTTTGTTATACCTTAATTTGAGACCTAATATTTTAAATTAAGGTTCATTATTGTAATAAGGATGTGTGCACTAAATTTTAGGGCAATCTGATTCATTTCTATTTTTAGCAGTTTTTATAAAAAAGATGTTTTTAGGGTTTCTTTGGTTTTCGATGGCTATATGACGGATTGTATTCTTTTGGAGAAGGGGTGTGAATTCAGGAACGAGAAGAATATCGATTTGCAGGTTTCTTCCATTATATTGCATTTGTGTCATGTTATTGGAGTCCATTTTGTTGGTCTCTTGTAGCTGAGTTTACACCAAATGAAGACTACATCCAATAATTTTTGCAACTCGTTCTTTACCATCAAAGCGACGATTGGATGCATATTTTTGAGCTTTTTCTTGACCGATTTCTTTGTGCAATCTAGTGAAATTTTATGGAAAACCAATTTTGGATCTAGTCTTGGCATATATTTGTAGGTCCAAGCGAAGATATTAGGTCTCTATTTCAAAAGAGGAATAATGATGGTCTGTTCATCTAGAGATAAGCTTTCTCCAAAATTGAATTTATTTGGATTAGAAGGATCATAACTGACGTATAATTTGAAGGTCTCCTCTATTGCCATATGTTACCCATTCTCAAGCTGGTTAGGATTGGGGATTAAATGGATTTCAATTGCTAGGTTTAAGGGTTCAACCAAATCATGATCGAAACCAATGTGATAAACATCGTGTGCGCAACCTGGTGTAAATTGAAATGGTTTTAGTATTTATTCATTAGGGAATAAATATTTAGGCTCTATGGGTGCATTAGTGTGATACCAATAAATAGCATCTAAAGTAAGACACAAGGGTTTATACGGATCGACTAGGTTATGGAGTGGAGTGGTAAAATCAATGGATATCATGTTGATGGATGGGATGAAATCTTCAGGATCACGTGTGTGAAACTCTACATTAATTATTTGCCTTCCATACCCAAGATGTAGCTCTGGGGATATGATAATTTTAGGATCTAGTCTATGGATAGATAATATAATAGGATCATTAGGTTGAAGTAGCTCTCTAAATGTAGGCAGATCGAGGAAAACCATGCGATAGATCTTATATAAAGTGAGCAGTATTCCCCTAAAGTGATGACTAGAATATATTGTGTAGAGTATCTCGTCAATCTCAACAAGCTGATTGACTTGATGTAAGTGACAAGGCCCAATATAAGTCATCTCTATATCATCCTCATAGCCATTATCATCTATGAAGAACCCCTCATTCCTACCCACTAGAATTGGGCACTGACCTGAATGTTGAGGCCCAAGATAGGCCATTTCAGTCTCATCTTCATAGTCACTTCCATGTATGAAGAATCTATTGTATATATCCACTGGCCATGTGATGTGGCATGCATGTCCAGGCTTAAGGTAGGCCTTCTAAGTTGAGTCCTTTGACTCATAGCAACTCTCTTCTGTGATGTATCTATCTTCTATATTACTTGACCAAGAGAGGTTTTGCAAATACTGAGGCCTATGATAGGCCAGTCCAACTTCATCCTCAAAATCACTTGTGACATACTCATTCTCTTCTTGCTCATAACCATAACTTGGTTCATCCTCCCATAGGATTATTCCTTATGGGCATGGTTTGAGAGAGAAATTTGTATGATACTCATTGGGTGGTCCTATATTGACCATCGCTACCCGTATATTGCTCAAGTAGCCTTTGCTCATGGGTTGATAGGGATTCCATTCAATGTCTTCCCTACACCTTAAGCTCAACCTATTTAAAGCTACTACCAATGAATCATCATGGCTCTAGATGTGATATCCTAGACAAAAATTATCAGTAGGCAATTGGTATTGCAGTTGGACTGGAAGTTGATGCCCTTGCTCATATAGAACTAAATCATATCCATGCTAATGGCATCATTAAAAGTACCTTAGAGAAAATTAGAATTGGATAAGTAATGAACATTCCTGGTGAATGGTTCATCCTCATCCTCTTCAATATCATAAGCATTATGGGTATAGTCTAAACCAACATATATGAAGTTGGTTTGGTTAGGGGGTATCCCTAATGGAACCACTATCCCTATTGGAAAATTTGGGACTCTTGGCCATCCCATATCCTTCGTAAACTTGATAATAGGTGTGAAAGTTACATTCTGTATAATATATTTAACTAACCCTATGTTGGCTAAGTGAACTATCACCTGCGGTGTAGATGACGCTATTGATGAAGCAGGCGTGGCAGGTTGAGGTACCACCTCAACTATCTCTCAAGAATCTTCCTCTTCCATGGGATTCAAAATTTTTGTAGTTGCTATAGTTCGAAGTTATTTAGGTCCTTCCTCCACCAAGGGTACTTTTAGCTTCTGAGAGTCTTTTACTTTGGACGGTGTGGGTTTCTTAGAAGTGTCGGTAGTTTTAGATGCAGGAGGTCGGGTCGATGTGGATGGGTCACATCACACTAATTTAGACTTGCTTTATGGCTGTGTGATAGGGGATGAAGTCCTTATGTACATATGTGTTGATGGAAGGACAAAATCCCCGACAAGTCAACTTGATGCATGTATTTAAATGGCTCTTCATTTGATGGAACCACATGTACTTGTCCCTCGTGCATATACTTGATGCATTGGTGCAAGATTGAGGGAATGCACTACATTTCCTTTATCCAAGGATGTCCTAGAAGGATGTTGTATTGCATTGCCCCATCCAATACATGACACATCACAGGGATGGTATTTTACCCTACCTTTATAGGCAGCACAATTGTACCCACTCTGGAGCACATCGCATCATTGAAAGCTCTCAATGTATAGGAGGTTGGGACAATGTTTGACCTAGGGATTTTTAGGTTCCCTATAACTTGTATTGTTATAATGTTTATTGATGAGCTCATGTTGATTATAACTTACGATCACAAATTAAAGATAATATCTATCACCATAGCAGACCTGCCTCTACATATCATCGCATCCATAAATGGAACATAGGCTCTTGAAACTACTGGACCTGCCCCACAAAATTTATGAATGCATCTAGATTTTGGTGCTACAGCTCAATCGATCTTGGGATTTCCATTAAATTCTCCCTATGTCTATGGGACTGTTGAATGAGCTCATAGATTGATAACTTGGTTGGTGTCATTTGGAGATTTTTTACTAGTCTGCTTTGAATAGTTACCAAAGGTCATGCTGGTGGATCTAGAGGATTTTTTGGAGCTGTCTCTATCGAGGTGCAACCAAGATATGAATAGGATCCACTAGAGGCTTTGGTTGGTTATATTTCTAGATTATTGTCACCATGTTGACTATCTTAAACATTCTGATGCATCCTTGAGTGGGAGGTTTGACTTGAACTTGGTTCACTTGAGCACCCTGATCTCTAGGGACATCATGATTAGGTAATGGGTTTCTAAATATACCCATGTCTCTATTAGTAGGTGCTAATGGATTGTCAAATTTTAGCTCACCCTTCTCAATCATGTTTTACACAATATTCTTGAATCTGACACATGTTTTGATATCATGCCCTTGTATTCTATGATATGGGCAATAGTTATCTTCCCTATATTCCTTGGAATTGGGATGGTTAGGATCAAGAATTTGCACCTCAAGTAGCTTGAGTATTTGTGCCTTGCTTAGCTAGTTGAATATCGATTTCATCCTATAATAAAGGCATGAAATAGCAAGGTGGATGACATTTTTTATTTCAAACTTGGTTGTTCCTAGGGTTGTAATTAACCGATTGGTGCTGAGCCTGATAGTTCTATGGTTTTTGGTTATTACCTCCCTTTGGTGTGCTTAACACAACCTGGTTGATTTGAGAAAGCTTGGCCTACTTTTTTTTATTCTTGTTATGGTTGTTATTGTTCCAGTCCTTTTTGTTTCGAAGCTTGAGTTCTATTTCACAAACCTTGATGTCTTATATTTTCTTGGCTTGAGCCAAGGCTTCCTCAAATGTTTCATACTATGCAATAGCAATGAGATGTGCTTTGCACAACTCTTGGTAAACATCCAGGTGAGATCTATAGTGGGAACATCAAATGGTAATTTTACCATTATTTTCCTCCATCTATTTCCATAGTCCATAACTGGCTCATCATCATATTGCTTTAATTTTTCCATATTGGACAAGTTTAATTTTTTCTTAATGCCAAAATAAAAGGTTTAAAAAATACATTCACTAGTTTCTCGAAGCTGATGATGTGCTTAGGTAGTTGGTTGAACCATTCAGTTGTTGTGCTAAATAATGCCATGATGAACATTCTTAGTATTAGGACATCATTATGTTCAAGTTGGAAGCACGTGTTCATAAAATTTGTGACGTGTTCTTGTGTTTCTTCCTATCCTTTGAAATTTTCTAGCCTATGCATCTCAAAGCGCCTAGAATACATAGGACTAGATACTAAAGGGCACAATGGTTGGTTGTGTATTTTACTCAGGGTTAGCTTTTACTCGATCGTATCTTAGTTCATTGATTAGAGCCCCAAGAGGCATCATGGACAATTTCACAAGCCCATGATGGTACGTGTAGTGGCCATTTTAGCGGCATGGCCATCATCAAGCACATCTTTCAGATGGGTTACTATTGGCCCACTATGGAGGAGTGCAATGCGTATGTCAAGAAATGCGTTAAATACTAGCATCATGCTAATCTCATGCACTTATGATTGCAGGCCTTATAGCCCATTCAAACAACTTGGCCATTTTCTTAGTGGGGATTGGATATTATAGGCAAGATATCTCTTCCATCATCAGGTTGGCATACATTCATAATCATGACCATTGAGTATTTTACAAAGTGGGTGGAAGAAATACCCTTAACAATGACAACTGGAGCTTATATAGCAGAGTTTATACTGGAGCATATCATAAGTCATTTTGGGATTCCATCCAAAATAATATCATATAATGGAACATCTTTCAAGAACAAAACTGTGAGAGCTTTGACATATAAATATAGAATCAAACACATTTTTGTGACTCCACACTATCCGCAAACCAATGAGTATGTTGAAGCTTCAAATAAGACAATGGTAGCCATCTTGAAAAATACAGTATAAGAAAACCACAAAGACTAGCACATCCAGCTGCTCCTTGCACTTTGGGCTTATAGGACTAGTATTTGGGTGCCCACTGGGGCAACACCGTTCACACTAGTATATGGCACTAATGCCATTATACCCTTGGAATTAGAAATTCCAACATTGCACGTTGCATTGAAAGAGTTCATCAATAATGACACTGCACGACAAGCTCAACTGGATCAACTGACATTACTTGATGATCATCACATGAATGCCCTAGAGCATCTCCATGTTTATCAAGAGTGACAAAAATGAGATTACAATGTTAAAGTCCACTAGAGAGACTTTGAAGTTGGAGATCTTGTCTTGAAATAAAACCAATAGAACTCTAATTTATTGCCAAATATGTGTGAAAAAATCACGGCTAATTGGCTAGGACCTTACATCATATCTAAAAATATTGGTCTAGGTACCTATCACCTAACATCACTAGGGGGTGTTGAAGAGCCTGAATCTCTCAACATCATCCATATTAAGGTTGTTTTATGCTTAGAGATCATAGTAAAAGGCTCCAATAGTTGCTAGTAACTGCTCGGTTATCCTAAAAGGCTCCAAACATTTTCATTAGTGGTTTGGTCAAGTAAAAAAGCTCCAAAGGCATCTATAAGCCTTTTGGTCAACCTCAAAATATTTGAGGGTTTGCTCAAAATTGCTCAGTCATCCCAAAAGGCTCCAAGGGTCCCTAAAAATGCTTGGTCATGTCAGCAAAAAGCACTGAGTATTTGTTGGTAATTGCGCGATCATCCTAAAAGGCTCCAAAGGCATCTTTAAGCCCTTTGGTCAAACTCAAAAAGGCACCAAGGGTTTTTGAAAAACTGCTTGGTCAACCCCAAAGGCTCCAAGGATTCCCTAAATCACTTGGTCATCCCAAAATGCCCCAAAGGTACCCATAATCTCTTTTGTCAATCCTAAAAGCTCCAAGGGTTCCTAAAATTTACTTGGTCAATATAAAGGCTCCATAGGCATGTACTCATTGTTTGGTTAATTATGAGGCTCAAAACCCATAAAAATTATAAAATCAATAAAATCCAAAAAAATTGGTAAAGCTAAAAATCTAAAAACATTTGCATTTGCATTTGAATTTTTACTTTTCATTTTGTATTCACTCATGCATCCACCGCATTACTGCATTACATATAGGCATTTTTCATCTGTTGCACTCCATAATAGAAGTCATTTGTGTTTGTCAGTCTTATAAACGATGCCACATTTGTGTTTAAATCATGCATCTCTGCATTTATCATAATCCATCATTCATGTGAGTAACTATATTTTTCAACACAACCCATAATGTTGTTATGGAGATATACTAGAATTTTCTAGTCACTCAGTCATACCTAGTAATTTTATCAAGAGTTGGTAGAAAGCTCACTTTGATTTTGTAGCTAAGGTTCAGTTAATATAGACCTTAGCATATCAGAATCCTATCACTAATCAACAAATTTAAACAATCCTAATGAGGACTAAGGGAAGATGAAAGCCATGAAGTAGAACCGGGTATCCTGAAGTGAAAAGAGTTATTCTTTATTATCCATATGTGCAGATGGTATGGTAAATGTTGGTAGTTGGCAAAAGGATAGGTTAGTTCCCTATTTAGAATACTTTTCTTATGACAAAATGAGCATATCCTAAAGAGACATCCCATATCAATCCTCATGATTGATACCCTAGATCGATATCATATATTGACTCCCTAGAGTGATATCCCATATTGATATCATTAGATCGATATACCAGAAACAATTTTTCCAAGTAAAGCTCCCTAAAGGAAAGTTTCTGAAGAAGATTATCAAATGTAAATGCCGAAAAGTGAATATCAAGTGAATATCAAGTGAATATCAGAAAACAAGATTAAATCAAAGTTCAAAGTGAAGATCAAATGAAGATCATAATCAAAAGTTTGAGCGGAGATCAAATGAAGATCCAAAATCCAATTTGAAGAGAGATAAACTGAATATCCAAAGACAGTTAAAAAAAATATGGAATCGACTCCCTTGCTTCACTACATATGAGCAAGTATCCTAAAAATTGAAGGATAGAAAGGAATTAGCCTGAATCCATGGAATTTTCAGCACTACTATACCTTATGCATGATGATATGTCTAACGCATTAGCACCTTGCTTATGAATAAGATCAATGTTTGAATGTGGAAGAGCTAGCTTCATGTGTCCTGCATTGCTTAGTGGCTTAGTCCAACTAAAATATAAAATTGATATTGGATAATATATTTGTGGAACCCCTATCTTAGCAATGGGTTGAAAGAATCCCATCTGACATCGGGGAATGCTCGTGTCTTATCTTAAAATATTAATTTGTGCACATAGGGATAATGAACAATTAGGGTCTATCCTAGCAAAAGCCTTTTATCTCGAAAGTCTAGTGTGGTTAGTATGCAAATTTTTATAATTTTATTAGGGTGTTTGAGTTTCACGAAAAACCACAAAATCTCCCCAAAAAACAACAAATTCTACAAAAGCATAAACCAATTAATGTTAAAAGTCATTGTAAATCATCAAATTTCAAAGTATCCAAGAAGCAATACATCATTGCATAAAGCACAATCAACATATAGGATAGATATCAGATGAATATTAGTAATAATATTTAGACGACCACTAACTATATCGTGCACATTTTTCAAAATTTGCAAGAGAAAATCGAATGACACATTATATCATTCACATCATAAACATTGCATACCATTGCATTTCATATATGGGTGATTAATTTATTAAATTATTATCTTAAGGATTTTCAATTACATTCATGATTTTTATACATTCTGTGGCATCATCCATTATATTGATAAAAAAAATTGCATTCATTCCTTATGTTTTAAGTGATTAAAGCATACAATTTCATTTACATTAGAATAACATTGTGTAAATAAAACATTTCCATAAAATAATGCATACAATTAAGCAATATCAAATATGTGTTAAAAGAAACCATAGCATCCATATGTATTTATCATCAAAAGCATATCTACGCATCTAGATCACTTCATATCATCATCATAAAAATAAATAGCTACCTAATGCATGACATCACCATCGCATCATATAGCATCAGCATAACATAAGCATTTCATCCATGTGCATCACATAAATATAAGATAAATATATATATATATATATACAAATATACACAAAATGAGCTTGAATGATCATATCATATAAATATGTGTCCAAATGAGTACATAGGGAGTATGCAAAAATACTCATAAAATACAATCATGTAGGTCCTCGAACTTACACCAAAAATAATGATACATAAAAATGTAGTCTGTGCTATAAAATCCCTAGCTCTGTCCTGCTTCCCTTGAACTGGAGCTCTCATCGCCTCCCTCAGTACTATGCTCAGGAGCCTACTCTCCCTGTTGTCCTACTACACCCTACTATAGATCCTACTGAGCACCCTTAGTACCGCCTAACCCAAAGAGGCCTAGCACTTGTCCAACTACCTCTTGAGCAACGGGCACCTCTATGCATCGGGACTTATGGCTGGATGTGGAAGTAGACTACCCTACCTCCCTAGTCCTAGTATGACTACTGCTGCCATGAGTACTCAAGGACCTGTGTGTTCTCTTACTCTAATGTGTACAATGGCTCGAGCTAGCAGTGGACTGTATTTTAGTCCTAGTCCTGGTCTGCTAAGACTAAAGAGTGAAACTATCCTCATGAACCTGTAACCCATGCATCTCTATGTAGCCTACCAACTGGTCCACTCGAGAAACCTGGGATGCATGCATATCATTGATCCTCATGATCATATCTCGTAATCGCTCGACCTCAGCCATAGGATCTTGGCCTCCTGGTACAACTACTACCAATTCTATCGGATGCCCCATGATAGCCTGAGGAGGTGACATAGTCCCCCTTTGGGCCCTGATCAGATCTTGCTCTACCACTATTGCATCTTGTTATGCTTGAGCTAGCCCTAGTGTAGTCTTTAATTTTTGAACCTATGTCTCTATAGTTGTAGCCTATCATTAGAGTCTCAATTTGTCCTTGCACATTAGTCAAGTGTCTGTCCCTATCAATAAAATGATCCTATAGAGTATCGATCATCGTATCTCACTCTCACTACTAAGTTTGGAACCTACCAAGCTGACTCTACAAGTCATCCACTTGTGCAAGGAGCACCCCCTCTACATTGTTAGGAGGGACCTCACCCTCCTTAGAAGCCTAATCCTCAGCATCAGCATCAGGAGCCTCCTCAATGGCATCCTCTAACGACCAGCCACCCTCTATCCTCTAGCACACCCTACGACCATTGGGATCCACCTCTGCCTCTACTATTGCCTGGTCTAGCTCTCAACCCAAATATCCTATCTCGTACCACCTGAACAAAGACCACCATCCATTATATGTTGGGGTAGTCATAGTCATCTCAACACTAGTATCCTAGTAGTCATCAGCCTTATCTCCTAGAGCCATAGGCTAAATACACTATAGATCATACTCTAGTGCCAAGCATCAGTATCTAAGGGGCATCTCAAGAATGTCCTACACCATCCCAAATTATTGTAGGACATGAGAGAAAAACTGGTACTCTTAGATCTTGGTCTTACGACCGATCAACCATCTATCTCGATGATCCTATATAAGCATCTTACCCACCTACGACTAGTCAAGACAATCCATGTATGTCTACCATTGAACATCATTCGGGCCAAGTGTCACAAACTAAGTAATGTAATGTTGGATGTCACCAACATGAATCCTACTATGGATGCCCTCCTCCTTGCGAGGCTAGTAGGTGGCATAACACTGGTGCTGGGAAAAAATAGTAGTAATATCCAATGATAGATCCTTAGGACACTCTATCCTAATATTCTATCAACCCCAGATATACAATAGCAGACTACAGCTCATGCCCTTATGACTATACTCCATAAACTAGAATGACTCCTTGTAGATATGGCATAATAGCATGCTACCCCCAGATAAGTGCTACCTAGTAGAGCTCTGGACGACTCTCCAAATGTTAGCCAAGAGGTTATAGGGAATCCTCATGCTCGAGGAGTCTGGAAGCACAATCTGTACCATGAGGATCATGAAGACAACAACACAGACTGAAAATATGTCCCTACCCTCCTAGTAAGAACTATGAACTCCTCTATGGTCAATAGCATATTTGAGCTTGTTGGATCTAGTCTCCAAATACAACATCAAAAATGGGCTTCTTAGCCCCAAAACTGGAGGATATGATGGCCTCACCATCGATAGGGATCCTAAATATCCAATATAGGTCCTCTAAGGTCACAGTTATTTCACCTATAAGTAGGTGAAATGTATTTATTAGGGCATTCCAGCACCTGGAAAATACAATCAAGTAAGCTTGGTTTACCCGAATAGTGGGTAAATCTAAGACATAGCCAAATCTAACAGCTCTGAACTAGTCATGCTCACCACCCGCGAGTCATCCATGGAGAGTCTTATGTAGATCTGGATCTCTCACCCTAGAGGTCAATGTTTGGAATAAAAGCATACTATAAGGAAAAAGCTAACTAAAAACAATAAAAACATTTAAAAAAACTAATAAAAGTGCAAAAACATGTCATCATGCAGGCATACAAATCAAATTTGTCAATTAGTCATGTCAAAAATGCATTAAATGATATTAATTACCTCTAAAAATTCATAAAAATATAATTTTTTGAAATGTTTTCTAAAGTTGTGAACTGCGGGTCAACCCTGCGTCCGCATACGATCAAAATTTGATTGTTGGAATTTTGAATGCTGACCATAGTTGTTAGCTATGGCCCCCAATCAATAAATTGGGCACTGCAACTGGTACCTGTGGTCTCCATTCAAACCTTGGACAGGGCTAATTACCCATCCAAAAAATAGAAAAAAAATTAAAACACCTAATCTAGCTAGCCTAATCTAAGTCTGAGGTTCATTGACAACAGTTTAATTGGGTTCATTTATCTCATTTCTTAGTGAGTTTAATTTTACTAGTTAAAAATACATGGTCTAGGTATCGAATTATCTTCACCTCACTTCGACCTTGGTTGGATGAAGCTTCCTCTCATTCTGCCATTGTGCGATAGGTAGAATGTCGATGATATCAAGTAGGGTTTCAGATCAAGTTTAAAGCTATCACTACTAGAGCTCTAAAACTATAAGAGAATAGTGAGGTAAAAAGTGAAAATTTGAAATTTTATAACTTTTTACTATTCCATGTGGAACACAGCTAAAACCTGCGGTCCCATAATTAGGGTTTTGTGACCACAGATCTTAGCCATGGTTCCCAAATTTGTAAAATGGAAACTGCACATCATGGCTGTGGTTAGCAACTGGAAGAAAAAATAGTAAAATCCCACCATGGGAGGGTCTAAAAATGCAAATCAATGACTCCCATTGGATCAAAATTTCAATAAAAGCAATCAATGTTGCAAATTTGGTGATTTTCAAGCACCGCGATTAAAAAAAAATCAAACAATTAAAACACCAAATGCCCCTCGTATTCAATACTTTACACTATGCACTTGGCGGTTGCAGTGACTTGCGATTCATGCAATCTGGCAAGATGAGTAAATTACCATAAGGACATTTTGGGCAAAAATTGTCATCATCAATTTGATATGCTTCTTTTCAATCCCTAAGAAGTCCTTCACGGCTAGACTACTCCAGGGGAACGAGGCGTTGCATGTCATTTCTTCTATGACATCTTTTTCAACTAATCATCGACAATTTGATTCAACACAAATCTGATTGGATTTGTATCAATTCAATTCCCTAAGATGGCTATTGTAGCCTAACTACTCCATGGGATAGGAATGTGCAAATCATTATTAATAGTTGGAATCAAAAGCTAAACTAGGCATAGCCAAGCATTTAATGTGCTCAAATCTAAATTTGTTTAGATCATCCATGGTTGTCAAGTGAAATCATTGCTTCAATAATTTTCATTACCCTCATTGAATCGTCGCTTGAGGGGATAGTCATAATATCAAATCATAATCACAATCAGTAGAAGATCCCAAATATCGTAGATCCCTTGATCTTGTCAAAATTGTGTTCATTCTTACGAATCATTGTAAACAACTATCATAAGATTACCCCTTTGCTTGAGGAAAATAGCAAATATAATTTTACTTATTGTTCTATGCCTTTCAGATCTATGGGTCATAAGATACCTATGGAATGCACAACTACACCGAATGAGATGAGAAGGGCATAAGCTTTTCAAGTTTAAGCCTCCAAAGAGTTGGAAGCAATGATTCAAGGATGCATGTCCTTTTGTTGGACCTGGGGTATCGAATGTTGATCTAACTAATGATCATAATATAACCTTCAACACCATTTTAGGAGGTCTATTTTTTCTTAGCGTTGTTTGATCTCACAATGCATCTCAAAAGGGGCATATGTAGACACCTAAAATATACCATGTCGAAGGCGACTACTCATATGGATATGCTACAAGACCATATGGAAGATCTTGGACAGACTCCAAGATAGAGCAGTGGTTCTAACCAATTAATTTGGGCTTCTTGGCCTAATAATTCTGAACTACAGCCCAGACCTATGGTCTACAGGCTGAACCATGGCTGAGACCTACGGTTTACAGTATAGACCGCAACTGTGACCTACAGTCTTAACTAAAGTTTAGTCGACCTTCATCCAAGCCAAATTAGTTGGAACGACCACTGGATCTAAAATAAGGTGGTTAGAGGGTGGAATCTTCCATTCCAACTATCCTAACCACCCCTTCTTGATCTTGGCTTCTCCATGAAGCCACCCCTAGCCCTAGGGACATGCTATAAGTACTCCTTCAATTTGGGGAGAAGGGAGGGATGATTTGTATAGAAAAGCGCTGATGAATTATCGATAGAGAGTTGATTGATCAAAATAGTAGCAAAGCCCTATCTAATTGCATACTAAACACGTGCATTTGAGAAATACTTTGCCAATACTCTAAAAATGACAATTTGCATCAAGAAATGCAAATTTGGGAAAACGAAGGGTCATCACAATTATTTAACCATAAAATCTGTCATAAGGACATCAAAGGTGACCCTTGAAAATCAATTGGACAAGGAGATCAAGCTCATTACCCCTAATATTGAGGGTAAGCCTATTAGAGTGCCAACCATAGCTGTCAGTTGTGGTTTACAGTGCAAACTGCTCATCCGAGCTACAGTTTGCAACCGATGAAATATTTCCTTACTATTTCTTTTATAGTGCACTTAATTGGGTTAGATTAAGCATTTTGATAGCTTATTTCATTTTTTAGAGACACTGATCGATTCAATTAGGGTTTTACATGAGTTCTTGTCATTTGAGCCAGTTTGTATTAATCTCATGTTTCCATGAATCATTTTATGCAATTAGTCCATTATATAGAGAGCAGTACTCTTCATTTCTATGTTTCAAGAAATATTTATGAATTTAGTATAATTTTAGCATTCTTTGATCATTTCCTTGATTTCATTAGTGTTGTAGCATATTTATGTTCACATTCCTTAAAGGGCCTCATCATGAGAGTTTTCCTATGCTATTAATGCTTTTGTGTTGTTTCTTGACCACAAGAAAATAGGTTTAAAGGAGAGTCAATCATCTAATTCCTTCCTCAACGTGAAGAAGAAGGTCAAATCCACCCTAGAGTAGTTTGTGTTACCCTATAAAGGCACATTGAGCATCACACCTATCTTGAAGAGGATTACAATCACAAGAAACCTTATTGTAATATTGTATCAATGTGATTATCCCTAGGAGGGATGTAATTGTAACACAAATTGGACTTCATGAATAAATAGTGTTTATCATACATCTTGTTATAAATTTTATGTTTTATGCATTTTGCTTATTATTTACTATTGCAATAACGAGATTATTGCCTCGGGTGTGAACCTTTCTGGTGGTTACAATAACATTTAAAATAAATGCGATAAAATATGTCCTAGTAGGAGACATTCTGTATCATTGAAGCTATTAAGGGATTCTCCTTCATTGCTTGAGCATCAAGAGTTGGCTTGGGAAATCGCTAAAGTACATGATAGTACATGTGGTGGCCATTTTAGTGGCATGGCCATCACAAAGCACATTCTTCACATGGGCTAATTTTGGCCAACTTTAGAGCGATATTGTTGCACGTATGTGAGGAAGTACATGAAGTGTCAGCACGATGCTAACTTGAAACACGTACCTTCTCAAGCCTTACAACCGATTCAATTGGATTGACTGTTCTCACAGTGGGGGTTGGATTTAATCAAGAAAATATCCCCCACATCCTTAGGCCATCACATGTTTATCATTACAACTATTGATTATTTTAAAAAGTGGGTGGAAACAATCCCATTACCACTACGACCAGACCCCTCATCGCAGAGTTCATATTGCAAAATATCATTTTTCATTTTCCTATTACATCCAAGATCATTTTGGATAATGGGACGTCATTTAAGAACAAATATGTATGTGCTTTGATAGCTACGTATAATATCCAGCACAACTTTTTGACACCCTACTATCCATAGGTAAATGGGCAAGTAGAGGCTTCCAACAAAATATTAATTGTCATTCTAAAGAAGATTGTTAAATAGAATCACATCGATTGGCACACGCAAATACCCCTTGCTCTATGGACCTAGCATACTAGAATTTGGATGCCCACTGGGGCTACTCCATTTTCACTAGTGTATGGTGCCAAGTTAGTCATGCTTCTAGAGCTAGAAATACCATCACTGCACATATCCATGTAAGAGTTCATTGATGATGACACTGCATGATAGGCTCACCTATATCACCTTATGTTTCTTAATGAACATCGTGTTAATGCTCTTGAGAACCTACGCATCTATCAAGAGTGACTTAAGAGAGCCTACAACATGAAAGTCCATCTTAGATATTTTCAAGTTGGTGACCTCGTTCTAAAAGAAAACCAATAGAATTCTAATTTTCCATCCCATTTGTGGGATAAGTTCACAGTAAACTGGTTAGGTACTTTTATCATCATTAGTCATATAAGACCCAAAAATTACCGCCTAGCGTACCTTGATGGATTCAAGGATCCTGAACCCTCGAACATCCTTCATCTAAGGCCTTTCCATGCCTAGAGTTTTTTGGTCAACCCAAAATTCTCCAAGGGTGTCTACAACCCGCTTGGTCAATCCAAAATGCTCCAAGGGTGTCTACGACCCGCTTGGTCAACCCAACATGCTCCAAGGGTGTCTAGTACCTGCTTGGTCAACCCAAAATGCTCCAAGTATATCTACAACCCACTTGGTCAACCCAACATGCTCCAAGGGTGTCTACAACCCACTTGGTCAACCCAAAATGCTCCAAGGGTGTCTACAACCCACTTGGTCAACCCAAAATGCTCCAAGGGTGTCTACAACCCATTTGGTCAACCCAAAATGCTCCAAGGATGTCTACAACCTGCTTGGTCAACCCAAAATGCTCCAAGGGTATCTACAACCTGCTTGGTCAACCCAAAATTCTCCAAGGGTGTTTTCAACATGCTTGGTCAACCAAAAATGATCCAAGGGTATCTACAACCCGCTTGGTCAACCCAAAATGCTCCAAGGGTGTCTAAAACTTGTTTGGTCAACCTAAAATGCTCCAAGGGTATCTACAACCCACTTGGTCAACCCAAAATGCTCCTAGGTGGTCCATGATCGTCTAGGTCACCTTAAAAATCCCCCAAGGCATCCATAAGATATTTGGTCATCCCAAATTCCCTAATGGCCTCCAATAAGCCCGTTGGTCACATGTATGTACATATATATCAATCAAAAATTTAAAAACATCATAAAATATCAAAAATATAAAAATATTGCATTACATTGCATCTTCAAACATCATCAAAAATATAAAAATATCATACTGCATTTCATTACATCGCATCTCGTTGCAATATCAAAATCATATGCATTAAGCATACTCATTACTTCACTTTAGAGTTTCTCATATGTGTCCAAAACTAAGACTATACATCCTTCATCAGTCCAAAAAAACAAAATAAAACAACTATGTCAAGGTCATTATTCACATCATCTCAGTGTTCCACTTATCATGTTCACCTACACTTTACATTGGTCATAACATTGTCTATCTCCCATCACATAGTCATTTGTTCTAGAATGTCTTTATAGTTTTAGTCACTCAACCACCTCTAGTTTTCTTTTCATATTTTGTAGAAAGCTATCATGATTTTTAGGAGGTAGATTATTGCTTATATTGTACCTTTTATACAACAAATCCCAACATATCTACACATCAATATATCCAATTTTTATGTAAGGAAATACGAAACCTACAAAATGGTCTAGATTACCATAAGCAAAAAGGTTATCTTGCTCATCCACCTATGTGAATGGTTCAATAATATTGAGAATTGGCAAAAGGACAAGCTCTTCCCTACCTAATTCCCAAAAATAAAGAGTGGTTTTCACCACTATCAAAAATCCCAATTCCAAAAATCCCTAAATTTCAAAAATCAAAATCCCCCCCCAAAAAAACCAAAATTCAAAATCAAAATCCCAAAAAATCAAAGTCAAAAGCAAAATCCCACAAAAAGCAAAAAAAAATCAAAAGCTAAAAATAACAGTGGTCCTCACCACTCCCCAAATCCCTTGATCAAAGAAAACAAAATACAAAATAAAAAGTTATTATAATCACTACACATGAGAAAGTATCCCAATAAAATTGAAGAAAATAAGGGAGCAAAACTTGAATCCCTAGAATTCTCAGCATTTGGAAAGCCATAAGGTGATCCTCATTTCTATTTTTGTGGATAGCCTATCCATAAATGGTGGTATCCTTACACACGATGATATGTCTGCCACATTAGACTTTGGTGTGTGTGCAGACCAATGTTTGCATGTGGACAAGATAGATTTTAGTAGCCTATCCTACCTAGTGGTCTAATCCTACTAAGCACAAAACCTAGGATCATGACATTCATAGGGTGATCCTAATTATAGGTTTGATGGATAGCCTATCTGGAAATGGCAGTATCTTTATGTGTCTCACAGGAATGAATCACTTGCACCCATAGTGATATGAAGTATCTTGGTCATACTAGCAAATTCATACCTTGTCAAAAGTTTTGCATTGTTAGTATACAACTTTTGATCAGTTAGCTTGATTTTTTGAGTCTCACAAAAATCTCATCTAAATTCTCTAACATTTCACTCTATTACACTTGCACATTTTAATGCATCCACTTAGAAAAATATTACAAAAAAATAAGAAGAAGAAGAAGAAGAAGAACTACTGAGTTTTATATAGTCTATGATGTTAACATAAAATGTCCAATCATTAGCCATATTGCATTATAAAATCAGTAAATCCATCTATCTCAATGTGTATCCATGCATATAGATAGCAAGAAAAATCAAACTACATCAACATCTGCATACACGGTACGCATCCATCAAAATTGCATCACATAAGATCATAGAAGCATATATATGCATACATGCTAAAAAATCCATCAACATTACATCAAATTACATAAAAGTATCCATATGCATCATTCAAAATAATTTAACATATCATCCTAAATAAAATACATACATTACATTTATCTCATGAAGAAATAAAGGAAACACATGATGACCATAACAAAATCTCATATATATATGGGATAAAAATATACATCATAGTTTCCAAAAATGCCCACAGGCTACAATAAATTCAGTCCTCCGACCTCATCAATACCAAAATACCAAAATCCAAAAATATTCTCAATAGTCTCCATCACCATGGTCACATAGGACTGGTGGTATGACCCACTATCACCTGTAGTTCGAGTTCACTGTTATCTCCCATGCCTACTGACACCAACCCAGTCAGTCCTCCACCTAGAGGATGACTACACTATCTCACTCTGTTGAGTCTAGTGTGATCCACTAGTCTCCCCATCATTAAGAACACACCCCCCAAGGTGCACTACCTCCATCTCCAATCGAGCAATGTAAGCCTACCTCCACTATCCCTATGCCTCCACCACTGACTGTAGCTGTAATACCTCTGCTTGTATCCTCTCTACATCCTCACCGCTGGATCCCTCCTACCTAGGAAACTGATATTAGTTGTTCTCATAGCAATTATATCTCATCTTGATCCTCCTGTGCCTATTCCTGAAGGAGATATCTATTCTATATGATCCTACCCAGATCAACCTACAACTCTAGATATCGGTCATCCTGCATACCCTTCTATGCCTGCACCTCAAGATCCTCGGCATCCCCATAGTCACCCTAATATCCTAAGTCTATAAGGTCTACCTACTCATCCACCTAATGATGATGCCCATGGAGCTTACCCACCTCTGCTTGGTCCTCCTCTTGGACATCTTGCATCACCTCATCAACTGCCCCAACAGTCTCACCCTTGAGGGTCCTCGTACCTCACCACTGTCGCATCATCCACCATGAATTGTAATCCTTTTTAGTCCTAACATAATCCACATCATGAAAATATACTATATGATCCACCTCCTCCTCCAAATCCTCCACTATTGGCTAGCCAAGTGTCCTCTCATCCCTATGATATCGATATACTACTAGATCCCCAGGAAACCCCTACCATAGCCCAAACAATCGCATGCCTCGAGAAAAAAGGATGTACTCATACTTGGTCCCATTCCTCGTAATCAACCATATACCTTGTGTCACCCAATGAAGCTACTCTCTAGCATCATACCAATCTGAATAGTCCATGTACGATCACCATATCACCTGCCCCGATTCTAGTCGTGAGAAAGCATCAACATAGTGATCCACATTGTCTGTGTGATGATTACTCTACCCTCTATCCTGATACCTATGCAATAGGATACCATATACTATATTCATATATGCTAGCTATGCCCGATTCATCCATGATAGTCCATGTGTCCACCCCACAACTATGTGTTGCCATCCCCAAAACTACAACAAGAAGCTACATCCCAAGCCCTTTTACTGATGATAGTGTATCTCATACAACTCATAGTAGAGTTGTGCCAGTAGTGTATTCCCCCAATCCACCACCACTAGCTCCTCCTTGGTGCACCCCTCCAAGGCATGCACCAGCTTCAATAGGTTCCACGGGAACCTAGCTCCTTAGGAATCTAGGAGAAGCATATTGGAGATGAGGGTCATCAGTAATGCATGCCTCACCCCCAATACCCACTCCTCATGCTAGAACCCCACAAGTATCCATTATTTTTTATATTCTACCTCTGTTGCATCCGCATCCTCACCAAAGTACCTCATCAACATTGCAACTCTCAGGTCGTGGTGCATAGAGTGGATCGGTCGTCCCTCTATCGAAATCCATAGAATTCGATATACATCCTCTAGCATCACCATCATATCCCCCATTGGGATATGGAAGGTGTTGGTGCATGAGTACCACAAGCTAATAAGGGTGTTCAAGTAGGCACGGTTGTCTATCACAGGCTCCAACTAGGTAACCTGCTTGATCCCCATGGTGTCAAGTCATTCCTAGTCAGCCTCTGTCAAAGCATCTTGAGTGGTCTTGAATAGTTTCAATTTTTTGTACCGAGTCTTCACCACCTGGTAAAGACACATGATAAATAATAAATAATTCACAATGCTTCACAATGACCTCCAAAAGGCCCCAAAAAAATGCAAAACTAATCTACAATAGAAATCTAATTGCACAAAAATACAAAAAAAACACAAAATCCAATATATTTCATATCAATTAGGTTTAATTACCTATCCTGTAATGAGAAAAGCTTCAAAATAATTTTTTTTTATAGTATGGTATATTCCATCTACATTAGGTTTCATTACCTATTATGTAATGTGATACGCTTAAAAACAAACAAAATAACAAAAAAATCAAATAATAGCAAAATAAAATTACACTTTTAGCAAACATAGTGAGGTAGTCGAGTCAACACGTACCCACCTAGCACTGGATTCTCTACTGGATGACTCTACTTGCTGACTCATTATGGTTGTATGATGAGTTCGACAGTGCTTCACTACAAAAATTAACTCTCCTCCTCACCTCTCAAATCATCAAAGAAAACATGTAATAATGAGCCCAAAACTCACATTTGAGGTTTATATAGGCATGCGACGATCCTATTCATCCTAGGGTGGGAAGAATGCACTTTTGAATATTCATACCACCTTGGAACAAATACAAATTTTGCATTCATCCCACCCTAATACGAATACAAAATTTATAGGTCAAAACAACTCAAAACTACCTCAAAAGGGTCCAAACACCCGCAAAAAACAATTCAAATTTGATGGAATCCAGCCAAGATAAAAATAGAACTCAAAAGTCATTGTGGATATGCTGAAGAGTTACTAATTTCCTCCCTAATAATGTCATGATGGCCAAACCAGCCCATGGGAATGAAGTATTTCAAATCTTCTCTTCCATGAAGCATCATTAACCTCGTCAAATTACTTTTGAAACTACTCTAAATGTTTAATGAGTACAACTAAAGGTAACCTTAACAAAAGTAATTTGGGTCAAGTGACTAATTTATTTTCGCATGAGTCATTCCATAATTGACTCATCACTTGAGGGGGTAGTCATACTCAGTTCCAAATAAACAAGCACACACTCAATCATGTAAAGTATGTTCATTCAAAGAATCATTGACAAAGACAATCACACTCCTGCTTGGGTAAGAAAATGAGCACAAAATATCATTTAAATCACTTGACATTGGTGGAATCATGTAATCATAGGCATCACATCTTTATGATAGAAAAATATCCAAGCTCAAGCAAGTTTCTTAGCTTGTCAGAAGCAAGGATTCAAGAATGCATGCTCTTTCCAAGATTGGGGCATCTAAAGTTGGGTAGGTTATTGAGTAACCTTAATCATTGGATATTTTAGTCATCTATTTTTGCTCAGAACTGTGTTGCACACAACGCATCCAAAAAATTGGCATTTTTAGACACTAAATTCTGGTCAATATGATTATGCTACCAAAAGAAATAGCTAAATCGACATAACAAGGCCCCTAGGGTAGCCCTTAAAAGGTATACAGTGGATCTAGCAACTTTGTGTAGAGTTTTGGAAATTTTTGGGTCAATTTGGGGACCGGTTGACACCCTATTTCTATTCATACCACACTGGGATGAATACAGATCCTATTCGTCCCACCGTAGAGCAAATAGCAGTATTCATCCCAAGGTGGGATGAATAGCAGGTTTGATCAGCAAAATATAAAATTTGGACAAATGGTGCCTAGTAACAGTTATATTCCTACCTGCCCACACCTACAAGTCAAAGCATGCAACATATTTATACCTTTCTCCATAATGGGAGGCCAATTTTAGATATTCTCTTACCCCTCCAATGCATGCCACCCTGGTGGCCAAGTGGCGTCCCTGGCCATGCATGCCCTTCCATGCATTTTGACCCATGAGCCTCCTTGTGATCCAATTTCCTCACAAAAAATAGGAGAGGAGTTTTTAGGACTAAGCAATGGAGTGCTGCTAATATTTCCTTCACCTATTTGTGCCCTTTTTCCCTCGAATCTCTACATAGCGAAGGAGGTTTAAGAGTGATCCAAGAGGCAAAATTTTTCACATAACCAAATATCTGAGTGAAGTTATTTACCAAATTTTATGAAAATAACCCCCATAGTGTTTTGGACCATTCCCCAATGGAATTGGTGGTAAAATTTACGTAGAATCAATGGGCATCCCTCCCTCGGGTGCCCCCAATTTGTGGCAGTCCTATTTGTCCCACCCTGGAATGAATACAAATATATGCACAATTTTTTGAATGTTTATAATTAGGTATTTTCTATGTTATCACATGAAATTGCAGTTTAAATATCATGCTTTTCTGAGTTATATTGGTCGAGATATTGCATTTTGAAGTTTTTGTAGGATTACGGGACCCACTGGAGTATGCATCGATATTTGAGCCTTATTTATGAAATATAACCATATGGGTTCTCTTGAAATGTTACATTATGCACATTGTCCAATCTTTATGTGTTTTAGATATTTTTAGGTCGATATATTGTTCTCTTTGGGTTTTGTAGGTTGGAAAAGTGCACTGTGATTACGCCATGCCTATGGATGCAATTTTGGAGCAATTTTTGGTGATATATTTCCAAAACCTCTTATTTTACTTACCTCTATAATTTCATAGCATTTGGATTTAATTTGACATAGGCGCGCTACATATGCTCATTTCTAGCCTATGGGGATTACATGTTTTAGATCATACACACTTTCTATTTGACATTTATGGTTTCCTTGTGTGTTGGTGCAGGTTATACAGTGCATTGGGGAGAAGCATAAGACCTCAAATAATCAAATATCCAATCAGCAACAACTTTGGCTCATCCATTTTGATTGTGGGTACGAGGAAAGACATTGGATGTGCACCAGAGTTCTTTGAAGGATTTGATCCTTGGGAACCATAAATTTGTAATAGTTGTATCATTCATTTGGGTCCTTGAGAGGACATATTTGTAACCTAGATTTTATCTATTTTATTAATAATATATAATTTACTTTGCTTCATATCTTGTTAGTTGGCATCTTTTCCATCTTACTTGAATGTTTCCGATTTGATGCTCATTAGATGTAAGGGATAGCATGCAAGTTGTTACCCATATTTAGGTGCACTGTTTGTCCCTAATTCAACTTATTGATATCCCTAAAATATGGATTCTTCCATCAAGTTTTCCTATGGGAACCATGTTCGATACCCATTCTGGATAGTCAATGGGAACAATAATGATGCACCTTGCCAGAGCCATAACTTATGAACCATACGCCTATTTACCTTGAAATTTAACAGGTGGTTCCACATGCGTGTTATAAAAAAGGATCATATCTGATGTGCCTGACCCTCCAAAAAATACACTTTCAAGACCTAAATCCTCCATTTAGTGTCCCAAAAATAGCTTTTAGAATAGGTTCCTGGGTTTTCTAGGTTTTTTTGAATGTTAGAAGTTTATTATCTTTTGTTATACCTTAATTTGAGACCTAATATTTTAAATTAAGGTTCATTATTGTAATAGGGATGTGTGCACTAAATTTTAGGGCAATCCAATTCATTTCTATTTTTAGCAGTTTTTATAAAAAAGACGTTTTTAGGGTTTCTTTGGTTTTCGATGGCTATATGACGGATTGTATTCTTTTGGAGAAGGGGTGTGAATTCAGGAATGAGCAGAATATCGATTTTTAGGTTTCTTCCGTTATATTGAATTTGTGTTATGTTATTGGAGTTCATTTTGTTGGTCTCTTGTAGCTGAGTTTACACCAAATGAAGACTACATCCAACAATTTTTACAACTCGTTCTTTACCATCAAAGCGACGGTTGGATGCATATTTTTGAGCTTTTTCTTGACCGATTTCTTTGTGGAATCTAGTGAAATTTTATGGAAAACCAATTTTGGATCTAGTCTTGGCATATATTTGTAGGTCCAAGCGAAGATATTAGGTCTCTATTTCAAAAGAGAAATAATGATGGTCTGTTCATCTAGAGATAAGCTTTCTCCGAAATTGAATTTATTTGGATTAGAAGGATCATAACTGATGTATAATTTTAAAGTCTCCTCTATTGCCATATGTTACCCATTCTCAAGCTAGTGAGGATTAGGGATTAAATGGATTTCATTTGCTAGGTTTAATGGTTCAACCAAATCATGATTGAAACCAACGTGATAACCTGGTGTAAATTGAAATGGTTGTAGTATTTCTTCATTAGGGAAGAAATATTTAGGCTCTATAGGTGCATTAGTGTGATACCAATAAATAGCATCTAAATTAAGACACAAGGGTTTATACGGATCGACTAGGTTATGGAGTGGAGTGGTAAAATCAATGGATATCATGTTGATGGATGGGATGAAATATTTAGGATCACGTGTGTGAAACTCTACATTAATTATTTGCCTTCCATACCCAAGATGTAGCTCTGGGATATGAAAATTTTAGGATCTAGTCTATGGATAGATAAGATAATAGGATCATTAGGTTGAAGTAGCTCTCTAAATGTAGGCAGATCGAGGAAAACCGTGCGATAGATCTTATATAAAGTGAGTAGTATTCCCCTAAAGTGAGGACCAGAATATATTGTGTAGAGTATCTCGTCAATCTCAACAAGCTAATTGACTTGATGTAAGTGATAAGGCCCAAGAAAATTCATCTCTATATCATCCTCATAGCAATTATCATTTATGAAGAACCCCTCATTCCTACCCACTATAATTGGGCACTGACCTGAATGTTGAGGCCCAAGATAGGCCATTTCAGTCTCATCTTCATAGTCACTTCAATATATGAAGAATCTATTGTATATCTCCACTGGCCATGTGATGTGGCATGCATGTCTAGGCTTAAGGTAGGCCATCTAAGTTGAGCCCTTTGACTCATAGCCACTCTCATCTGTGATGTATCTGTCTTCTATATTACTTGACCAAGAGAGGTTTTACAAATACTGAGGCCTATGATAGGCCAGTCCAACTTCATCCTCAGAATCACTTGTGACGTACTCATTCTCTTCTTGCTCATAACCATAGCTTGGTTCATCCTCCCATAGGATGATTCCTTATGGGCATGGTTTGAGAGAGAAATTTGTATGATACTCATTGGGTGGTCCTATATTGACCATCGCTACCCATATATTGCTCAAGTAGCCTCTGCTCATGGGTTGATAGGGATTCCATTCAATGTATTCCCTGCACCTTAAGCTCAACCTATTTAAAGCTACTACCAATGAATCATCATGGCTCTAGATGTGATATCCTAGACCAAAATTATCAGTAGGCAGTTGGTATTGCAGTTGGACTGGAATTCGATGCCCTTGCTCGTATAGAACTAAATCATATCCATGCTAATGGCATCATTAAAATTACATTAGAGAAAATTAGAATTGGATAAGTAATGAACATTCCTGGTGAATGGTTCATCCTCATCCTCTTCAATATCATAAGCATTATGGGTATAGTCTAAACCAGCATATATGAAGTTGGTTTGGTTAAGGGGTATCCCTAATGGAACCACTATCCCTATTGGAAAATTTGGGACTCTTTGCCATCCCATATCCTTCGTAAACTTGATAATAGGTGTGAAAGTCACATTTTGTATAATATATTTAACTAACCCTATGTTGGCTAAGTGAACTATCACCTGCGATGTAGATGACGCTATTGATGAAGCAGGTGAGGTAGGTTGAGGTACCACCTCAACTATCTCTCAAGAATCTTCCTCTTCCATGGGATTCAAAATTTTTGTATTTGCTATAGTTGGAAGTTATTTAGGTCCTTCCTCCACCAAGGGTACTTTTAGCTTCTGAGAGTATTTTACTTTGGACGGTGTGGGTTTATTAGAAGTGTCGGTAGTTTTAGATGTAGAAGGTCGGGACGATGTGAATGGGTCACATCACACTAATTTAGACTTGCTTTATGGTTGTGTGATAGGGGATGAAGGCCTTATGTACATATGTGTTGATGGAAGTACAAAATCCCCCAACAAGTCAACTTGATGCATGTATTTAAATGGCTCTTCATTTGATGGAACCACATGTACTTGTCCCTCGTGCATATACTTGATGCATTGGTGCAAGATTGAGGGAATGCACTACATGTCCTTTATCCAAGGATGTCCTAGAAGGATGTTGTATTACATTGCCCCATACAATACATGACACATCACAGGGATGGTATTTTACCCTACCTTTATAGGCAGCACAATTGTACCCACTCTGGAGCACATCACATCATTGAAAGCTCTCAATGTATAGGAGGTTGGGACAATGTTTGACTTAGGGAGTTTTAGGTTCCCTATAGCTTGTATTGTTATAATGTTTATCGATGAGCTCATGTTGATTATAACTTTCTTAAAGGGTATGTCATTTATGGATGTGATGATATGTAGATGCAGGTCTGCTATGGTGATAAGTATTATCTTTATTTTGTGATCGTAGAAATGGAACATAGGCTCTTGAAACTACTGGACCTGCCCCACAAAGTTTATGAATGCATCTAGATTTTGGGGATACAGCTCAATTGATCTTGGGATTTCCATTAAATTCTCCCTATGTCTATGGGATTGTTGAATGAGCTCATAGATTGATAACTTGGTTGGTGTCATTTGGAGATTTTTTACTAGTCTGCTTTGAATAGTTACCAAAGGTCATGTTGGTGGATCTAGAGGATTTTTTGGAGATGTCTCTATCGAGGTGCAACCAAGATATGAATAGGATCCACTAGAGGCTTTGGTTGGTTATATTTCTAGATTATTGTCACCATGTTGACTATCTTAAACATTCTGATGCATCCTTGAGTGGGAGGTTTGACTTGAACTTGGTTCACTTGAGCACCTTGATATCTAGGGACATCATGATTAGGTAATGGGTTTCTGAATATACCCATGTCTCTATTAGCAGGTGCTAATGGATTGTTAAATTTTAGCTCACCCTTATCAATCATGTTTTACAAGATATTCTTGAATCTGACACATGTTTTGATATCATGCCCTTGTATTCTATGATATGGGCAATAGTTATCTTCCCTATATTCCTTGGAATTGGGATGGTTAGGATCAAGAAGTTGCACCTCAAGTAGCTTGAGTATTTGTTCCTTGCTTAGCTAGTTGAATATCGATTGCATCCTATAATAAAGGCATGAAATAGCGATGTGGATGACATTTTTTATTTCAAACTTGGTTGTTCCTAGGGTTGTAATTAACCGATTGGTGTTGAGCCTGATAGTTCTATGGTTGTTGGTTATTACCTCCATTTGGTGTGCTTAACACAACCTGGTTGATTTGAGCAAGCTTGGCCTACTTTTTTTTATTCTTGCTACGGTTGTTATTGTTCCAGTCCTTTTTGTTTCGAAGCTTAAGTTCTATTTCACCAACCTTGATGTCTTCTATTTTCTTGGCTTGAGCCAAGGCTTCCTCAAATGTTTCATACTATGCAATAGTAATGAGATGTGCTTTGCACAACTCTTGGTAAACATCCAGGTGAGATCTATAGTGGGAACATTAAATGGTAATTTTACCATTATTTTCCTCCATCTATTTCCATAGTCCATAACTGGCTCATCATCATATTGCTTTAATTTTTCCATATTGGACAAGTTTAATTTTTTCTTGATGCCAAAATAAAAGGTTTAAAAAATACATTCACTAGTTTCTCGAAGCTGATGATGTGCTTAGGTAGTTGGTTGAACCATTCAGTTGTTGTGCTAAATAATGCCATGATGAACATTCTTAGTATTAGGACATCATTATGTTCAAGTTGGAAGCACGTGTTCATAAAATTTGTGACGTGTTCTTGTGTGTCTTCCTATCCTTTAAAATTTTCTAGCCTATGCATCTCAAAGTGCCTAGAATACATAGGATTGGATACTAAAGGGCACAATGTTTAGTTGTGTATTTTACTTAGGGTTAGCTTTTACTCGATCGTATCTTATTTCTTGAGAGATTTGACTCTTTTAGCAAGTATTTGGTATACCTTCGAAGAAATGATCTCCTATTCTTGAAGGTTTACTCATGGAGGTCAGGGAGGTAATCTTATTTCTGCCTGACTTGGGCATTTGTATTCATCTCCCATGACTATGGATGGAGGTTCAGGATATGTTTGTTCTTGATCTTCCATATCTGACTATTCTTGATTAAGTTGTGTCTATTTTGGATATAGGCATTGTTGATACTTTGAGACATGGTGAGTGTGCTCATCTCTTTATATAGTACATCTCTCATGTTGAGAATCGACATGTCTATCATGTTTATGTTGCTCACAACCTATGTGTAATTCAACTCAAGCCAGCCTATCTACTTGCTCTTCATGCTCTATCTATTCCTCTCTCAAGAACTATTATTGTAGGTACATATACATTTTTCTTTGTGCTTCTTGCTCTAGGGTTTCTAAGCATTCTTGCTCTACGTACAGTGCTTCTGCTAACCTATGTACATAGTAGAACTAATCTACCATTTAAGGTTCATGATCTTGTAACTTTATGCGATGAGTCCTAATGGATGGGTCTCTTGGAGAGGCTCATGTTATGCTCTTACTCTTGTCTATAAGGTTGACCTTCTCTATGTAGAGTGATTTATGTTCTGTACCCCCATGGTCAGAGGTAGTGCACATACTGCAGGGATGCTTTAAATCTTCCTCTAGTTCATTGGTGTGTCATGTAGTTTGATGGCTATGCAAAATTACCAAAATATAACTTTTAGTAGAAATGCTTCTTTTATCTGGTCTCGAGAGAACTCGATCCAACTCATCAAGTTGTCTGGTCTTCCATGACCGATATCATGGAGTCCCATTAGCCCCAATGAGATCATGATCTATGGGTATCCTTCCATCTTAAGGGAGGCTAGGAGGTGCTCTGGGTATACGACTAGGCAAAACGCATTTTTTTTACCCATTAGTGGTCTAATATAACCTAAGTGTATCCTATGAAGATTGGAGTCTTGCAGCCCCTTCATGTCTATGTGAGGATTGGGGTCTTGAAGCCTCCTCATGTCTATGTGAATATTTGGATCTTGATGCCCCCTAATGCCTATGATATGATTGAGACATTAAGGTCTCCTCATGTCTATGTGAATATTGGGGCATTGAATCCCCCTCATGTCTATGTGATGATGGAGGCCTTGTGACCTCCTCATGTCTATGTGATGAGGGAGGTCATGAGGCCTCGTCATGTCTATGTGAAGAGGGGGACCTTAAGGCCTCATCATGTCTATATGATGAAGTGGGTCTTGAGGCCTCCTCATGTCTATGTGATTATCAAGGTCTTGATGCTCCCTTGTGCCAACTACAAGAGGAACCAAGATATGGCTCTCTAGTTGGGGTTTCTCAAGGAGTTCCCCCATGGGTTGAGGTATCGCCCCTAAGGCTCGTTGAATTTTGTTCAACGATATGGTGTGTAGGTGAATCAACGTTATTGTGATTGTAAGTGTGTAGAGCGTTAGCTTCCACCTCGGTGTTGGACCAAGGGTAGTTTCTCTACATGTAGACCATGAAAATTGTGAATTATATTTTTATTTAGAATTCACAACACACAAACAAAGTAAATAAGTTTTTATCTCTTTTGATTTTTCTTGGTGTTCCTAGATTGGTTTGGTATGTTTTCAGATTTTTTGATAGCTACAATCTAACTCTCATTGTGTTATACATTTTTTTGATGACATATTCAATTTTTTCAAGTGGATTTCACCTGTATACTCACATATCAACAACCGACAGAGAAGTTTTGATCATGTTATCCAACCTATAATGTGTGGTGATGAAGTCCACACATGGTCAAGGAGCATAGGTCCTCTCGGTCCTCACCCAGTTCACCCATAGTCGATGATATACCTCTCCTAAGAGAGATATGTGATATATCCCACGGGTTATGATGGATCTTGGAAACTAGTATTGGCCAATATAGAAGGTTCATGGGATTTGAGACAACGAGTGGAGATGAAAGCCACCTCGTTGAAATATACTAGTGGATGGTAATGAAGTCCACCTCACTAGCATTTAAGTGAATCATGGTGTATGGATGTTCTTTTTATATTTTTACATAAAGAAAAATAATGCATCAAGAAGCACTCATGATTTTTCTCCTACATGCCTAAGAAAAGAACATTTTATTTTCAAAAAATGCATGTCTAAATATTTCAATGACTTTCAAAGAATGCATTTCTACTTCATGAGATAATGGCCACTAGTTGGGCCCCATGCAAGCAATCTTAACAAACAAAAAACTAGACCTCTGGAGACTAGGGTAGACCTTGAAAATAGAGGTTCACTATTCCTAGCTATGACTAGAAGAAAACTAAGAAAACTAAGAAGCTTCAATGCACTTTTATTTTAGTATTTTTATATATTTTCTTAATTAAATGAAAATTTCTCTACTATATTATGACAGAAAAACATAGACATAGAAATTAAAAATAGCAGAGAGTTACCCCAACCTAAAATCCAAATCTAATGAAGCACAAATAAACCTCTATTTTTTATTTTATTTTGGTCACTGTCGACCACAGTGGCTACTACTAGCCGCTGACTTCAAAAGAGGTTTCTATCTGCTAGTTGTTGTCACCTAGAGCAGTTAGAATTGCACACAGGAAAAACATAAAAACATTAGCAAAACAACTTAAAATAGAAAACTAGGTTGGAATCCCATCGTGATAGCCATCTGTATGACCTCGATAAGTGTGCACCTAGTCTACTTATAGCATAATATCAAAATAAAAGACCATGAATACAAAATAACATGAAAGTGATAAAATAAAAAGAGACTTATTTTTATTGATTCAGCTGAAAATTTTATTACATATCGGTCCCTCTTAGGGATACCCTTATTTGATACAATGATTACAAGCAGAGGTAAATGCCCCTCTCAATGGTATGGTGCACTCCGAAGGCTTCGTGAACTCACACACAAACTTGTATGAGGTCTTACTGAAGCCTCCTTCTCCTTTGATTACTTGGATGGATCTAACACTTTGAATGCTTTGACTTGGTCTTGATAACCTGTAACCTGCATACAATAAAACAATAGCAAATTATTAGTAGCACCATCTACCTCTTAGGATGAGGTGTTATTAGTAGATATGCAAAGAATGATGTAAAAGCATAATAAGATCATAATGAAGCAAAGCTTAAGCAAGAATGTGTTGATAACTCATAAATCACTACAAAAATGCATTAAGGAAGACAGATCTATTCTAAAATTAATTGATAAAATAGAAAGTAATGAAATATCTATGCTAAAACTTGGAAAATAATGTCTAAGACCCTAGGTTGTGCCTGGAAGACATTGTCAAGGAAACCTGCCATGAAATAAAACCTTCTTCCTCACAAACCAGGGGTTGTAGCACAAGATTCCTCGTCTAAATTGATGTCCAAGGGTCGCCTCTATGTACATACACTAATTGGCAGTGAATAGATTATTGATCTAAATGCTTGGATGCCTCATAATCCTCACTCATTTGTACAATGCTTTGCGACTCTTCAAAGGGATATGGAATCACTCTCTAATTTTCTAGGGCTTCGTTGCACAAAATTATGATATTTGTGATCTTTTCTTTTTCTTGGAAGGATGCATATATAGGCCTCCCATATTCAGATCTAGATCTAGATATTGTCTTCCTAGAGAATCCAAGATCAAGATCTGCATGCAAATAACCATCCACGGGGGAAGGATCAGTCATAGATTTGCATTGAAGGGGTAGTCAGAAGGATCTTTGGGATGTCCACACCAAAAACCATTTGCAAACAATGCAAGTGTAGTCATATTGCATGATTTGAGCCTGTATTCATGACCAAATTGTGTTTTGATTCTAGTTGATATCCAAAGTAGTAACTAGTTCTAGCTACTCTCAAATTCAACGACCAGTGTTGGAAGTCACTCTGATTGATAGCGATCAAGCTTGAATGAGCCATAACTATCTCTTTTGAGTGTATAGGACCACTTCTAGCTCTTATAAAGGTCCAATATCAATCATATGGACTTAGGATATGCCCATATGAGTAGTCTCTTAAATATAACACATTTTAGGTGTCTACAATTATGAGGAGCTAGAGGTCCCTGATGTGGATGATGCAAGGATGACCTCAAAGTATGTGGTGTGGTTTGGTACCCAACC
Source organism: Wollemia nobilis (assembly GCA_028583015.1). NCBI lineage: Eukaryota > Viridiplantae > Streptophyta > Pinopsida > Araucariales > Araucariaceae > Wollemia > Wollemia nobilis. The sequence continues at coordinate 22,576,882 of JAQPPZ010016875.1, forward strand.
AGTATGGGTAGCTAAGGTGGTGGATGATGGTGATGATGATTCTAAGGAGTTTTATGAGACTCTAAAGTGATCGAGACACCTTTGAGATTGCATTTGGAGGAAGATGTTGATAGGTGTAGGGTAGCAAACTCCTATGGTTGGTAGAGAGAAGGAGGAGGAGGATGATGATATAGTGGAGATTTAAGATGTAGTGAGGTTGAGGACTAAGATGGATTAGTTGCAAGTGGAGCAGGAGGCTCTGGTGCAGTCTCATGATGAGGTTGTAGCATAGCTATGGGCGAAGCTTAGTGCATGGGATGTGACTATAGCTTAGATGCAGGAAGAGAGGGCAATGAAAGGAGCTAGAGGGGATGATCGAAAGATGATCACAATGCTCTAGGTAGAGCTTCTAGGTAGGGAACATTTAAATGGGTTGGAATTATGATGAATTTAGGTGAGCGAGGCATATATGCACTCCTTGGAGGATTTATGTATGGCTAACCATATCATATTGCCATATCCTCCATATTTCTCTATGACGTAGTCAGCTAGGCTAGCTGAGTCTATGCAGAGTTATAGGTCTAGGTATTCTAGTAGGTCACAGGTGTTCGCTCATAGGCATTAACTAGTGCACAGATGCACTTTTTGTATATGAGCCTTTGTGCTCTATTGTATGTAGCCTTTGGGTACTCATTGTACATGCAATATTTATACATATATATACATGGATTTTACCTTTTGTGTTTTATGTGTTTGTGAATGCTTTTGTGTTATGCATATTTTCTATTTATGATGAATGCATATGCTATATTATGGATGATTAATGCAATATGGAATATATGGATGATTAATGCAAGGTGGCATGTATGGATGATTAATGCAATATGGCATGCTAATGATTATTTATTGTTTAGATATTTGCTTTGGCTATGTTTAGCATTGTTTTTTAATCAGGACACCAAACTTGGTGGTATGTGGTGAATAATGGATCATGAAATGACATGGATGTTGACATGGAAGAAGATATGGATGTTGATATGGAAGAAGATATGGATGTTGTTATGGAAGAAGATATGGATGTTCATATGAAAACTGACTGTTTTACGGAGACTTAGACATACTAGTAGTATCAAAAAAATTCACTAACACTACCTAACTTCTTTAGGACAAAATATGTGTACAGTGGATTCATTTACCGAATCAAGAACCTGGTAATGACTTGAGGCAATCAAGAACCAATGTGTGTACAAGTAAGTTCATTAACTCATCTTGAGTAAATTGGGTAAACCTATTATGGATGATTCCAAGAAGCTATCTTGTCCTAATGTGTGGTTAGAGGTATATTTGAAAGAGACGTGTCACCATGCATGAGCCTACTCGACTGGCAGTCAAGTGTCTATAGGTTCGGTAGAGGCTAACTCCTTAGTCCACAATTTGTGTTTTTGATCTCTTGAATTTTAGGGATGACTACCTAACTATCTTACTGGAAATGCAGTATGATCCTTACAACCCAATGATTAGTGGTGTGTGATGTAAAATATTTAGAGCTTTTGGGAATATGATTCTCAATCTAAGTATGATGATAATTGTACCTTATCCTTACTACTCTATATTTTGAATTTGAAGAAACTATGATAGTGGTGCAAACCACTATTCTTATGGACTATGTTGCATAATGGGACTAGCAAGGACGACCCTTTTCACTTCGAGGTTCATACCAAGTATGGTATTATCTCTTTTTTACAAAAGATAATTTTAATATGTGAAATTGTGCTTGGTTCAAGAATGTTTTGGAGTCAATTTCTAAAACTCGATATTTTCTTAGTTTATATGTGCAATGGTCCTAAAAAGAACTCGACATGTATTTTAGAGTTTGATTCAAACATTAGGAGTGGTTGAGTGACTGAAAACACTTAGGAATTGTGAATGTATGGAGGCAAATGTAATTTAAATTTATGGAATGAAATAGGTGAATAATATTGTGAAGGTGCCCTTGATTAAGGCAACATGACTTTGTTGGAACAATTAAGATGTTGAACTTAATAAATGATACCTAATATGAAATGTGAAATGTGGATGTAAATACAATGTATGATATGCAATTTTGTGAAATGCAATATGAAATGTGAGCGAATGCATTGTTTGTGGAATGTAGATGCAAGTGAAAATGCAATGTTATGAATGAAGTGTATGTAAATATTTTTGTGTATTAGCCATGTATATATACATATATAGTAATCAAATCATGCATAAAATGCTCTCAAGTGTATAAAATTAAGTGGTTCGGGTTCTTCCTCTCCCTCTATACTAAAAAGTCTATAAGTACCATTACCCACTCTTTGTGTAATAATGTCTGGACATAACCGATTAGCCACAAATTTATCATGAAGATGTTATAATGCATTGGTATTTTGTTGGTTCTCTTTAAGAACAATATATCCTATTTGGAATTCATGTAGATGGACTTTGGTATTGTAAGAAAGTTTGAGACGATCCTATTAACTTATAAATTCTCTAGAGCATTGAATAATATCTCATCAAGAAGTGTGAGTTGGTCAAGACGTGATTGTCTAGTTGTGTCCTCATCTATGAATTATTGTGAAGAAATTTACAAGGAAGGGATCTCAAGCTCAAGAGACATGATTGCTTTGACTCCATAGACCAATGAAAATGGTGTTGCCCTTGTAGGTGTATGGATGATTGTTTGATAAGCCCATAATGCCAAGGGAATTTGTGTATGCCAATCTCTATGATTTTATTTGACAAGTTTCTTGAGAATAGCAACTAAGATCTTGTTGGAAGATTCAACTTATTCATTTTCTTGTGGGTAATAAGGAGTTGAGAAACTATGTTGAATGTTGTATTTCTCACAAAGTGCTCAAACATACTTGTTCTTGAAATATTTACCATTGTCTAAAATTATTTTTGAGGGGATACCAAAATGACAAATGATTTGATGAAGTATAAAATCCACGATTCTAGGTCTCATTATGCTAGTTAGAGGAATTTCCTCAACCTACTTTGTGAAGTATTCAGTGGTTTTGATGATGAATGTATGTTTTCCCAAAGAAGGAGGTGAAATTTTACCAATTATATCTAGAACCCATTGTGAAAAGGGCCAAAGGATTTAAATAGGTTGTAAAGCTTTTGATGGTACATGAGTTAAATTAGCATGTTCTTAGCAATTTTTGCAATGTTTGACATAGGTGCAACAATCACATTCCATTGTGGACCAATAATAACACATACATAAAATACACTTTGCAATGGCCATTCCACTAAAATGACCACCACAAGTACCATCATGGGCTTCAAATATGGCTCTTTGAGCATTCACTAGACTTAAGATAATGAAGGAGAACTCCATCATAACCACATTTATACAACACATCCTCTAAAAGAATGAAGCAAGCTATATTTTTCTTGAAAGTGTGTTTGGTAGTTTGAGACATGTCAAATGGGAGTATTCCAAACTTGAGAAAGGCTACTATTTGGCTCAACCAAGGCTCATATGAATCCAATTGGATAAATCAATCATCCTTTTATTCTTAGACTCAATACGAACAATTACATATTTAGAGATCATTGAAATGATAAGGGATTGTACCTCTCCAAATGAGTCTTTTGGAATCAATGATCTCAGGGAGGCCATCACATCTGTAAATCTATTAGTCGAACATGGCAAGCTATTGATTTCATACCAATCAAAATTAGAGAGCAATCTAATTGCTACTTCATGATAAATATTAATGGTAGGTTTTTTGAATTGGTATTCTCCATTGATTTTATTTACGAAAAGTTGAGAATCACCAAATATCCTAATACACTTAATGCTTATAGCTAAAGCTAATTGAAGACTTAAGATTAAGGCTTCATACTCTATAATGTTATTTCTGCATTGGAAATCAAGTTTGAATGACAAGGGGATAGGTACCCCCTCTGGTGTGTGAAATATTACTTTGACACCTTTACCTTTCATGCACTCAGAGCCATCAAAGAATAGTGTGATATCGACATCTTCCTCTGGAATGACATCTTCTTCTTTTTCAATGACAACAAATATTGAATCATCTAGGATCTCAATAATCAAAGGGTGATCACTATGTAGTGGAGCTTTCACAAGTTGATTGGTTATTACATAACCTTTAATGTATTTTTGGATAATGAATTCCAAGTCAAATTCAATAAGGATCATTATCCATTTAGCAGTGATGGTATTATTATAAGTGCAAGACATCATATAACATAGAGGATTTTATCTAGCTATGACATAAGTTGTGTGGATAAGCATGTAATGTAAAATTTTGTTAATGGAAAAAACCACTACCAAGCATATTTTTTATACATAAGCGTATTTAGTTTCATAGCTTACCAATGTTCAAATAATGTAGTAGACAGCTTGCTCTCGATTTTGTTCATTCTTTTATGCAAGAATTATCCCTAATGCAAAGTCCATTGCTGATATATAAATATAAAATGGGACCCCCAAATGAGGAGGAGCTAAGAATAGTGAAGAAGCTAGGTATTTCTTAATGTCATCGAAGGCTTTTTGACATTCATCTATACAAGAGAATGACACCCCATTTTGTATTAGGTGATTGAATGGACTATATTTATCAAATAGTTGTGCAATGAAATGATAGATTGATTGGATATTTCATTTCAAACTATGTAATTCCTATAAATTCATTGGAGAAGGCATCTCCAGGATAGTCTTGACCTTGTTAGGGTCCACCTCAATGTGTAGACACCTAAAACGTGTCATGTTTAGGGGAGCTACTCACATAGGCACATTCATAAGATCATAGGACATAACCTTGGACTTTCCAAGCATCAAAAGTGGTTTTCACCACCCATTTGGGGCATTCTGAGCCCATCCAAGCTTAGCCGCTCAAGACCAGAGTGGCCAGATCTTAGCCGCTCAAGCTCAGAGTGGCCAGACCTTAGCCACTGCAGACGACAGCGGCCAAATCTTAGTCATTGCAGATGATAGTGGCTAAGCCATAAAAAGCATTTTGCCGACAAACAGGCCTAATCAGAGGTGGAAGTGGTAGTCTGCATGCAATAAAGGTGAGCGGGAGTAACTTTGCATTCCCCTTCACAACCAGTTCACATAGAAGACTTGAGTCTGAATTTAGACTTCAGTTAACTAGTCTTTAAACATAGAAAAGACAAAAAGCTTCTCATGCTAACATTCACTACGCATGAGGGATTCAATCCTAGGGTTTTGAGCATAGACTTTAGGGTTTCACACACTTTAAAAGGTGCAAGCCTAAGAGCACCAAAGGACATACAGATCAAGGAGAATCAATCAATCCAGAGATACAGGAACACATTAGATCATTGAGGAGAGCTTTCGAGACTTGGAGAGTTTCCCTTGGAGATCACATTTATGATGAAGCCCTAACAAATTGGAGAGCATAGCAACCACCATTTCAACATCGGATACAAGCTTTGATCCATAGCTTTGGAGCAAAGAGAACGAGATTCACTTTAGCGGTCGTTGTCATTGGACAGTGGCCCGTAGGCCTAGCTTAGGGTTTTAGACATTAGTTTCATTATTCTATTTAGCATATCATTAGCATAGCATCATTTCATTCATTCGCATTCATAGCATTAGTTTCATTTGCACTTGCTTTCATTTGAGTATATTCATTGCTAACAACCTCATCCAGGGAGGCAATCTCGGACATCTAAGCGTGTGTTGTTGTTTCATTGCTTACAGGGCCACAGGTTCATCGGATGGAAGCTACAACATACGAGAGCAAGAGGATCCCTCTAGCAATCAGACCTAGAGAAGGAGGCATCTGTAAGCCCTCATACATTTCCATGTGTGGAACTGGGAAGCTTGTGAAAGTGCACCACCCCTTGCTAGGGGACTTCTTCCTCACTTGTAATTCATTGTATCAAAATGGGTATCCCTAAGAGGGACCGACATGTAACCGAGTTTCAATACAAATAAAGAGATCCATCTTTGTTACTTCCATGTTATATGCTTTTTCATGGTCTTTCATTTCATCTTGGGTATAATATTGCAAGTAGAGTAAAGTGGTGCGTGCGTCCTGGGGTCGCTACAGATGGCGATCACGGTGGGACTTCCACTGATTTTTCATTTTTCTGCCTAGAAACTGACTTAGCTTTGTGTGCAGGTGTAGCCGCTCTGAGCTACAGTGGCCAAAAATCAGCCGCTCTGATCTACAATGGCCAACAGTCAGCCGCTCCTACTAACAATGACCATAAACCAACCGCTCTGGTCGACAACGACCAACACAGGAGTGCAGCAGAGGCCAGAACCTTGGTTCTCTGAGCTGGATTAGAGGTTGGTATAGATTTTTTGGTATTTCATGGTTTTTTTTTGCCTTTATTTGTTTAAAATAGTGAACTTAAAACACATTTCTATTTGGAAAACTGAAAGAATGAAAGAAAAAGAACTTGCATCTTGCACATCTTAGAGTTCCTTTTAGATTTTCCACTAGGCGTTGCTAGGAACAATGGCTTTTGCTTGTAAAGTTCGCCCTAGAATCCAATGTGCTAGACATTGTATGTTGTTTGCTTGCTTTGAGGCCCTGCTAGAGGCCATAGCTGCATGGAATAAAGTGTGTCCATACAAATCATGGTAGTTCATGCATTTTTCTAAAAATCAAAATGTCTCTTTGCATTTAGGCATATAGGAAAGATTCATTGTTGCTATATGATGCATGTTACTTTATGCAAGCTTAAAATGAACACCACACACATACACATCATTTAAACATTGGGGAGTTGGATTTCATCACCAACCCTCAATTCAGTCTAGTGACGTTGGAATTCATCTCCTTCCACTGGCTTGCCCCCTAGAGCTTCCTAGAAATAGATTGAGAAACTTACTTATAGTGGTACTAAGTTACTTGTGCTCAAACTATCTCCCACTATTGGAACAATCATTGGTTCAGAGTGGAAGAGCTAGGTGAACCCCCCACTAGGACTTCAATGGTGTACCCTAGCATATTTTGGGAAAATCATGTTTGGCATGGGTGTACTTGATTATCACTATGGATGAGTCTTCTCATTCTTAATCCAAGAACAAAAGCAAGAAATCAAAGGAACAACAAATCATCAAAATACAACAAATAGTTTAGGACACACTTAAATTGATAATCAAGATAAACATTTGCTTGATATTGTTTGTGTACATTGAATTGCAACTCAAAAGACAAATTCCTAAAAGCAAAAATGGTCAAAACAAGAAGTAAACATCCTCGGTCTGATGTCGAAGGAGAGTCTGAAGTAGCCCATACCCATAGGCGAAGTCGTAGTCATATTGGATGACCTACCCGCAAGACCGTGAGACGTAGGTCCATGAGCCTAAGGGGTGATAACTCAACCCTTGGGGGTTCTCCTCGAGAAACCCCAAGTAGGGAACTACATCATGGAACAAAGTCACATAAACAAAGAGAGGCTTCAAAGCCATCCTCATCAAGGAGACATGAGGGGACCTCAAAGGCCTCCTCTAAACACACAAAAACTTCTCAAAGGCATGAAGAAGCTTCAAAGGCTTCCTCCTCACATAGACATAAAGAAGGTTCTAAAGCTCAATCTTCACATAAGGATGATGAGGTTGCTACATCTCCATTCTCATGGAGAGAGCATGTGACCACAAAGCCTTCTTCATCAAGAGGGCACACAAGAGTTACAACTTCTCAAGCTTCACAAGAAACATATGGAACAGGTCTACCTACTGAAGGGCAAGAAACTAGAGAAACATCGAGTCATAGGCATCAAATAGAAGATACCCTTCACACAAGAGGAAGGATTCCCATAGACTATGACCTTATTGGAGTGAATGGCACCCCATGGGATCAGCCATGGAAAACAAGACAACTGGATGTGTTGGATAAGTTTCATCAGAGGCCAACTCAAAGAACCATAGTTACTGAGAACTCTACATCTAGAAGTTCATGAACTATGACTTCTAAGCATACCTCTCAGTCTAGGGGTGCCTTAGAATGGCCCCATAGTAAACATACAAAATTTGATCATGAAAACACTCAAACATACACTAAACAAGTTACATTAGCTAGCAAGAGCAGAGAAACAACAGAAACCTCCTCGAGGAATCTGCGCGTCAGAACCACCAAAACTAGATCAGACAAGCATGAGTCCTCTATGACAATGCATGTTGACCACATGTGATGGTTAGAGAATGCCTTGCACAAAGAGTGAGAGCTTGTGGAAGCTCTTGAACATGAAAAGCAAAGAGAAAAACTCTTGCACCAACATGAGCAGCATTTAAGAGAGCAAGTTGAGCAGCTAGCTCACATCAACCATCAAACAAATGGTAATGATCATCAAAGAGATCAATGCACTGACTCACCAAGAGAAAGGTGCACTAGACAAGAAAGTGACCCACACCAAAATCACCCTCCAAATCATGAGTGGAATCCAACTAGGGGGGAATGGAAGACTTAATAAATTAGGATCAAGCATATCCTGGATCCCCTCGTAGGAGGGAAGAAAATGGAACAACTCAAGTGGATAGGGGGTCACCTCCATTGCCACCATGAGGGGGCCTACAAGAAGAGGAACTCCTCACCTCAAAGGCATTTCAAGATCTTGCTAAAAATATGAAGTCCTTTGAGAAACAAGAGATGGTTGGGAACCAACCAACATTGAGCAAAATACATAATCAACCATTGTGCCCATCAATTCCTAGCCCTGCATATCCTAAGCACTTTGAGATGCCTAGGTTGGAAAATTTTAAGGGTGAAGAAGATGCACAAGAGCATGTCACCAATTTCATCAATGCATGTTTTCATATTGAAGACAATGATGCTCTTATGCTAAGGACATTCATCATGACATTTTTAGGCGCTGCCACTCAATGGTTCAACCAATTGCCCAAGCATAGCATAACCAACTTTGAACAACTAGTAAATGCTTTTCTAAAGCATTTCTCCTTTGGTGCTAAGAGAAAAGTGAACCTTTCGGACCTGGCCAATTTGAAACATTATGATGATGAGCTAGTAATGGATTATGGGAATAGATGGAGAAAGATCATGGCAAAACTATCATTCTCCGTCCCCATAGAAGAGATTGTCCGCATGTTCACCAAGAGTTGTTCCAAACACATCTCCCTCTTGCTACAACTACAATAGTACCCCTCATTTGAGGAAGCTTTGGCATAGGCCAAACTCATTGAGGACATAAAAGTAGATGAGGGAACCATCAAACTCTGAAACAAGGAGTGGAACAAGAATGACAAAAATGGCAAAAATAAATAGAAGCAGGCAAACCCTACCCTAGTTAATCAAGTAGTGTTGGTTGCGCCTAAGGATGGGGCTGCGCAGCAACCCTAGAATTATCAAGCACATCCCCCACCAGCCAACTATGATCAAAAGAACTATCAGGGGAGAAACAAAGAATGAAAACCCCCTCGCTACTTTACACCATTAACAGAATCAATGCAATCAATCTTCAACCAATTGAGTGAGGTAGGAAAGATCAGATTCCCTAACATACCTCTTATAGATCCCAACCATCCTAAGCCAAAAGGATATAGGGAAGATCAATTTTACCCTTATCATAGGATACTGGGGCATAACATTGAGGTTTGCAATGGTTTTAAGCACCAAGTTCAAAACATGATTGAGGTGGGAGAACTCAAAGTGGACAACCCACTGGCCCTTGAAAATAGAGATATGGGCATCTACAGAAACCTGCTACCAAATCATGAGGCCCCTAGAGAGCAAGGGGCCCAAGTCAATCAGGTCCGAGTTGATATACCTACCCACGGATGTGTTGGGATGGTCAAAATTGTCAATATAGCAACCAAGAGTAGATGGTATGGTCAACCACAACCTCCTGCAGCTCCTATGAATGTCCCAACTGCACCAAGGTAGAGGTAGGGGCAAAACAACCTTCCAGGTCCACCAACTCGACCTGTGGTAACTATCCAGAGTAGACTTGAGCAAAACTTACAAATGACTCTAGCTAAGCTATCCATCTATGAGCTCATACAATAGTCCCCAAAGCATAGGGAGACCTTGATGGAGATTTTAAGGTCAATTGAGATCCAACCGCAAGATCCAAATGCCTTCACCCATTTTGTGGGACAAGTACAAGAATGCCAGGAACCTGTAATTCGATTCTATGATTATGAGATTAAGATAGTACCTACTACCTTACCAGACCCTCCGCTGAACATTGTGGCATCAATCAATGATTTACCTTTCAAGAGGGTCTTGGTCGATACAGGTTCATCAATCAACATCATCACAACAACTGCCATAGAACACCTGAAAATCCCCAAGTCACATATCATTTTGGGAGCCTACACATTAAGAGCTTTCAATGATGCTTTATGCAATATTGTGGGAATGATAGTCTTACCTATCAAGGTAGGGCATAAGACCATCCCCATGATGTGTCATGTCTTGGAAGGGGCCATGCAATACAACATCCTTTTAGGGTGACCTTGGATAAGGGACATGAAGTGTGTCCCTTCAATCTTACACCAATGTGTCAAGTATGTGCATGATAACAAAGTCTATATGGTGTTGGCCGATGATGAGCCATTCAAGTATGTCCATCAGGTGGATTTTCCAAGAGATTTTGTGATCCCTTCTACCCACCTGTATGTAGGGCCTTCATCTCCAATTACGCAACTGAAGGACAAAGACAAAGGGGTACAAAAAGACCCATCCACATTAACACCTCAACATGCGCCCAACATGACTAATGCTTCTAAGAAACCATCAACGTCTAAGCCAAAAGATAATCAGAAGCTAAAGGTACCCTTAGTCGAGGAAAGAAAGCCCAGGGAAGTGCTAACCATAGCCATTGAGGAAGGTCCAAGTCCCATGGACGAAGAAGATCTCCAAGAGCAAGTCGAAGATGATGATTACCATCCTGCTTCACCTAGTGTCATCCATGGGGTCATCCACATCGCATGCAACCATACACTTGGCAAGCACAGGGATAGGAGAATACCTTGTGTAGAACATAACATTCACACCTATCATAGAATCTGCACAAGACATGGGAAAACCAAAAGACTTGAGACCACCAGTGGGAACAGTGGTTCCGCTTGGAATCCCTCCCAACCAGACAAACTTTGTCTATGCTGGACTAGACTATGCCCATAAGTCTACTAAAGAGGAAGAGGACAATGATGAATTATTCACTATTAATGTTCATTACCTCTCTAATCCTGAGTTTTCTCTAAGCTACTTTGAACGTTGCCATTGGCATGGTTACGGTCTTGGTATATATGAGCAGGGGCGTAGGCGGCCACTCGAGCCGCAATACCAGCTTCCTACTGATAGGTTTGGGGTAGGTTACCACATCAGATGTCGGGATGACTCTTTGGTAGCAGCTTTAGATAGATTGAGCTTGGGGTTAGGAGAAGACATCAATTTTATTCCTTATCACCCACTAAGTTCAAGTCTTATGTGCAATAGACAAGTGGTCGTAGTGAACATCCCACCGCCTGAGACATATCATCCAAGACTCACAATTGATGCCATCCCAATAGGATACAACTCATGGGATGATGAGCAAGAAGAAAATAGATATGTGGCAAGTGATGATGAAGCACAAGAGGGCTTGGCCTATCATGGGCCTCACTATTTACAAAGCTTTACTTGGTCCATCCACAATGAGAGTGGATACATATCAGATGAAAGTAGCTATGAGTCAGAGGACTCGATAGAAAGAGCCTACTTAGGACCAAGGCATTGGCCCCATGGCATGGGGTAAGAAACTAATGCAAATGGCATCTTCATAAGTGATGAGGAGTATGAGGATGAGATAGATATGGCCTACTTGAGGCCAAGATACATGCCCCATATCTTAGGGCCACACACTAATGCCAATGGATTCTTCATAAGTGATGAAGAATATGAATATGAGACAGAGATGGCCTACCTAGGGCCAAGGCATGAGCCCCTTGTCTTAGGGCCGCATACCAATGCTAATGATTTCTGGATAAGTGATGATGACTTTGACTCTAAAACTGAGATGGCTTATCTTGGGCCTCACCACTTGTGGCAAGTTGACATGTTGGTAGAGAGAGAGGTGGCACTTCATGCCATAGACCCTCATCTATGATTTTTGGGGAGACTTATTGACCTAGCTGCCATTCACCAGATGGTCAATCCCCCTCCACCTACATTCAGAGAGTGGTTAGAGCCCAATGATCCTATTATCCACCCTACTCATGGGCCAGATCCAAAAATTCCCATTCCTCTAGAGCCTCATCATGAGTATGGAAGGGAAACCTCTAAGATAATATTGCACCCATGTGGTCCTAGAGATTTCATTCCATCCATCAACACAATCTCCATTGATTTGACCACTCCACTTCATAATCCAGCCGATCCCACAAAACCTTTGTGTATTGATACAGAGGCAATTGATTGGGACCACGCTGATTCACCCATAGAGCCTAAAGATATTTTCCCTAATGAAGAGATGTTACAACCATTTCATTTTGCATCAGGCTATGCATATGACGTATTTCATGCTGGTTTGGATCCTGAGTCAGTAGGACCTATAAATCCCATCGATGACATTCACTTGATACCCACACCTCATCAGCTAGAGGATGGGTCACATATGGCTGTAGAAGTGACTTTCGAGGTGGACATCAGTGATGATCCTACTCAACCAAAGAAAGTCAAGTTCGGAGAAATTCTATCTCTAGAAGAACAAGCCATCATAATTCCTCTCCTAAAAGAGAGGCCAAATATTTTTTCTTGGACTTACAAAGACATGCCTAGGATAGATCCAAAGTTAGTTGTTCACAACCTTTCATTAGATCCCATGAAGAAACCAATCAAGCAAAAGTTGAGGAAAATGCATCCAACCATCGCTTTGATGGTAAAGAATGAATTGCAAAAACTATTGGATGCAGTTTTCATAGTTCCTATCGACTACCCTGAGTGGGTGTCCAACATGGTGCCCATGGGGAAACCCGATGGAAGAGTTCGTATTTGCATAGACTTTAGAGACTTAAATAGGGCAACTCCAAAGGATTCATTCCCATTGCCAAACATAGATGCTCTTGTTGATGCCACCGCAGGTCATGAGATGCTTTCCCTAATGGATGGTTTTTCTGGATACAATCAAATCTGGATTAAACCCGAAGACCAGCACAAGACTGCTTTCATTACTCCATGGGGAACATTCTATTACAAAGTGATGCCATTCAGGCTCAAGAATGTTGGTGCCACCTACCAGCGAGCCATGACATACATATTCCATGACTACATGCACAAGATCTTAGAGGACTACATGGATGACTTACTCGCTAAGTCTTTCCTGTGGCAAGAGCACGTTGAAGTCCTTAGACAAGTCTTTAACCGCCTCATTGAGCACAATGTAAGATTGAATCCTAAGAAGTGCGTATTTGGTATAACTTCTAGCAAGCTTTTGGGATTCATCATTTCTAAGAGAGGCATCGAGGTCGATCCGAAAAAAGTGAAGGCTATACTAGAAATGGCCGCCCCTACCAACATTAGGGAATTAAGAAGCCTGCAAGGCAAGATAGCATCCATCAAATGGTTCATTGCACAATTATCAGACAAATGTCGACCCATGAACCGGTTGCTATGCAAGGATATCCCATTTCATTGGGATGAAGAGTGCCAACAAGCCTTTTCAGAGATCAAAACATACCTGGCCACATTGCCAGTGTTGGCTCCACCAAGGCCAGACATTCCATATTTGCTATACATATCGGCTACTAATTTTGCTTTGGGCACCATGTTAGCCCAAAAGAATGTGCAAAACAAAGAGCAAGTCGTATATTACATTAGTCGCACCTTGGTGAGTTATGAGCTGGGATATGCGTATGTCAAAAATTTGTGTTTAGCAGTGGTCTTTGCAACTCAAAAGTTGTGACACTACATGTTGAGCCATACAACCTACATTATATCCAAACAAAATCCTTTGCAGTACATGATGAACAAGACATATCACAATACTCATACTGCAAAGTGGATCATGCTACTGACAAAATTTGATCTAGAGTTCATAAGCCAAAATTCCATCAAGGGACAAGTCATAGCAGATCAACTAGCAGAGGCGCCTCTTCAGGATAGCAAGCCTCTCACCATAGAGTTGCTTGATGATGCAGTCTTTGCATTATCAGATCCGCCTAAACTCGAAGAACCTGAGAAAGAAAGAGACATGTCATTGTTCTTCGATGGTTCAAAATGTGAGCAAGGGGGCAGAGTAGGGATAGTCTTTATCACACCATAGGGCACATCGTTGCCCTTATCATTCAAACTAGACTTCCCTTGCACAAACAACAACACAGAATATGAGGCTTTGATCTTGGGACTCCAAACAACCATAGCAATGGGCATTAAAATATTGAACATCTTTGGTGACTCCTTGCTCATAGTAAATCAAGTTAAAGGCCTATTCCAATGTAGGTGCCCACTCCTGAAAGCTTACAAGGAACTTGTTGACACCTACCTAGCCCGGCTGGAATGGTATGACATCGAGGCAATCCCTCGTACATCAAACAGATTTGTAGACACCATGGCCTCTCTGGGATCCTTAATCCCTCAGAATCCATCCACTGATTTTACAACCGTTCATGTGAAAGTGCTCTCGCACTCAGCAATACAACGTGAGGCTTTGGACAATCAAGCATCAGTCAACATGATCAACATCGAACCTAATCAGGATTGGTCCATCATAGCTAAAGACTTCTTGCAAACAACACCTTGGGCATCTTTGGTTTCTCAAGGACCTACAGAGTGTGGCATGACCATTCACCATAGAGTTGTTTCTCAATATGTGTTCGCACATGCTGGATCGTAGGAGGAACATGTTGTTTTATCAATAGAAGTTATGGCTTATCAGGATTGGCTTTCCCAATTGTGGGATTTCCTAAAGCTGGGAATGCTACCGCAAGACCTATCGCATGGTGAAAGATGAACATTTAAACAAAAGGTGACTAGGTACATTTTTCTAGGAGAAGTCCTCTATAGGTGAGGTTATGATGGAGTACTCCTTCATTGTCTTGAGCCCCAGGAAGCATCCTGGGCAATTTTGCAAGCTCACGATGGTACGTGTGGTGGCCACTTCAATGGCATGGCTATTGTTAAGCGTATCTTAAGGATGGGTTATTATTGGCCCACTATGGAAAAATATTATTGTGAGTATGTCAAGAAATGCATTAAGTGCCAACATCATGCAAATCTCACCCATTTGCCATCACAAGCCTTGCAACCCATCCAGGAAGCATGGCCATTCTCGTAGTGGGGACTAGACTTGGTGGGGAAGATCTCACCCCCATCCTCGAGCCGACACACATTCATCATAATGGCCACTAAGTATTTTACTAAATGGGTCGAAGCGATCCCTTTAACATCGACAACTGGACCAAGGATTGCGGAGTTTATACTCCATAATATCATAAGTCATTTTGGGGTCCCTTCGAAGATAATATCGGATAATGGGCCATCTTTCAAGAACAAAAATGTGCGTGCTTTAATGAAAAAATACCATATTCAACATAGTTTTTCAATGCCTTATTATCCACAAGCAAATGGGCAAGCAGAAGCCTCAAATAAAACAATCATCTCCATCTTGAGGAAGATGGTAAAAGAAAATCATAAGGACTGGCACTTGCAATTACCTCTTGCACTATGGGCATACAGGACTAGTGTGTGGACGCCCACTGGGGCAACACCATTTTCACTTGTATATGGCACTGAGGCCATCATGCCCTTAGAGTTGGAGATTCCAACCTTGCGAGTAGCCATGAAGGACTTCATAGATGATGACACCGCATGACAAGGCCACCTTGATCAGCTAACGCTTCTTGATGAACGTCGAGTCAATGCCTTGGAGCATCTCCATGTTTATCAGAATCGCCTTGCACGAGCTTACAATAGTAAAGTCCACTTGAGGGAATTCAAATTTGGGGATCTTGTGCTCAAAGAAAACCAACAGAACTCAAATCTACCACCGCACCTACGAGACAAATTTATGGTAAACTGGATAGGCCCCTACATGATTTCAGAAAGGGTTGGGCCTGGAGCATATCGCCTTACATCGTTGGATGGTGTTGAAGAGCCTGAACCTCTCAATATAATTCACTTGAAGGCATTTTATACATAAAATAAAAAAACATTCAAATATGTCAAAAATAAAAAAACATTCAAATATGTCAAAAATAAAAAAACATTCAAATATGTCAAAATAAAAAAATCAAATATGTCAAAAAAAAAACATTCAAATATGTCAAAAATCAAAATACAAAAGCAATAAAAAATGCTCCAAGGGTATCTTCACACCACTTGGTCACCTTCATCACAAAAATCTCCAAAGGCATCTTAAAGCCCTTTGGTCAAAAGCAATCAAAAATGCTCCAAGGGTATCTTCACACCGCTTGGTCACCTTCATCACAAAAATCTCCAAAGGCATCTTAAAGCCCTTTGGTCAAAATCAATCAAAAATGCTCCAAGGGTATCTTCACACCGCTTGGTCACCTTCATCACAAAAAGCTCCAAAGGCATCTTAAAGCCCTTTGGTCAAATCAAACAAAAAGCTCCAAAGGCATCTTAAAGCCCTTTGGTCAAATAACAAAATCAAAAACACAAAAACAATGCAAAAATAAAAAATACAAAAACATTTGCATTTCACACTTGCATTCACATAAGTTGCATTACATCCATTGCATTCACATATGTTATGATCACATTCTAGCAAAATATGCCATAGTTTGTATCACAACCCAAAAGCTCAAATCCACCTCCATCCATGCACTCATGTGTATAACTGTGTTTGTCAACACAACCATTTCATGTTGCTATACAAAATAGGCTAAGATTATCCTGTTATTCAAACATGTCTAGTGGTCTTATCAACTTTTGTAGAAAGCCACCTTGATTAGTAGAAGGTAAGGTCTAGCTGTGATAATACCTTGGATATTCAAGATCCCGTCACTAATTGAAACACTAAAATCCTAGTTGGTACAAGGAAAAGATGAAAGTTGCGAAGCGGTCTAGGTTACCTTAAGCGAAAAGGATCTTCCTTGCTTATCCCCCTGTGCGACCGGTTTAAAGGTGTTGAGAATTGGCAAAAGGACAAGCTTCGCCCTATCCAAATCCCTTGCTTAAATCAAAATAAGCAAAAGCCCGAAACAAAGTACAAATTCAAAAATCCAAGCATACATTCCAGATTTCAAAGCAATGATCCGATACACAAATCAGAGATTCCAAGAATCCTCGCTCAAAGAAAAATCAATAAAAAATAAATAGTGATTTTCATCACTACATATGAGCAAAATAAATAGTGATTATCATCACTACAAGAATCCTCGCTCAAGAAAAAATCAATAAAAAATAAACAGTGATTTTCATCACTACATATGAGCAAATATCCAAAGCCAAAAGGAAGAAAAGAAGGGAATGAAGCTTGAATCCCTGGAATTCTCAACATTGTACAAAATCGGAAGGAGAAATCCTTACGCATGATGATATGTCTACCACAATTGCTTCATGCATTTGTGTAGACCAATGTTTGAATGTGGATGAGCTAGCTTAGGTAACCCAATATCGCCTAGTGGTATAGTCCAACTAAGTCCAACTTAGGATGAGAGGAACACTTGAGAATCCCTGATCTTAGCAATGGGCTGAAAGAATCCCGCCTGACATCGGAGGAAATGCTTGAGTTCTATCTCAAAATATACAATCACTTGCACACACAGAGATCATGAATATCCAGGTCCATGGTAAAAGCCTTACTTTTCAAAAGTCTAGAGTGGTCAGTAGACAGTTGTTGATAGGATAACTAGAGTGGTTGAGTTTCAGGAACAACCAAAAATAATTCCTACATAAGCAACAAATCATATCACCAATCACATCAACAACTTTCTTCATAAGCTTCTATAAATTAGGGGGTATTAATAAAATATATGAGATACCGATTATATGTCAGAAATGATATTTAGACGACCACTGATTATTTTATATTTCTTAAATTACAGAAGCTTATCCAGAAAATACATTCATCCCACACCATTACATTGCACACATGGATGGAGTAAATGATCAATTCTCATGATTAGAATGATTATTAAAACAAAATCCATGGTTGTTATACTTTTTGTGGTATCACCCATTAGATTGTCAAAATCATAGCATATGCATTCTTTGTGTTTTGAGTAATTAAAACATACAAGTTCATTCACATAACCCATTACATATTACATTCACCATATACATAGCACATTGCACATTGCATTTACCATATCATAACATAAGTTAAGTGTGCACACTGAAATCAAAATCAGACATGCATTTAACATACCAACATCGCATCCACAAATACACAAGTCATTAATCATCCATCATCACATTATAAAGCACATCATAAAACACATAAGCAATATCCATTTGCATACAATCATAAATCCATCATCAAATCACTGCATAATACATCACATCATATCACAATAGGTAGATCATATCACATCTACATGAGCATCTATCCCAATATCCACATCACCACCAATATCATCTATCATCTATCATATATGTCAAATCATCATAATACCATCATCACATCTCATCATAAAACAAATAACAACAAAAACATGAGCAATAAATGATACACATAATGAGTCATAAACATAAAGATATCATATAAATGTGTGTGTCAAATAGATGGGTATACAAAACTGCCCATAGGGCTACAGTCATATAGGTCAAGCTGAACTCAAAAATGATAAACTAAGAGCATCATCAATCAAATACAGGGCCTGAACCTCCTGCACCACCTCTCCTAGTGCCACCTCCCCCTATGGTGGTGTCATGGGTCGAATGGTGTGAACCTGTCGGTCTCTCTATTCGAGTCCTGGTCCTCTGGCTAGAATGGGTGGAAGACTACCCTAAGGTGGAGCGCCCTGACCTGTGAACCCCTGCACCTAGTGCCTCCCTAGGGACAA
Organism: Wollemia nobilis; assembly: GCA_028583015.1. Taxonomy (NCBI): domain Eukaryota; kingdom Viridiplantae; phylum Streptophyta; class Pinopsida; order Araucariales; family Araucariaceae; genus Wollemia; species Wollemia nobilis. The sequence goes on from JAQPPZ010016875.1 coordinate 22,595,807, forward strand.
GCCCATGCCTCTTGAGCTGCATCTGGAGGGTGGTAATATGACCAACATGCCCATGGATCATCGTCTCATACTCCTCTAATAGTGACCTCAGGTGTAGAACCTCTACCCTGAGTCTATCCCTATAGCACCCTATGGAGTAGAGGGAGGTACAACAAACTACATCCTAGCACCACCCTCGATAGTAGCCTACAAAGCCTAGATCTATAGTGTGAGCTACTCTATGGTGGCATCCCACTATGCAATAGTGGCATCTCACTGCTCTACCTAGATCTTGGTCGACTGGAGCTCGACCTCGACCTCGTGCAGCTATGCTCTCAGAGGAGAATCTCTCTCCTCGGGCTCTAGCTCCTCCTCATCCTCCGTAGGAGCCTCCTGCTCCTCTGCTACCACCTGCTCTATTGGCTGGCCCCATACCTCAGTCCTAGCTCAGACTCTACACCCTATGGATCTGTATCATCACCTCCACCATCATCCTTGTGACCCAAGCTACCATCACCATGCCACATCCGATCCCCCCACCACTAAGTGTATGCCTCTATAACACCCCCAATGACTCCTGGGTCAACTTCTGGGGCATCCTCCTCAGCTGACAACTCTGTGATCCATGGCAGGGGAGATATCCCTCTACTATGATGCACTGTATACAAATGGAACCAGAGGCACATCCTACTGCAGCCCATACTGACGAAGAACTCGGGAGTAGAAGAAATACTCCTAGATGCCAACCTTGCGATCGATGAGCCACCGCTCATGCCGCATCCTCACTGTGAAACTAGCAGGATCATCCCAAGCTGGGCACTCATAATATGGTCGCCACATGACATCATCGACCTTCAGCCCAATAAAAGTAGTAGTGTAGTGGGGAAGCTCCCCACATGAGGGTGGCTCTTGCAGCTCATGCTCTCGAGCCCATATAGCAGCATAGCACTACATCCACTCCTCCATAGCTATAATATCGATAGGAAGCCCTCTGGGATGATCTACCTTGATGTGCTCCCATCCCCAGACCTGTAGAAGCAAGCTGCAAGCAATGTCGATGTGACCTCATCGATGGATGTGGTACAACTCATCATAGCACTGAGCCAACAAAGATCTACCCCATGCATAGATGATAGGCTCCACACTATCCAAAAAATCTTGAACCATCACCAAAAGGTTCCACGAGAACCTCAAACTTGAGCAATCTAGAATCAAGATATTGCTGATGATTATCAACAACACTGCATGCCTCACAGAGAAGACATCCACCTCATACCACTACGAGATGGACACTCCCCCAGATTTGGTGTCCTTGAGAGCCTACATAGAGCGCCCTCCGAACACCCGAGTGAAAACAATAGTCTGATCATTAGTGGTCGAAGAGACAATGGCCACTCCATCAAAGGGGATCCGAAATATCCTATACACATCTTTCGAGCGTGATGGTCATCTCGCCGGTAGGAAAGTGGAAGGTATTGGTCCGAGGGTCCCATCGATGGACCAAAGCCATAAGGTAGGCATGATCTACCATAATGGTGGGTAGTCTAGTGACATACTGAAGCCCACGGGCTTTGAGCCAAGCCCAATCATCGACATCCAAGAGGGGCAGAAGTGTATTCATGAGCTTCGGGTCTCGAGCTCGAGCAGTAAGAATCTAACAACAAAAGAAAATGAATCATAACTACAATGCATCTAAGGCATAATTCACAATAAACATGAAAATGGTGCAAAATATGATGGGCTATCCTAAGTCTAAGCAAAGGGACAAAATTGCACCTAATCAAACAAATCAAAAATTCAAAAAAATCAATAAGTCAACCCAAAAAATGCACCAAAAATAAAAAATTTCACTAAGTGTTCTTGGTCGTTGTCGCCTACAACGGCCAAAAATCGGCCGCTGGAGCTGACAGTGGCCAAGCCCCAATGGTCAATTTTTTGACCATTGGGATTCAAATCGGTCATTGCCAGTGACAGCGGCCAAGTTGCAGGCCTTCCTGGCCGCTCTGATCGATAGCGGCCAATGGGTAGCGAGGCAGACGCATCGACCCTAGGCCAAAAAATACCAAAAAAATATAACAAAAGCAACAAGACAAAATGGGGACAAGCCCACCACATAAAAACCTAAACTAAGCCTAGCTACGGGTTTTCATTCATTGCCAGTAAGCTTAATGGGGTTCAATTACCGATTACTTAATGTGGTTCAGTTTTACCCAAAACAAAAATAAACAAGTAGGGTTAAGGTTTGAGGGAGTACTCGAGAAGCTCCGACTCCTCCACCCGAAGACGCTTCGCCCTGCACAACCATAATCTTCCAAATTGCAGAAACACTCCAAGTTGCAGAAGTCACTTTCGCCTCAGAGCTCAAGAAAGCAGAATCGATAGCTAGAAAAGTGAAAAGACAAAACCCTAGGGTATCTTTTATATTGCCTTAGCCACTTTTGACGTCAGTGGCCCGAATCTTGTGGCCGCCTAGGATGAGAGTGGCCATGGCCAGGCACTTGGTGGCCGCTGGACCTGATAGCGGCTGAGATCCTAAGAAAAAATAAGTTGTTTCCCTCCAAGAGAAGCAACCAAAAACATCAAATAAGCATATTTTGGTGGTTCATAATCACCATAATGATCAAAATAACAAAAAAATTGCATAAAAAAAATTCTCAAGCAGACCTCGTATTCAGTTACCTACTCTATCAACTTGGTGATTGTAGCGACTCGCACTCCATGCAACTCGATAAGATGAGTAAGTTACCATAAGGCTACTTGGGGAAAAAACATTCATTTTGGAACCACGATGCATCATTTCAAACCCGAAGAAGACCAAAATGGTTGGACTGCTCCACGGGTGTGATAAAATCATCTTCGTTCCCTTATGAGATCAAAAACATTGAGCCAAAGTGATACAATATGAGCATAAATAGAATCACTCATCCTAACTCCCTAAGAAGGCTCTTGATAGCCGGACCGCTCCTCAGGATAAGGATGGATGATTATCATAAATAGTTGGAGTCACACTTGGATGGGGGTTCACCCATTGAAAGAACAAATGTTAGAAAGAAACCAAGTTAGTCATATTGGTCAAGCGACTTGTCACTTTATTCATCGCCTTTTTCTCACCAATTCACTATGTGAGGAGGTAGTTCAAATATTCAAAATAATCATAGTCAAAATCAACAACAGATCACTCGATCATATCAAAATTGTGTTCATCCTATGAATCATTGCATACAACAATCACAAAATTTCCCTTGTTTGCTGGGAATGTAAGCAGACATGACATCTCCAATTTGTAGCTATCCTTTCGGTCGGATCTGATTGTAGCAGCTGAAGCTACCCGATTGAGTTTGAGGAATGAGTGCAAATTGAATGTGCATAAGCCACTTGGCTAAGTTAAGTCCTCCAAACATTGAGGCAATGATTCAAAGGATGTGCATCATCTTGCATGATTGGGCCATCAGGCATTGGTTAGACCATTGACCATCATACACCTTACAAGCAGATCAATCTACATTTTTGCTCAGCGTTGTGTTTTCCACACAAGCGCATCGCAAAAAGGGGCATCTGTAGACACCTAAAACATGTCATGTTTAGGGGAGCTACTCACATAGGCACATTCATAAGATCATAAGACATAACCTTGGACTTTCCAAGCATCAAAAGTGGTTTTCACCACCCATTTGGGGCATTCTGAGCCCATCCAAGCTTAGCCGCTCAAGACCAGAGTGGCCAGATCTTAGCCGCTCAAGCTCAGAGTGGCCAGACCTTAGCCGTTATAGATGACAGTGGCCAAATATTAGTCGCTATAGATGACAGTGACTAAGCCATAAAAAATATTTACCAAAAAAAAGGCCTAATCAGAGGTGGAAGTGGTAGTCTGCATGCAATAAAGGTGAGCGGGAGTAACTTTGCATTCCCCTTCACAACCAGTTCACATAGAAGACTTGAGTCTGAATTTAGACTTCAGTTAACTAGTCTTTAAACATAGAAAAGACAAAAATCTTCTCATGCTAACATTCACTACGCATGAGGGATTCAATCCTAGGGTTTTGAGCATAGACTTTAGGGTTTCACACACTTTAAAAGGTGCAAGCCTAAGAGCACCAGAGACACATAGTAAAGTGGGTATGACATCAATAATTTCCATGTATTCAAAGACATAGTTCAAGACATTATTGACTTGGGGGTCATAAATCTTGACAACCCCCTTGCTCAAAAAAATCAAATTCTAGGTATTATATAAACACCACTTCCTCATCATGAGAAGGCACAACCAACTATGGGAGGGACTAAAACCAAAAATCCTCCTAATCAAGTTAATCATGTCCAACAATACCAAGGTTTTGTAGGTGCTATTCATGTGGTAACTAGATGTCAACAAAATAACCAATAAAGTGCAAGGCAACAACCTTAAGCAAGTGTGCTGCAACCTACCACATCACCTCCCATTCCATTTTCCCCTAATTCCTCCTTGTTAATTCATATTCCTAGACAACCAGATCCCCCATTCATCTCATAACTCATCCTCTATAACCAATCATCTCATTGAGTAGTCGCTTAACCACAAGCCTAAAGATGGCTTCTGCAAAATTGTCAATATATAAGCTAATTCAACAATTCTACCACATCATGATGCATTAATGGACATTCTAAAATCCATTGAATTACAATATCAAGATTCTAATAGCATCAACAACTTTGTATGGATAATTAAAACACACATGGAGCCTTCTATTACATTTTATGACTTTGATATTAAACCAAATTTTTTGAAATCAATATATCCTCCATTGCACATCATGGCTCTAATTGATAGGAAATATTTCAAAAAAGTTATAATTAACACTGACTCCTCCATTAATATCATCACCACATCTGCCCTTCATCATATTAAACTTCCTCCATCTTATATCACCAAGTCATATTTCACCATAAAAGCATTCAATGATGGTTTATATTCCACAATGGCATTGTTGTTTTACCCATCGAAGTGGGGGTCAAAATGTTGCACACTATGTTCCATATCTTGGAAGGATACATGTCGTACAATGTACTCCTTGGAAGATCTTGGATGAGGAAGATGAGATGTGTCCCTTCCATACTACATCAATGCCTGAAATATGTTTATGAGGGACAAGTACATTGCATACCAACATATGTCAAACCATTTAAGTATTGCAATTTTATCTCAAATTCTTATGAATCCATGCTTCCTTCCACCCACTTTTTCCTCTCATAATCAACCAATCCATATACCACTTCACCCATTTCTTCATCAAAATATTCCATTTTTGAGGAGCTCCTTATCACCAATCCTCACCAATATTCCATTCCTCCATCATCTTCATCATTGGCTATATGCACATGTTGTCAAAGTCAATCCACATCATCAACATCATCACCTTCCACATCATCATCATCCATTCAAAAACCTTCCCAATCTAATCCATCTCCATCAGCCAACATTTCACAAGTTGAGTTGATGGATAGTGAGACATCTTCATCTCCACCATTCCTCGAGCCATTATCCAACCATGATCCTTCCATACCCTCATACACTACCACGTCATCCCAAGTCGAGGTCCACCTCAATAATAATAATATTGGTGAATATGTGGTCCAAGACATCACAGTTACACGACTCACCATTCCAAATGCTAAGGATTTTAGTCACCCACGTGATCCACCTTTATCTATAGGAGCGGTATATGACATGGGTTTAGCTCCCAATAGCATAAATTTTGTATATGGAGGATTTATTCTTCATCCAATCTATCTCCCCTAGAAGAATTCAAAGAACCAGCACCTACCAACATACAAAACATGTCAGGATTTCCATCCCATTATTTTCACATAGTTAATTGGTAGGGGCATGGTCTAGGATTCCATGAATAGGGAATGCATGACATTATTGAGGTTCCATATTGAGAAATGCATGACCATTTAGGATTAGGTTACACTCCACTTTCCACCACCTCTTCTCTTGAATGAGCCTTCCAAAGGCTTAATCTAATTTCAAGATAAGAAGTCCTCCACCCCGATGACTTTGATGATGAAATCTATGAATAGTTCAAACTCATGTCAATAATTTCTTATGAATTTGAAGAGGAATCAGAGCCCATAATTCTCCATACCTAATAGGATGAGTTTTATCTTAGAATTTTCCCCATCCATGAGCTCATATTTCACTTACTTCTTCCATAAGAGTGAGCCATACCTACTGGTGAACCACTTCCTCCATATCATTAGTCCATATCATTAGCCAAACTTGTAATTGTTGGAAATTTTGAGGAGTTGTATTGTCATTGATGTCAAAAGCATTTTTATGCTATGTTCATCATCTTTGAGGACATTAGGTGTTTCTTCCAAAATCAAGAAGGTCTTGAATAGCAATAGGTTATAATATTTATTTTTAAATATTATATACCTAGGAGGGCCCAAAGGATGAAGATTCAAGGAAGGATAAGTAAGTCCAAATTAAATAATAATATTTTATTATTATTATTTTGGGCCAAAAATCATGTTGAAGAAGATCAAGGACCAAGTTGAAAAAGACCCACAAGCAGATTTAATTTAAATTAAAATATTTTAATATTTGATTAAAATTTTAATTTAAATAATGATGGGTGCTAAGGTTTAATTTAAATATTTATTTAATATTTAAATTTAATTTTAATATTCAAATTAGAATGCTCATCGACGTTGGAATATGCTATGGTTTGCATATAAATAATTCCAAAGTTTTGAAGAACATGTGCTTATATTGAGAGGGGGGTGAACAGTATAATATAAAAATTTTCCCCAAATAGTAGCATCAACATTAATAAAGTAGTAAACATCACACAAAGCATCACACACATGAGAGACATTATTTTTAACGTGGTTCACCCAATGTGGGCTACCTCCACAGAAAATATTTCTTCTAAATATTTCTCAAATAATCTCTTGGGAATCCTTCCCAATTACAATTTTTATGGACCTCTATCCAAAGGAGATGCTGATCCCCTAAATCTCAAGTTTGTGGATCTCTTCCATAGGAGAACTCTTTCTCCTTCTACTCTGGCTAGTGATCTTCTAGAAGACTTTGTCTCTCTACTGCACTGACTTGTGGATCTCTCTCCACTTGAAGACTCCTCACTCAGATCTGTCTTCAATTGTCCTAGCTACTAGATCTCTATCCACTGAGACTCTATCCTCTGTACTCTGTCACCTCAAAAGCTCTATCAATAGGCTCACTCAGAACCTTCTCAAATCTACTCAATAGGTCCACTCAGAACCTGCTCAAATATTCTCAATAAGCTCACTCAGAACTTGTCCAAATATGCTCAACAAGCTCACTCAGAACTTGTCCAAATCTGCTCAACAAGCTCACTTAGAACTTGTCCAAATCTGCTCAATAAGTCCTCTCTAGGACTTGCTCAAATCTACATAGCAAGATTTCACAAAAGCTTACTCAAAATCAGTCCACAAGCCTTCTCAAAGAATTGCCTCAAATCATCTCAATAAAATCTCAACTCAATCTCATAGAAGCATAAAGAGAATTGTTAGAGACTCAATATGTTCTATACTCAAATCCCAATATCAACTCAAATAAATCTCAACTCAACTCAAATCAGAATATAGAATAGTTTATTTTATGGAACTTGAACAACCACTTCACACAATCACTTGACTAGGCTCAAACAACTCTACTCAACCAATCACCACAAGGAGCAACTCTTTCTCACAAACCCTAGTCCAAGCATGTATCAACCAACTCAAAATGTTTCCAACAATGCTCAATCACAAGTCTCACATAACAATGATACTCATGTTCTTCTCTAACTCAAGTTCAAGTTCATTTCACAATCAATGGGCTTCAACAACAATGCTTATAAAACAAGGTTTAATCACAACTCTCAAACCGAGAAAACCTTGAAGCATTCAACCAACCACTTTCAAAAAGGAAACCACAATCAATCCTTTTCTCTCCAATGATATTTCAGAAATCAACCACCATAAACAATCAATAGGAGAATGTGCCCATACCTTTTATGAAGATGATAAAAAGCTCTTTGGAAATCTGCCACAATCACAATATTCTTTTGCCAATCTTCATGAGGGTTAGGAGAAATTACAAAACAATTATCATAACCTTTTACACCTTATTTCTCCTAGTCAAAAATCACATCCACCACTAGAAAATAATTAAATATAATTATTTCCTTATCTAATTAAGCATAGCATGAATATCACCACAACCATTTACCATTCCCTTATTTCTCCTAAAAATACTTTGCACTAATGCACAACTCACTAAGCTCCTTAATGCAAAAATCCCACATCAACTAGTGCAAAATATAAGCCACAACTCATAAACTATACCACCATGGCAAACCCTCAATAATGATGCATTAACCTTAGCTTAGGCAAATTAAAAAATTTATATCTCAATCTCCAAAAATTGCGATGATGACATACCTTGGAAAAAATTGTTTTCTGCTCGAAAATTGCGATGACAGCACACAAGCAAAAAACAAATTTTGGGTGACTCGAACCCGAGACCTGCAGCAACGAGTGCACCTTTGCACTCCTTCCACCCACCAAGTGGGCTAAGCTTCCCACGTGGAAGTTATTCCACTTTGTGCTTGAATTACTTCCTCTTGGCGCCCACAAACTTACAAACTGCGCTTCTCCCAAACCTTCGTTGTCAATAGTGCACGATTTCGGAGGAGGATAACTTTTTCAAAAGAGGATTTATCATTCAAATTTCGGAGGACTTAAACCATTGCTTAACAAGGTGCCTTTTATACATGATGCATATGGGGAAGAATAAAAGTCGACGTCAGCAGAAAATGGAGGGAAAATTTTTGATTAATTTTAAAACTTAAATTTTAAATTTTAAATAATTAAAATTTAAACTAAATATTTAAAATTAAATATCTCCATCACCGGGGCACCTTTTTCGATGAAACGAAAAGCCAACTTGGGTTTTAAGAAAAACCCATTTCAAATCTGCCATCCATGGTTTTAAATAAAACCTTTTATTTTGTCTGCCTTGGTTTTCACAAAAACCCTTCCTTGCACTTTCACAAAACATAGTGCATGCCATCATAGATCCTTTTGACATCAAATAACCTTTTGACATCAATGAAAACATTTTATCTTAGGGACTCAAAATTTCCAACAATCTCCCCCTTTGTCATTTATGGCAACCCATATCATTTTACTGAAATATGACCTTCTTTTTTGCTCCCCTTGGGACTTTGCTCCCCTAGATCAATGCTCTCTCAATTATCAAATCTCTCCCCATATCAAAAACTCTCCCCAATATACAAATCTCTCCCCCTTTTTCATCAATGTCAAAGGGTCACCTTTGGGTCTCGGGGCTAAGAATGAGCCTCTTAGCTTAGCCCCTCCCCCACATCCACATGAGGTGGTTAATTCTGGGGTGGGAGTCTCACTCCCAATTTTCCTCGAAGATACTCAAAAGTGTATTTTGAGAGTGGCTTAGTGAAAATATCTGCTATTTGTTCCTTTGTAGTGACATACTCCAATATGACCTATTTATTTGACACATGTTCTCTCAAAAAATGATACTTAATCAGAATGTGCTTCGTCCTGGAATGCATTACTATATTTTTTGAGATACATATGGCATTGGTATTATCACATAGTATAGGAATAGGTTGATCATGTTTTATCTTGAAGTCTTCTAAAGTCCTCTTCATCCATAACACCTGTGTACAATTGGCTACTACTGCAATATATTCTACCTCTACTATGGATAGTGATACTGAAACCTGCTTCTTACTTAACCAGGATACTAGTCTTTCTCCAAGAAAGAAAGCTCCCCCACTTGTGCTTTTTCTATCATAAATACTTCTAGCCCAATCTATATCTGTATATGCTGTGAGTGTGAAACTGTCACTTTTAGGATACCAAAGTTCAAAATCCATAGTCCCTTTTAGATACCTAAAATTTCTTTTTACTGTTGCCACATGTGTTTCCTTAGGTGTTGCCTAAAATCTTACCACTAATCCTACTAACTGTACTATGTCTGGTCTTGTAGTTGTGACATACAATAAGCTACCAATCATGGATCTATATAGTCTCTAATCTACCTCTGGATATTCATCATCCTTACTTAACTTGCACCCTATGACCATAGGAGTACTTACTGGTTTGCAATCTTCTAATATGAATTTATTTAACATCTCCTTGATGTATTTGGCTTGAGAAAGAAACACTCCCTTTTATGATTGTGAAATATGAAGACCAAGAAATAATGATAATTCACCAAGCATAGACATCTCAAATTCACTTTGCATATTCTTAGCAAACTCTTTGCACATATTGTCATTATTTCCCCCAAAAATTATGTCATCAACATAAACAACCACTATCATAAGATCATTTCCTTCATTTTTGATATACAAATTACTATGTGCTATTCCTTTCCTAAATCCCTATTCCTGTAGATACCTATCCAATATTGAATACCATGCTCTGGGAGCCTACTTTAAGCCATATAATGCCTTTTTCAATCTGCATACCTGATCTGGAGTATTTGATAGTATAAATCCCTCTAGTTGTTCAATGTAGACCTCTTCTTCTAGAATCCCATTTAGAAAAGTTGACTTAACATCCATTTGATATACTTTGAAATTATTGAAACTTGAAAAATCTAAAAATATCCTTATAGCTTCAAGTCATGCAACTGGAGCAAAGGTTTCATCAAAATCAATTCCTTCTACTTGTGCATAACCTTTGCAAACTAACCTTGCTTTATTTTTGACAACTTGTCCATCTTCATTCAACTTATTTTTGAAGACCCATTTTGTGCCAATCATATTTTTGTCCTTTGGTCTTGGAACAAGTTTCCAAGTCTTGCTCTTCTCAATCTGATATAATTCTTCATTCATTGCTTTAACCCAAAATTCATCTTCACTAGCCTGAGAGAAATATTTTGGCTCAATCTTAGATAGCAAAGAAAAATTTGCTTGTTGAGATGGTTTTATTATTATTCTCCTTGTTTGTCTTTCATCTGGATTTCCAATGATCTAATATTTTGGGTGATGTTTCTATACATACCTGGAAGGAGTCTTAGGAAGAATCCTTTGTGTTTCTTCTTCATCATTATCTGATTCCTCACAAAATTCTTCTTGACAACATCCATCTTCTTGATATATTGCTTGCTGAATTGGCTCTCTGGAATCTATCTTTTCATCAACTGTTACATTCATACTTTCCACCATAGTGCATTTTCTTTTGTTGTAACATCTATAAGCCTTGCTCTTTGTGGAATAGCTAAGAAAAATTCCTTCATCACATCTTGGATCAAATTTTCCCAAATTTTGATCTTCCCGTCTTATGTAACATTTGCTTCCGAAGATCTTAAAATATTTTACAGTAGCAGGTCTTCCTTTCCAAATATCATAAGGAGTCTTGTGATGATTTACCCTTAATTGAGCCCTAGTAATTATGTACACAATCTGTAGATAATGCTTCTTTCCAAAAACCATCTAACACTTTAGATTCATTTAACATAGCTCTAGCCATGTTTTCAACAGTTCTGTTCTTCCTTTCAACTACTCCATTTTGTTGGGGAGTTCTCACTGTTGAGTACTCTCTCTTGATTCCATGTTGTTCACAAAATTCTACAAACTCATCTGAAGTAAACTCTCCTCCTCTATCAGATCGTAGACATTTAATCCTTTTGCCTATTTCATTTTCAACCAATTTCTTGAATGCTTTGAATTTTTTGAAGGCTTCTAACTTCTCTTTTAGGAAAGTTACCCAAACCATTTTGGAATAATCATCTACAAACAACATGAAGTAACTCTCACCCTAAATACTTTGTGTTCTGGTAGGACCACACAAATCAGTATGTATTAAACTTAAAGGCTTAGAAGACATATAGCCTTTTGGTTTGTAAGTTGTCCTAGTTTGCTTTCCATGTTGACAAGGTGCACAAATTGTGTTTTGAGGTCTCCTTATTTTGGGTAAATATCTGACTGTCTATTTTTTGCTTATGCTGACTATGTTGTCAAAATTCAAATGACCTAATATTCTATGCCATAACCATCTCTCATCTTCTTGTGATAGAAAACACTTTTCTCCTTTGATCTCATTGAGCATATATAAGTTGTTTGGAGTCCTTGCATTTGCAATAATTCTTCCTATTTTAGTTTTCATTATCTCACATCTATCTAGATGGAAGGTAACCATATATCCTTGATCACAAAGTTGACTTATACTTAGAATATTGTGCTTTAACCCTTTGACATACAAAACATTCTCTATTTTTGTTTTTCCATTGTCTAGACTTAGAGTACCTCTCCCAACAATCCTAGATGATCCATTATCACCAAAAATTATAGATCCTCTATTTGTTTCCTTTAGAACAATGAATTTGTCTTTGTATCTTGTCATGTGACTAGAGAAACCACTATCCATATACCATTGTTCTTCTTTATTTTGAGCATGCAGGGTTGTTTGAACTAACATAGATCTGTCCCTATCATTCTTTCTTTCATCCTTCCTAGTTGTTGGAATTATTTTTCTAAAATCAGGAAATATCATTTTACACCATCTAGCCTTGTGCCCAAAATTATTGCATTTGTAACATATAACATAATTATCCATGAGAGGTGCAAAGGAATTGAAATCTCTATTGTATCTTGCATGATGAGTACAGTGTGCAGCTATATGACCATATTTATTGCAAGAAAAACAATGACCATGAAAGAGATTATGTAACTTGTTTGGAGATCTTGGATATTGTGGAGAAGTCATCCTCTTATTGTAATTAACTCTTATCCAGAGTTCCTCTTTGCTCTCTTCCTTTCTGATGTCCTTTGCTTGCTTTTCTTTGTTTGAAGTTTCTACCTTTTGGAAGATTGATTCCTCTTTCACATATTCTGTATTTTGTAGTATCTTGATCCCTTCCAATTTATTTCTTAGGAGAATAATTTTTGCTTCCAATATTCCACATTTTGTTTCCTTGGCTCTCAATAGATCTATCATATCTTTCTCAATATTCTTTCCTTATTCTACCTTAATCTTGAATTCTGTAAGATTTTGTATAAGTTCCACTCTTGCTTCTTCATCTTCCTGAATTTGTTCCTTCAATTTTGAATTTTTCTCTCTAAGTCTTTCCAATTTTGAGAGCAAGAAAAGAATTCTTATTTTATATCAAACCCACTTTCTTCTTCACTTTCTTAGGTCATGTGTGCTATCGAAGGATCTTCTTTCGAGTTGTTAGACTCTTCACGGAGAGACCCGCTCTGATACCAATTGAAGAACATGTGCTTATACTGAGAGGGGGTGGACTAGTATAATATAAAATTTTTCCCCAAATAGTAGCATCAACATTAATAAAGTAGTAAACATCACACAAAGCATCACATACATGAGAGACATTATTTTTAACATGGTTCACCCAATGTGGGCTACCTCCACAAAAAATATTTCTTCTAAATATTTCTCAAATAATCTCTTGGGAATCCTTCCCAATTACAATGTTTATGGACCTCTATCCAAAGGAGATGTTAATCCCCTAAATCTCAAGTTCGTGGATCTCTTCCACAGGAGAACTCTTTCCCCTTCTGCTCTGGCTAGTGATCTTCTAGAAGACTTTGTCTCTCTACTACACTGACTTGTGGATCTCTCTCCACTTGAAGACTCCTCACTCAGATTTGTCTTCAATTGTCCTGGCTACTAGATCTCTATCCACTGAGACTCTATCCTCTATACTTTGTCACCTCCAAAGCTCTGTCAATAGGCTCACTCAGAACCTTCTCAAATATGCTCAATAGGTCCACTCAGAACCTACTCAAATCTGCTCAATAGGCTCACTTAGAACTTGCTCAAATCTGCTCAACAAGCTCACTCAGAACTTGTCCAAATATGCTCAACAAGCTCACTCAGAACTTGTCCAAATCTGCTCAACAAGCTCACTCAAAACTTGTCCAAATCTACTCAATAAGTCCTCTCTAGGACTTGCTCAAATATGCATAGCAAAATTTCACAAAAGCTTACTCAAAATCAGTCCACAAGCCTTCTCAAAGACTTACCTCAAATTAGCTCAATAAAATCTCAACTCAATCTCATAGAAGCATAAAGAGAATTGTTAGAGACTCAATATGTTCTATACTCAAATCCCAATCTCAACTCAACTCAAATTAGAATATAGAATAGTTTGTTTTATGGAACTTGAACAACCACTTCACACAATCACTTGACTAGGCTCAAACAACTCTACTCAACCAATCACCACAAGGATAAACTCTTTCTCACAAACCCTAGTCCAAGCATGTATCAACCAACTCAAAATGTTTCCAACAATGCTCAATCACAAGTCTCACATAACAATGATACTCATGTTATTATCTAACTCAAGTTCAAGTTCATTTCACAATCAATGGGCTTCAACAACAATGCTTATAAAATAAGGTTTAATCACAACTCTCAAACCAGAAAACCTTGAAGCATTCAACCAACCACTTTTAAAAAAGGAAACCACAATCAATCATTTTCTCTCCAATGATATTTTAGAAATCAACCACCATAAACAATCAATAGGAGAATGTGCCCATACCTTTTATGAAGATGAAAAAACCTCTTTGGAAATCTACCACAATCACAATATTCTTTTGCCAATATTCATGAGCGTTAGGATAAATTACAAAACAATTATCATAACCTTTTACACCTTATTTCTCCTAGTCAAAAAATCACATCCACCACTAGAAAATAATTAAATATAATTATTTCCTTATCTAATTAAGCATTGCATGAATATCACCACAACCATTTACCATTCCCTTATTTCTCCTAAAAATACTTTGCACCAATGCACAACTCACTAAGCTCCTTAATGCAAAAATCTCACATCAACTAGTGCAAAATATAAGCCACAACTCATAAACTATACCACCATGGCAAACCCTCAATAATGATGCATTAACATTAGCTTAGGAAAATTAAAACATTTATATCTCAATATTTGAAAATCACGATGATGACATACCTTGAAAATAATTGTTTTCTACTCTAAAAATTGCGGGGACAGCACACAAGCGAAAAAATGAATTTCGGGTGACTCAAACCCGAGACCTATAGCAATGAGTGCGCCTTTGCACTCCTTTCACCCACCAAGTGGGCTAAGCTTCCCACATGGAAGCTATTCCACTTCATGCTTGAAGTACTTCCTCTTGGCGCCCATGAACTTACAAATTGTGCTTCTCCCAAACCTTCGTCGTCAATAGTGCATGATTTCGAAGGAGGATAAATTTTGCAAAAGAGGATTTATCATTCAAATTTTGGAGGACTTAAACCATTGCTTAACAATGCACCTTTTATACATGATGTATATGGGGAAGAATAAAAGTTGATGTCGGCAAAAAATGGAGGGAAATTTTTTTATTAATTTTAAATTAAAAAAAAAAATAAAAAATTAAAATTTAAACTAAATCTTTAAAATTAAATATCTCCATCACCAGGGCACATTTTTCGATGAAACAAAAATCCAACTTGGGTTTTAAGAAAAACTCAATTTCAAATCTGCCATCCATGGTTTTAAATAAAACCTCTTATTTTTCTTGCCTTGGTTTTTACAAAAACCCTTCCTTGCACTTTCACAAAAAATAGGGCATGCCATCATAGATCCTTTTGACATCAAATAACCTTTTGACATCAATGAAAACATTTTAGCTTAGGGACTCAAAATGTCCAACAAGTTTGGCATTTGAAAATCATCCATGCAAATGATTTTTTTGCTAGTGCAAAAGAGAGAAAGGCTTGTGCATTTTTGCATGTGTGTTGAGCATAGAAGAGGACAAAAGTCTATGGACTTCAAAATTCACTTGAAGCCCCTTGTAGTTGATTTGGTATCCAAAGGCTACGTTAGAAACATTCGAGAATACCATGTGTGGGTTCAAACTTTGTGCACTACAATTTTCTAAGGGAAGATCATGTTGTGTTTACATCGTTCTAGGAGAAGGAAGTCAAAGGCACATTCATGCCTTTTGGCTCTTGTGGAGCCATGCAGGCCAATTGGTGGGCGCAAGAACTATGAAAGTTCTTGGGGGGGAGCCATCGATGGCTCAAATCCCGCAAAGGCACTTTGGGTAGCATAATAGAGGTATGCACATTATTTGGGTTGACTTGGCTTACAAAAAATAAAAAGGGGAAAATATTTTTGTTTCCAAAGGTTTATTTTAATTAAGGTTTTTGCATAATTAATTTGGATTATAAGTTGTTTAGGGGAGTTAAAATGGGAATGCAAAATTTTAATTTCTAAGTTGAATTTTTAAGTGATTAAGGAGTTATAAGGTAGTAAGGAAATTTATTATTTTTGAGATTGAAGGTTGTTGAATATTATTTTAAAGTTGGATATTATAAGGTGTATTTGAGTGTTATTTTTGTATTGAAGAAATATTTTGAAGAAGTGTTAAGAGTGATATTTTTGTCATCTAACCTTTGTGCTCAACAAGGAAAGTGGTTATAATTGAGACAGGTTTTTAAGGGAACTTCTTTATCAAACAAAAAGGTATGGGCACATCTTTCTTGTGAGTAATTTTTGGATGTTGTGAATGCTAAGTTGGAGTGAAAAGGATTTTTTGGTAAGCATTGTTGAGTTTGGTTTTGTATTAATGCTTCAAGGTTTTCTAGAACAAAATTTGTGAACTATCTTGAACTAGGGTTTGTGAAAGAACATGAGTATCATTATTATATGAAGTTGTGAACTATCTTAAACTAGGGTTTGTAAAACAACATGAGTATCATTGTTATGTGAATTTGTGAGCTATCTTGAATTAGGGTTTGCAAGATCATGAGTATCATTTTTATGTGAGATTGGTTAATAAGCATTGTTGGAAATATTTGAGTGAGTGTTCATATGCTTGGACTAGGGTTTGTAAGCAAGGAGTATTTCATTGAGTGATTTATTGAGTGGAGTTGATTGAGCCTAGAAAATTGGTAGTGTTGAAGTGATAGTTCAATTTATGTGAAACAAATTGTTTTATATTCTAATTTTATTTGAGAAAGAGTTTGGAAGTGATTGATAATTGTGTTGAGTGTGAAGCATATTGAGTCTCTAAAAATTATCTACATGTTTCTGTGATATTGGACAAGTTCTAGTTAGGACTTGTTGAGTAGATATGAGGCAAGTCTTAGTGAAGTAGGGTTATGCGTAAGGGATCGACCCCAAAATAAATTTATAAAAATTTGGCAAAATGACTTCAAAATTTGGGTGAATAGTTTCGAAACACACGTAGAAGGTTCACTATTATTAGGAGCAATGTTAAAAATTTAAACTTAAAATGGTCAAATTATTATAAAATTGTGGTGAATCGACCAAAAAAAAATTTGCACCCAAAATTTTTTGGCTAATGGACCCTGGTCAAGGATCCCAAATATTAGCCAACTCCAAAATTTTAAAATCTTAATTTTAGGTAATTTTGTGAAAATAACCACTATGCATAACCTTGTGGTGAAGACTTGTTGAGCAGGTTGGACAAGTTCTAGTGAGGACTTGTGGAGCAGAGTTGAGGCAAGTCTTGGTGAAGACTTGTGGAAATATTAGTGTGAGCTTTTGTGTAAGCTTACAATATAGATTTGAGGATAAATTTTGATGTAAATTTAAGGACAGGTTTGTGCCAGATCAGATACAGATATTGAGCAAATTTGTGCTAGATCGAAGGACTGTGTTTAGTGTAGATTTTAGGACAAATAATGAGTAGATTTGTGGTAGACTGAAGGACTGTCTTTAGTGCATATTTGAGGATAGATATTGAGTATATTTGTGCTAGACCTAAGGACTGTGTTTAGTGTAGATTAGAGGACAAAAATTGAGCAAATTTGTGATATATCGAAGGACTGTGTTTAGTGTATATTTGAGATAGAAGTGAGAGCAAGCTTTGGATGTGATAGAGTATAGAGTATGATAGTCTCCAATGGATAGATTTCCATTAGATAGATCAATTAAGATAGGTCTTCTAAGTGAGGATAAGAGTTTTCAGTGGATAGATATCCATTAGCCCATACAGTGGAGGTAGTAGTTCTTCTATAAGATCACCAACATGAGCTAAGGAGAAAGAGTTATCCTATGGATAGAGATCCATGAACTTGATTATGGGATTGGTGTCTCCTTTGTATAGAAATCCATAAACATTATAATAGGTAAATTATTCCCAAGATATTTATTGAGAAAATTTAAGTGAAATATTTTCTCCACGGAGTGGCCCACATTGGGTGAACCACGTTAAATTGGTGTCTCTATTGTGTGCGGTGATTTGTACATTGCTTTGATTATTGTTGTTGATATTGCTATTGATACATTGCATAATATTGATTGTGAAAGAAAAGTAAAAAGTGGTATTATACTATTCACCCCCCTCTCAGTATAAGTTGGTGTTCTTCAGTAATATATACATAATACAAAATCCAAAAATAATGGTTTTGACCACTACCAATTTTTTTTTTTTTCATTTTGTGTATATAGCATTTATCCGTGTTGCTTACTGCTATCAAGGTTTTCCAAGGTTCTAGCATTGGTTCAAGCCAATAATATTCATACACTTATCCATTCCAACATTCATCCTCCATTTTACCATAAGTCAACATAAATCCTGCTGACTTATTCACCCCACTCTGTAATCCATACAATTTGGATAAACCAATCCCAATTGACGTAAGCCTTATTGATATGGACCATATTTCCTCACCTCCATTATTTTTTGATTTTGTCTTTTCTAAGTAATTTTAAGGGATTTAGCCAACTACATTCGTCCATCCTCTCTATCTTCACCTTCGCCTTCACCTTCAAATCCTGATGTTTTCCATACAGACATATATGAGGATAATTCAAAAGAGTTTTATGACATCATAGATGATATTCATATGATCCTACACCCCATAAAATTGAGGAAGGTTCCCACATGTCCATTAAATATACCATTTATGTGGACCTTAATTAAAAAAAAGTCAATCTACAAATTGTCAAAATTGGCAAAAACTTATCCAATTATGAATAAGAGCAATTAATTGCTCTCCTCAAGAAGAAGAATGACATTTTTGCATGGACCTACAAGGACATGTCTGGTCTTGGCCCTATTTTGGTCATCCACAATATCACTTTACATCCTTATGCTACGCTGGTGAAACTGAAACTTAGAAGGATGCATCCTACCATTGCCCTCTTGGTCAAATAAGAGCTCCAAAAGATATTAGATGTAGGTTTCATTGTACCCATTGATTATATTGAGCGGATCTCAAATATGGTACTCGTTCACAAGCCTAATGAGGTGATATGCGTTTGCACTAATTTTTGATATCTTAAAAAATCATGTCCTAAGGATGAATTTCCTCTTCCAAACATTGATACTTTTATCGACATGTGCTGGCCATGCAATGCTTTCTCACATAGACAATTTTTTAGGATACAACCAAATTCGAATAAATCCTAATGACCAACACAAAATAACATTCACTACACCTTGGGGAACTTTTTGTTACAAGGTGATGCCCTTTGGCCTTAAAAATATAGGTACCACTTATCAACGTGCCATGACATATATTTTCCATGATTACATGCATAATATTATCGAATATTATATGGATGATCTCTTGGACAAATCTAAAAATTGACAAGAGCACATTGGTGTATTGGAAAACGTCTTTGATCGACTTCTAGAGCATAATGTAAGGTTGAACCCCAAGAAATGTGTCTTTGGTGTTACCTCTGGAAAACTAATGGGGTTCATTATCTCCAAAAGGTGCATTGAGGTGGATCCAAACAAGGTCAAGGTCATCATGGAGATTCCTCCCTAATAAATTTAAAGGATTTGTGTAGTTTACAAGGAAATATCCAATCAATTCATCATTTCATTACGAAAATTTCTAACAAATGTAGGCCATTCAATCACCTACTATAAAAGGGGGTACCATTTTCTTAGATAAATGAGTGCCAAAAAGTCTTTGATGACATTAAGCAATACCTAGCTTCTCCACCAGTCTTAGCTCATCCTTGTTCAAGGATCTCATTCCATATTTATGTTTCAACAAAAGAATTTTCATTAGGGACAATGCTTGCACAAAGGAATGAAGAAAATAGAGAGCAAGTTGTCTATTACATTAGTTGAACATTGGTAAGCTATGAAACTAGATATTATTTTGTAGAAAAATTGTGCTTAGCAGTGGTTTTGGTCACTAAGAAA
Organism: Wollemia nobilis; assembly: GCA_028583015.1. Lineage (NCBI taxonomy): Eukaryota > Viridiplantae > Streptophyta > Pinopsida > Araucariales > Araucariaceae > Wollemia > Wollemia nobilis. The sequence goes on from JAQPPZ010016875.1 coordinate 22,615,978, forward strand.
CTTTGACATTACATGCTTAGTCACACAACATATGTTATAGCTAGAGAAAATCCTCTAGGTTATATGATGTCACACACTTAAAATAACACCCACACTGCTAAATGGATAATTTTTCTTACTGAATTCAACCTTGAATTAATTAGCCAAAAATCCATTAAAGGTCGGGTCATAACTGTTGGACATTTTGAGTTCCTAAGTCAAAGTTGTCATTGATGTCACTAGATGAAGTCATCATTAATACAAAATATTTCAGTAGGAAACAAAGGGGATAAAATGGTTATTTGATATCCAGGAAGAAGGCCAAAGATCAAGTGAAATAGTGCAAAAGACAAAAGTTAAAAAGGAGTTATAATATTTATTTTATAAATTATTTAAATTTAGTGTGAATTTAAATTTTATAAATAAATATTAAAGGTACTTTATCAAAGGTATAATATTATAATAGTGGTTATTATAATATTAAATGTGCCATGGTGAAAATCCAAATAAAATATTTATAATTCTTATTATAATTTTTTATAAGGCAAAAGTGGGTTTTATAAAGTCTAAAGATATTTTAATAAATCCAAAGGTTGGGTTTAAGACCAAAGGCATTCAAAGCCTTTATGATCTCCGCATACATCATAGAATATAACAAGGAAAGCATCGAAGTTTTCAAAGTAGTGGAAGAAGCATATAAATGCTATGCCTAAAGTTCAAATTTATTATCCTTGCTCTAAAGTAAAAGGATTGGTCTGCAAAAGTAAGAGCTTGTGAGTGTATGCAAAAAATGTGACAACAAAGTGTTGAAGGGAGGAAGCTTTGATTTTTGAATTTGCATAAGAAAATGTGGTCTAGTGGTATTTTGGAAAGCACAAAAGTGTTGGCTTGCAAGGGAATTCGTGTTTGAATCATGACGGGTGCATCGTGAGGTGTGTTGAGTGAAGCACCTATGACACACGTTCTTTTGCCAAGGCAGAATGAGAGAGTGGAGATTAAGAATAATGTGGTGCTTCATTAATCTCAATGAGCACTTGGCTCATGTAGTGACTTTGGCCATGGTTAAGATGCTCATAAGGGGCAACGTTGAGGGTTCGATTCCCTCTAAATGCAAAGGTAATATTTTGATTTTAATTTTAATTAAATGCCTAAGTTGGAGGTATAAAGTTGTTTAGTGGTTGATTTTGGAAAGGTTTCTTTTTAATTAAAGTTGTGGTAGTTGAGAATTACCTTTAGGAGTTATAAGGAGAATTCTATTTTTATTTTTAAGTCTTAAAATTGCTATTGTGGAATATTGAAAGGTTAAGAATTTGTGGGTAGTATGTTATTTTGAATTAAGGGTTTTTGTGACTATTGTGAGGATATTGATTATTATTTAATTTGGAGTGATAAGGTGTAATTTTGATATTATTATTTTTATATATTTTTTTGAAGAAAATTATCCTCTAACCCTTATTGAGATTGGCAAAGAAGTAATTGTGAGTGTGGCATATTTGTGAGGTCAACTACTTAACATTCAAAAGGTATGGTAAAATTCTTCTTTGGTTGACTTGGTTGATTGGCTTTATTGAAAATTAAGTTTGGAGTGAAAAGGACTTGATTAGGGTTTCCTTTTCTAAAGTGGTTGAGTTATTGCTTCAAGGTTTTCTAATTTGAGAGTTGAGATTAAAACCTTGTTTTATTAGCATTTTTGTTGAGATCATTGGTTGAGTGAAGTGTTTGAGTTAATGCTTCAAGGTTTTCTAAAATTGAGAGTTGTAATTAAAACCTTGTTTTATGAGCATGGTTTTTGAAGTGAGTTGTTATGCAAAGAACTTGAACTAGGGTTTGAAAAGATCATCAGTATCATTGTTATGTGATATTTATTGTTGAGCATTGTTAAAAATATTTTGAGTTGGATGTTACATGCTTGGACTAGGGTTTTAGAGAAAGGTTTTTTTATTGAGTGATTGGTTGAGTAGAGTTGATTGAGCCTAGTCAAGTGGATGTATGAAGTGATTGTTCAAGTTCCATAAAAAAAAACTATCTTATATTCTAATTTGAGTTGTGAAAGAGATTGAACTTTGAGAATAGAACATATTGAGTCTCTAAAAATTCTATTTATGCTTCTATGTGATTGAGTTGAGAAAGAAATTGAGCATTGAGTATAGAATATATTAAGTCTCTAACAATTCTCTTTATGCTTCTATGATATTGAATTGAGAAAGTAATTGAGCATTGAGTATAGAACATATTGAGTCTCTAAAAATTCTATTTATGCTTCTATGAGATTGAATTGAGAAAGTGATTAAGAATTGAGTATAGAACATATTGAGTCTATAACAATTCTCTTTATGTTTTTATGAGATTGGACAAGTTTTGTGTGGATTTGTTAAACACATTTGAGGCATGTCTTTGAGAAGACTTGTGGACTGATTTTGTGTGAGCTTTTATGGAATCATACAATAAATATTTGGTTAAGTCCTAGAGAGGACTTATTGAGAATATTTGGATAAGTTCTATGTGAGCTTGTAGAGAAGATATGAGCAGGTTCTAGAGAGGACTTGTGGATAGATTAGTGTGAGCTTTTGAGCAAGCTTGCAAAGTAGATTTGAACAGGTTCTGTGTGGACCTATTAAGCATATTTGGATAGGTTCTGCGTAGACCTATTGAGAAAATTTGAGTAGGTTATGAGTGGAGCTATTGAGAAGATTTGGACAAGTTTTGTGTGGACCTATTGAGAAAATTTTGATAGGTTCTATGTGGACCTATTGAGCAGATTTGAGAAGGTTCTGAGTGGACCTATTGAGAAGAGTTGTGCTAGACCGACTCAAATTTTTTTAGTGCATAATTGATATAGATATTTGGAGGTGACAGAGTAGAGAGGACAGAGTCTCTAGTGTATAGAGATCCATAAGCTAGGACATTGAGGGCAGGTCTTCTAAGTGAGGACAAGAGTCTTCAAGTGGAGAGAGATCCACTAGTCAGTGTAGTAGAGGCGATGTCTTCTATAGGATCACCAACCAGAGGAGAGGAGAAAGAGTTCTCCTGTGGATAGAGATTCATAAACTATATTTAGGGGATCAAAATATCCTTTGGACATAGATCCATAAATATTGTAATTGGGAAGGATTACCAAGAAATCATTTGAGAAATATTTAGAAAAAATATTTTCTCCATGGAAGTAGCCATCTTTGGGTGAACCATGTTAAATATTTGTCTCTATTGTGTATGGTGTTTTGTGTATTGCTTTGATTACTACTATTGATATTGCTATCTATACACTACATAATATTGATTTAAAAAGAAAAGTAAAAAGTCTCTTATACTATTCACCCCCCTCTTAGTATAAACATGTGTTCTTCAATTGGTATTAGAGCGGGTTCCTTCAGAAAAGTTTGATAGCTTGAAAGAAAATGGGTTAAGAACATAATGGATCAAAAGGATCAAATGGACAGGTCCATCAATAATACAGTACCAGTATTTTATGGAAGTGACTTCTTGTATTGGTATATTCTGATGAGGTTTCACTTGATGGCACTTGACAATGATGTTTGGGATGCAGTGGAACTTGGATATGATTCAGTAGTCAATCCTCCTACAGATAAGGAATGTAAGATTCTAATGCATGCAAATTCAAGAGCTATGAATGCAATTATAAAAGTATTTCATAGATAAGATCTATGAAGGTTATGGATTGTAAAACAACAAAATAAATATGGGAACTACTGCATAACATATATGAAGGATATAAAGGTTTCAAGAAATCTAAGATTAGAAATATCAAAGGATAATTTTAAAATCTAAGAATGCAGGATGATGAAAACATGTGTGACTATCTCAATAAGATTTATAAACTTGTACATGAGATGAGAGGTATTGGAATGAAGGTCGATGAATTTGATGCTTGTGATAAGATCTTGAGAACTCTTCCAAAAAGGTACAGTGAAAAGGTCTCTTCTATAGAAACATAAATTGATAGTGGCAGTTTGACAAGAAATTATTTACTTGGCATGATTACAAGTTTTGAGATAAGAACAAAATATCCTATCCCTCTGAAAGAGGCTACTTTCAAAGCGAACAAGAAGACAAAGGGTAAGAAGTCAGAATCAAGCAGTGAGTCATCCAGTGATGAAGAAGCAAATTATGGTAGAAGAGATAAATTTTCAAGAAGATCCATAAATATTATATCTATTAAGTGTTTCAATTGTGGAAAGTATGGATATTTTGCAATAGATTGTAAAGAACCAAAGAACAACAATGGTGAAGAAAAATAGGATCATAGGTATAGGGAATCAAAAAGACACAGGCACCAAAATAAAAGCAAGGATGGACAAATCAAAAAAGGAAAGAAGTTCTTCCAAAGATAAAATAGGAGCTACTATACGGATAATGCAAGTAAGTACTCAAATTATAGTGATGCTAGTTTTCCAGACAATGATAGAGATGAAGTCCTATTTATGATTGAAGAAAAAAACTAGTTAAGAAAAAGACTCCAGTTATTCTCAAATATTTTAGATGTGGTAACTTTGGACATCTTGAAGATGATTGTACAAGGGATGGTTATATTTTCAATGATTATGAATATGAGAATGTGCTTGAAGGACCAGATGAAAATCTTCTAATGGCTTTACAAGAAGAAGTAAGTGATCCTATAGAACACAAGCCAAAAGAAAGTAATGATGTGGACAAAGGCAAAAAAATAGAGGATTATTCAGCAAAGAATGGTTATGATATTAAGGGAGAACTTATCTATGCCCTTGACATGGTAAAGAAGGTAAGAAATCAACACTCTAAACTTGAAATTTAGTTTCAATAATGTGATGAAGAGAGAATATTGCTCATAGAGGATTTAGAAAAATCAAAGTCTAACGCAAAAAGGTTCAAAGATAAGTTAGAAGCAAAGATCGTGGAATGTGAGAAGTTAGCACAATAGGTGAAACTACTAAAAGAATATTTATAGGAATTCAAGATCAAGATGCAAGGATTCAAGAATAGATCAAATATTATGGATAAGATACTCAAGGTAAAAAGAAGATCAAAAAATAAAACAGGTCTTGGTTTTGAACATACTCAAAAGAAACAAGTAGGAGATTCAACTTCAAGTTCTGAAGAGGAAACTTTAGATGAAGATACTTCAAAAGAAGATAGTGTAAAAGAAATTCAGACATCAGAGGAAGATTTGGACAATAGAGAGTTCAACAAATATAGGAACAATGCACAAAGAAGATATAGATGGAACAAAAATTAGAACAAGAGACCAATGTGATCAAAATAGGGAAGCTTAAATGGAAGATGTTTTTCATGTCATAGGTTTGGGCACATGGCTTCACAATGTTGGACACATGAAATACATGAATATGGAAATGGATAACTTTTCCATGGGTATTTCTACTCATGTAATCAATTTGGTCACAAGGCAATGAATTGCAGGGTTCATGAAAGAAGAGGATGTGACTTCACTAGGAAAAATTCTAAGACATTTGCACCTACAAGGAATACTAACATTAAGTGTTATAAGTGCAATAATGATGGTCACACAAAAAAGTGATGTAGAGTAGACATTTCAGAAATAGGTATGAATAGGAACATGAACATGAACAAGAGCAAGAACAGGAATAGGAATATGGATGAGAACATGAACAAAAATAGGAACATGAATGATGATAGGAACATGGATGATTACTTGGATAAAAATAGTCATAGGATTCAGGAAACTTAGAAAAGAAGGGAAATGAATAAAGGTAAAGAATAGTGCTTTTAGGGAGTAGAAATACTCCCACCCCAGAATTAACCACTTCATGAGGATGTGGGGGAGGGGCTAAGCTAAGAGTCTCATTCTTAGCCCCAAGCCCAAAAGGTGACCCTTTGCCATTGACGTCAAAGGGGGAGAGATTTGTGTATTGGGGAGAGATTTGATATGGGGAGAGATTTGATATTTGAGAGAGCATTGAGACAGGGGGAGTAATGTCCCAAGAGGAGTAGAAGGAAAAAGAAAGGTCAGGTTTCAATAAGAAGAGTATGGGTTTCCATCAATGATAAAGGGGAAGATTGTTGGACATTTTGAGTCCCTAATTCAAAGTTGTCATTGATGTCACCAGATGAATTCATCATTAATACCAAATATTTCATTAGAAAATAAAGGGGATAAAATGGTTATTTGATATCCATGAAGAAGGCCAAATATCAAGTGAAACAATTCAAAAGATAGAAGTTAAAAAGGAGTTATAATATTTATTTTATAAATTATTTAAATTCAATGTGAATTTAAATTTTATAAATAAATATTAAAGGTACTTTATCAAAGGTACAATATTATAATAGTGGTTATTATAATATTAAATGTGCCATGGTGAAAATCCCAATAAAATATTTATAAGTCTTATTATAATGTTTTATAAGGCAAAAGTGGGTTTTATAAAGTCTAAAGATATTTTAATAAACCCAAAGGTTGTGTTTAATACCAAAGGCATTCAAAGCCTTTATGATCTTCGTCGACATCATAAAATACAACAAGGAAAGCACCGACATTTTCAAAGTAGTGGAAGAAGCATATAAATACTATGCCTAAAGTTCAAATTTATTATCCTTTATCTAAAGTAAAAATATTGGTATGCGAAAGTAAGAGCTCGTGAGTGTGTGCAAAAAACATGACAGCAAAGTGTTGAAGGGAGGAAGCTTATATTTTCAAATTTGCATAATAAAATGTGGTCTAGTGGAATTTTGAAAAGTGCAAAAGTGTTGGCTTGCAAGGGAATTCGTGTTTGAATCACGACAGGTGCATCGTGAGGTGTGTTGAGAGAAGCACCTATGGTGCACATTCTTATGCCAAGGAGAAAGGAGAGAGTGGATATTAAGAAGCATGTGGTGCTTTGTTACTATAAATGAGAGCTTGGCTCGTGCAAAAAATTTGGATGCGGTTAAGGCACTCATAGGGGATAATGTTGAGGGTTCAATTCCTTCCAAAGGCAAAGGTAATTTTGTTATTTTAATTTTAATTAAATGCCTAAGTTGGAGGTATAAGGTTGTTTAGTGGTTGAGTTTGGAAATCTTGCTTTGTAATAAAGTTGTGGTAGTTGAGAATTACCTTTAGGAGTTATCAGGAGAATTCTATTTTTATTTTTGTCTTAAAATTGCTATTGTGTAATATTGAAAGGTTAAGACTTTGTGGATAATATGTTATTTTGAATTAAGGGTTTTTATGACTATTGTGAGGATATTGATTATTATTTAATTTGGAGTGATAAGGTGTTTTTTTTTTTTTTGATATATAGAAGCAATGGTTACAATAATGATTTTTAGTAGCTTCCAGCACAACTAGTAGGGTTCAAACTATCTACAAACTCTCCCAGGACTTCCACCGTCTTGGTACATGGTAACCCGACATGAGATGGGGACCTTCGGATGCACAGGGGTTGCACTATCATCATAAATCTGGCATACCACTCAAAGGAATCGGATCTAGGATACTGCCTGTGCATGAGCAAGCCTATGGGATTGGAACCTAGGTCTCCTCTCGGTAATCGCCCCAACATACCAATCCACCTAGACCCACGAACCCTATTTGGAGTGATAAGGTGTAATTTTGATATTATTTTTGTTATATGTTTTGTTGAAGAAAATTATCCTCTAACCCTTATTGATATTGGCAAAGAAGTAATTATGAGTGTGGAAAATTTGTGAGGTCAACTACTTGACATTCAAAAGGTATGGGAACATTCTTCTTTGGTTGACTTGGTTGATTGGCTTTATTGAAAATTAAGTTTAGAGTGAAAATGACTTGATCAAGGTTTCCTTTTCAAAAGTGATTGAGTTATTGCATCAAGGTTTTCTGATTTGAGAGTTGAGATTAAAACATTGTTTTATTAGCATTGTTGTTGAGATCATTGGTTGAGTGAAGTGTTTGAGTTAATGCTTCAAGGTTTTCTAAAATTGAGAGTTGTGATTGAAACCTTGTTTGATGAAAATGGTTGTTGAATTGAGTTGTTATTCAAAGAACTTTAACTAGGGTTTGAAAAGATTATGAGTATCATTGTTATGTGAGATTTGATGTTGAGCATTGTTGGAAATATTTTGAGTTGGATGTTACATGCTTGGACTAGGGTTTGAGAGAAAGAGTTTTTATTGAGTGATTGGTTGAGTAGAGTTTATTGAGCCTAGTCAAGTGGATGTATGAAGTGATTGTTCAAGTTCCATAAAAAAAACTATCTTATATTCTTATTTGAGTTCAGAAAGAGATTGAGCTTTAAGAATAGAACATATTGAGCTTTAAGAATATAACATATTGAGTCTCTAACAATTCTCTTTATGCTTCTATGTGATTGAGTTGAGAAATAAATTAAGCATTGAGTATAAAACATGTTGAGTCTCTAACAATTCTCTTTATGCTTCTATGAGATTGAATTGAGAAAGTAATTGAGCACTGAGTATAGAACATATTGAGTATCTAACAATTCTCTTTATGCTTCTATGAGATTGAATTGAGAAAGTGATTGAGCATTGAGTATAGAAAATATTGAGTCTCTAACAATTCTCTTTATGTTTCTATGATATTGGACAAGTTTTGTGTGGACTTATTAAGTAGATTTGAGGTAAGTCTTTGAAAATACTTGTGGATTGATTTTGTGTGAGATTATGTGGAATCTTACAATTGTTGTACTTAGTATGACACTGAGAGGGGGGGTGAATTAGTGTGGCATTCCAAAACATGAATTAACAGCCCTAAAAACCATAGCAGTTAAAACTTATAAACAGATATAATAAGTACAGTAAGAGAACATCACACAACACAGATTTTTAACGAGGTTCACCAAAATGGCTACTCCTCAAAAAGAACGACTGCTTGGACTACCATCCAAATCCAGTCTCTTGCAAAGCACCAACTTTACAATTTTTTTACCAGCACCAACTAGAAGGAGCACCAACCCCTTATTTATCTGCACCAACAGAAAGGAGCACCAACCCCTAATTTGCCAGCACCAACTAGACTTCAATTTTGAATGAAAATGTTTGACAGATACCTTCGTTATTGCAAAACTCTAACTGGTCTACTTCACCTTTGCAATCTCTGCGCACTCTGCTCTTTATTATGTAATCACTTCACACAATCTGTTGCACTGCTACAGCCAAACTTTGCAATCAACTTTGCCCTTCGTGCTCTCTGCACATTCTGCTTTCTCTGCTCACACGCTTCGCACACTCTATGTCATTCCACACTCTGCTCTCTATGCGCATTTTCAATCACACTTCAAACAACTCGACACAACTAGCTCACATTATGCACTTCACTATCATCTCATCAATTTTATGCTATCTACGCTTTTACGACCGCATATTGTACTTCAATATTCACTTCGATCGATGCCCAAATCTCCAAACAATCCCGCTTATATACTTGAGATTTCGAGATGAAAACCCTAATAGTAGTCGGTTGATTATGCAAATGCAAACCCTAATCTTAGTCAGCTGCAAACCCTAAACATGGTCAACTGCAAACCCTAAATTTGGTCGGCTATAAACCCTAAAATCTGTTGGCCTACAACGGTCTTTGTCGGCCTTGACTGCCTCTGCAACTATTACAACATGCCACGAAAACACAACATGTCATGATATCATGACACCTTTTACAACCGTATGCCTTCTTATCCCTGCTATTGCGAAATCACAACATTTTTGGCACCGTACAGTCTCTCTCCTCCTAGAGTCATGAAACTGTGACATGTCATGAAATCATGACATCTTCATCCTGCTAGCTTCTTCACTGCTGCCTGTCGCAAAATTGTGACACTTTTTGCATCCGTACATTTTCCTTTCATCCTGTCATGAAATCGTGACACTTTTGGCTTTCCTACGCTTTTCTCCTTAGTCACCAGTGAAAACGGAACATGTCACGAAATCGCGAAACTTTCACTGCCTTGGCTTCTTTTCTATATTTCACCCACGAAAACATAACATGTCTCAAAATCACGACATACTTGCCTTCGTACATTCTCTCTCCTCTTCGGGTCACAAAAACTCGACATGTCACGATATCGTGACACTTTTCCTCCTTGGTGATTTTTCTCCGAACATGTCGCGAAATCACGATAGTTTTCTTCCTTAGCACTTTTTCACCAAACATGTCACGAAATCGTGACAATTTTCTTTGTGCCTTCTCTCTCCTCGTCCATGTCACAAAATCGTGACAATTTTCTTTGTGCCTTCTCTCTCCTCGTCCATGTCGTGAAATCACAACAATTTTCTTTGTGCCTTCTCTCTCCTTCGACATGTCACGAAATTGTGACAAAAAACATGTCACGATATCGCGACAGTTTTCGTACTTGTATTTTTCTTTGATTTTTTGAATCTGGGTTACTTTTGTTTTCCTAGAATTGCACTGTACATGATCTGACTAACCTTTGAACATATGTCCTCTACAACTGAATGAATTTTGAACTGTCTGTCCACTACATCATTAGATCTAACTGCCTGTGTTGACAACAATGACAAAACTCTTGCAACACCTTGCTCAACAATCTCCCCCTTTGGAATTGTTGGCAACACCTATGTAAAACCCTGTAACTCTTCTCCCCCTTTGTCAATAATACCAAAGGGCTACTGTAGACTCCCCCTGAGTCCATACACACAATTCTTAGGAACAATTTGTTGTATTTAGCACAAATTATGATCATGAGAAAAATAATAGTCAAATACTCAAATGCTCCCCCTGAGAAAGTGATCCCTGTAGCTAGTCAATAGTCTCACACAGAATCTGTTTAACAAGCTCACATAGAACTTGTCCAATGCTGAAACATAAGTTCATACAAAACCTGTCCAAATCTGCTCCACCAAGATTACTAAGAACTTGTTCCATTCTTCTCTAGCAATCTTACCAAGAACTTACCCATAACTGCTCTAAAAACCTGTCCCTGCATTGTCCTCAAATATTTCCCAAGGGCCTTCATAAGGGCTCAATCAAATCACCTCAACCAATCATCACAAGGAACCACTCTCTCTCACACAACCCATGGGCTTAAACCACTATGCTTATAACACACAGTTTAAAAATAGCTCTCTATTTAGAAAAACCAATGCATTCAACCAACCCCTTTTGAAGAAGGAAACCACAAACAATCATTTTCCCTTCAATGATATTTCAAAAATCAACCACCATAATGTTTTGACCAATACTGTATCAACACTGCAATTTTACCGCCAACTTTGTGCAAGCATCAAACACTGTACCATAACACAAACCAAATCCCTTTTTACTTTTTCAGCTTGGTCTATGTTTTCTGCAGTCACCGTTGGTCACACCTTACTGTCAACTGTTCGAATCAGAAAACAATATTTTGTTAACCATTTCACGACCAACTATAATGCACCTTACTCAACCTCAACCTTCTTAACTTCAGATTGGCACTTTATCAACAGTCTAAAATGAAACTGTCTGTGAATTAAATATTTTTACCAAGCCGTCATGAAAGATCTAACAATCTTCACAACAAACTGATATACGTTGTTTTTATCAAAACACAAATACGCAGCTAGGGAAAATATCTTTCACTGACCAAATTCTCTGAACTGAGATATTCCATAGCTTTGAACAGTGGTAATAAGAACCAACAACAGAACAATAATGACATAAATTCATACTGCCAATGGTGACACCTCTCAATTTAATCTTGATCCTTTACGACACTACCACGAACAACTACAAGAACTAAAAAAGACACTTTGTCAACTGAACAAAAAATTCCCTGACTACTGTCCTTTCATCCTCAGAAAACCAAACAAACATCGAGGAGCATTAAAATAAAACCTTTTAAGATTGCTCCCCCTGAGGATGTGCTTCCTGGAGTTGCTTAGTGTAGTAGAGGAGCAGTCTCCTTCAATTCAAGGAGACATGATTTCCTCTCTTCTTTCTTTCTCCAGACTTTCTTGACCTCGGGCTTGGATTTTTCAACTGCGTCCCTATTTTGCACCTTTACGTGAACTCGAATATTTCTCTGGTGTGGTTGTCTCTTATGCATCCATGATGAATGATTATTTTCCTTTCTTCTATGTACCTAATTTACTCCCTGTCTGTGTTGCATTTTTTGTGTCTTATGAAATCTACTATTTTGCCTTATATTTGATACATAAGTGCTTGGACAAAACCTTGCTATGTTCCCATGACCATTGCATTGAAAACATTGTACATAGTGTTCGCTCAGATATGCAGAAGTATTTCTACCAGCATAATTCTTTGATTTATTATTCAATCCACAATAAGTTGCCTTGTGACCATACTGGTTACATCTGAAACAATAGCCATTAAAAGTGTTAGTATGAAAAGAGTGAGAGTGGTAGAACCTCTTTTGTTGTGGCTACTTTGCTATAAATCTCCTTTGATATTTTCTTTCTTTTGAAGATACAACTTTAACCTTTTCTTGCTCCGACCCTTCAATAGTGAAATTTTTCTTCTCTGTAGAGTTGGATGATGAAGGTTGTTCAACTTCAGACTTTTTATGCTTTGATCCTTCAACGATGAGCTCCTTTTTCTCTACATATTTGGACAATGGGGGTTGTTCAGCTTCATATCCAAGACCATGCTTATCCGTGGAGCTTCTTTGATAATTTATCATTTTATCTAGCAATTTTATGCTCTTCTCGAATTTAAGATTTGTATTGGTCTCTTCCAATTGTTTCTTCAAAGAAACAATCTCTTCTTCTTGTTTGAAACAAACAGTCTCTTTCTCATTGATCTGAGACCTGAGAGTTTCTTCAATCCTTTTGAACTCTTCTATTTGTAGCTTCAGATTGCTAACAATTTTGTTGGAATCTTCTTCATGTTTGCTACATACATCAACTTTCTTATTCATCTCTTCTGTCTACATTCTTAGACCGTCAATCTCTTCTTCTAGCTTACTTGCAATACTCTGATTTCATGGTTAACTGCATTTCGAGATTTTTAGAAATTTTCTTGTAATCTTTTGTTTGTACTTTCAAACTGGTGATTATATCTTCTGCATCCTCAACCTTTTTATCCAGAGCTAAAATTGGTTTATGTTCCCAATTTGCTTCTGCATCACTTTCTTCTTCATCATATTCCTGTTCTAAATATGTTTCTTTACCAATTTTGAATGGATCATCTTCAACTTCATTGCTATTAGAACCATGGCATTGACGTTCATTATGATCGAGTTGATCACAAATAAAAAATTCTATACCTAGTGAACCTGCATCATGATCGAGTTGTCTCTTGGCCTTTTCTCCACTATTTGATTCATCTTCATTTTCTTTCATGACCCTGTGTGTTATTTTCTTCTTGTGTCTCATGGTTCCACTTTTGCTTTTCTTTGTCATTTGTGTAATAATCCAAGATCAACCCAGACTGATTAAGCCTAAACTGAGAACTTGGCTCTGATACCAATTGTTGTACTTAGTATGGCACTAAGAGGGGGGGTGAATCAATGTGGCATTCCAAAACATGAATTAACAGCTCTAAAAACCACAACAATTAAAACTTATAAACAGATATAATAAGTACAGCAAGAGAACATCACACAACATAAATTTTTAACAAGGTTCACCAAAATGGCTACTCCTCAAAAAGAATGGTTGCTTGGACTACCATCCAAATCTAGCCTCTTGCAAAGCACCAACTTTACAATTTGTTTACCAGCACCAACTAGAAGGAGCACCAACCCCTTATTTATTTGCACCAACAGAAAGGAGCACCAACCCCTAATTTGCCAGCACCAACTGGACTTCAATTTTGAATAAAAATGTTTGACAAATACCTTCGTTATTGCAAGACTCTAACTGGTCTACTTCACCTTTGCAATCTCTGCACACTCTACTCTTTCTTGTGTAATCACTTCACACAATCTGCTGCACTACTATAGCCAAAATTTGCAATCAACTTTGCCCTTCATGCTCTCTGCACATTCTGCTTTCTCTACTCACATGCTTTGCACACTCTGTGTCATTCCACACTCTGCTCTTTGTGCACATTCATAATTGCACTTTGAACAACTTGACATAACTAGCTCACATTACGCACTTCGCTATCATCTTGTCGATTATGTGCTATCTGTGCTTTTACGACCGCATATCACACTTCAATATTCACTCCGATCGATGCCCAAATCTCCAAACAGCCCCGCTTATATACTTGAGATTTTGAGATGAAAACCCTAATAGTAGTCGGCTGATTATGCAAATGCAAACCCTAATCTTGGTCGATTGCAAAACCTAAACATGGTCAGCTCCAAACCCTAAATTTGGTCAGTTGCAAACCCTAAAATTTGTCGGCCTACAACGGTCTTTGTCGGCCTTGACTGCCTCTACAACTCTTACAACATGCCACGAAAACACATGTCGCGATATCGCGACACCTTTTACAACCGTACGCCTTCTTATCCATGCTATCGTGAAATCACAACATTTCTGGCATTGTACATTCTCTCTCCTCCTAGAGTCGTGAAACTACGACATGTCACAAAATCATGACATCTTCATCCTGTTAGCTTCTTCACTGTTGTCTGTCGTGAAATCATGACACTTTTTGCATCCATACATTTTCCTTTCATCCTATCGTGAAATCGTGACACTTTTGGCTTTCGTACGCTTTTCTCCTTAATCACCAGTGAAAACGAAACATGTCACGAAATCATGACACTTTCATTGCCTTGGCTTCTTTTCTGTCTTTCGTCCATGAAAACATAACATGTCACGAAATCGTAACATACTTGCCTTCGTACATTCTCTCTCCTCTTCGGGTCGTGAAAACTCGACATGTCGCGATATCGTGACACTTTTCCTCCTTAGCACTTTTTCACCAAACATGTCACGAAATCGTGACAATTTTCTTTACGCCTTCTCTCTCCTCGTCCATGTCGTGAAATCACGATAATTTTCTTTGTGCCTTCTCTCTCCTCGTCCATGTCGTGAAATCGTGACAATTTTCTTTGTGCCTTCTCTCTCCTTTGACATGTCACGAAATAGTGATAGAAAACATGTCGTGATATCGCGACAGTTTTCTTACTTGTATTTTTCTTTGATTTTCTAAATCTGGGTTACTTTTGTTTTCTTGGAATTACACAGTACATGATCTGACTAAACTTTGAACATCTGTCCTCTGCAACTGAATGACTTTTGAACTGTCTGTCCACTGCATCATTAGATCTAACTACCTGTGTTGACAACAATGACAAAACTCTTGCAACACCTTGCTCAACAACAATACATATTTGGTTAAGTCCTAGAGAGGACTTATTAAGAAGATTTGGACAAGTTCTATGTGAGCTTGTAGAGTAGATTTGAGTAGGTTCTAGAGAGGACTTGTGGACATATTGGTGTGAGCTTTTGAGGAATCTTGCAAAGTATATTTGAACAAGTTCTATGTGGACCTATTGAGCAGATTTTGACAGGTTTTGTGTAGACCTATTGAGCAAATTTGAGCAGGTTATGAGTGGACCTGTCAAGCAGATTTGGACAGGTTTTATGTGGACCTATTGAGCAGATTTGGACAGGTTCTGTGTGGACCTATTGAGTATATTTGAGTAGGTTTTGAGTGGACATATTGAGCAAAGCTATGCTAGATCGATTGGAATTTTTTTAGTGTAAAATTGAGATAGATATTTGGAGGTGACAGAGTAGAGAGGACAGAGTCTCCAGTGGATAGATATCCATCAACCAAGGCATCGAGGACATGTCTTCTGAGTGAAGACAAGAGTCTTCAAGTGGAGAGAGATACACCAGTCAGTGTAGTAGAGGTAGTGTCTTCTAGAGGATCACCAACCAGATCAGAGGAGAAAGAGTTCTCCTATGGATAGATATTCACAAACAAAATTTAGGTGATCAAAATATCCTTTGGACAAAGGTCCATAAACATTGTAATTGGGAAGGATTCCCAAGAGATCATTTGAGAAATATTTAGAAGAAATATTTTCTTCGTGAAAGTAGCTATTTTTGGATGAACCATGTTAAATTTGTGTCTCTGTTGTGTATGGTGTTTTGTGCATTGCTTTGATTACTACTATTGATACTACTATCTATACACTGCATAATATTGATTTGAAAAGAAAAGTAAAAAGTGCTCTTATACTAGTCACCCCCCTCTCAGTATAAGTGTGTGTTCTTCAATAGCCGATCAACTTACAAAAGCTCCACTACCTAGTGATCATCCCTTGATTATTGATATTCAAGATGATTTGGTATTCGTTGCCACTAAACAAGAAGAAGATGCCATTTTGAAGGAAGACATGGATATCACACTATTATTTGATGGTTCTAAGTGCACAAAAGGTCAAGGTGTTGGAGTCATGTTACATACACCTCAAGGGGTACCTATCCCTTTATCATTAAAACTTGAATTCCAATACACAAAAAGCACACCAGAGTATGAAGTCTTAATCTATTGTACATTTTGAGTCCCTAAGCTAAGAGTTGTCATTGATGTCAAAAGGATCTATGTAAGTAAGCACTATGTTTGTGTTTCACAAAGAGCTTCATGAGAAGCAAAGGTTTTTGGTCAACGGTTAAATAAGGGATGCATGGCATTTGGTTCCAAAATGAGATTCAAAGGAATCTTTGCAAAATGTTTTTATTTAAAACCATGGATGGTAGATTTGAAATGGGTTTTTTTCTGAAAACCCAAGTTGGTTTTTTATTTCATCGAAAAATGTGCCCCAATGATGAAGAAATTTAATTTTAAAGGTTTTATTTAAAACCATGGATGGTATATTTGAAATGGGTTTTTCTTAAAACCCAAGTTGGCTTTTTGTTTCATTGAAAAAGCTGACCTGGTGATGGAGATATTTAGTTTTAAAGATTTAGTTTAAATTTTAATTTATTTAAAATTTAAATTTAAATTTTAAAATATAAATTAAAAGTTTATCCGCCGACGTCATGAAGGAAGTTTCAAAAAGGCCAATGTTTCCAAAACTAAGGGAAGGCATATAAATATGCCATTTATTTTTTTTCAATTCATTCATCCTTGCTCATTGATATTTGATTTTGGTATTTGCAAAGAAAAAGAGCTCGTGTTTTTTGTTTAAGTGACCCAACGAACATTAAATGGAGACAACGACCACTTCCCAAAATGCATTGGTCAGCATGGCCTAGTGGCAGTATGGATTGTGCAAAGATGTTGGTGATAAGGAGGTTGTGCCTTGATTCCCGTAAGCATTATTTTTGGCTTTGTTCTATTGAGGCGCTCAAGGTGCATACTTTTAGCTTGATGAAAGAGGGTGAACGATAAGAAGCGGGTGGTGCTTCTTTTTCACCAACGAGACCACAACTTGTGTGGTAGCTTGGCCACGGCTAGGGTGTTCACATTGGGGCAAGACGAGGGTTCGATTCCCCTCGAGGCAGGTATTAAGTTTTTTATTAATATTTTTTTTGGATTGCCTAAGGTGGAGTGATAAGGGGTAAAGGTGCTTCGTTAGTTGATTTTTTGAGTAACATTAGGGAATAAGGTCATGGTGGATGTTTGAGTTGTGAATTATTTTTAATTGTGATTTTTGAAATTTTTAGGAGTAATAAGGTTTTTTGATAAATTTATTTTGAGTAAGGGTTTTCTTTTAAAAAGAACTTTTGTGGATGTTAAAATAAATTAGGAGTAATAAGGTGTTATTTGGATATTATTGTTGTGTTAGTACTCAATATATCTAACCCTTGTTAAGAGTTGAAATATAAAGTGTGTTGAGTGTGACAGATTTAGTGGATAACTAATAAGGCATCAAAAAGGTATGAATAATACTCTCCATTGATTTTATTTGGGTGGTTGGTTTTTGAAATATCATTGGAGTGAAAAGGATTGATTGTGGTTTCCTTTTCATAATTGGTTGAGTTAATGCTTCAAGGTTTTTTGGATTGTGAGTTGTCATTAAACCTTGTTTGATAAGCATTTTTATTTAGACCATTGGTTGAGTGAAGTACTTTGAGTTTATGCTTCAAGGTTTTCTGAATTGAGAGTTGTGATTAAAACCTTATCTTATTAGCATTGTTGTTGAAGCCAATGGATGATGCAAAGAACTTGAACTTGAGTTAATAAAATAACATGAGTATCATTGTTATGTAAGATTTTTTGTTGAGCATTGTTCGAAACATTTTGAGTTAGTTGATTCATGCTTGGACTAGGGTTTGTGAGAAAGAGTTGTTTCCTGAAGTGATTGGTTGAGTAGAGTTCATTAAGCCTAGTCAAGTGGTTGCATAAAGTGGTTGTTCAAGTTCCATGAAACAAACTATTCTATATTCTGATTGAGTTGAGATTGAGCCTTGAGAATAGAACATATTAAGTCTCTAACAATTCTCTTTATGCTTCTATGATATTGAGTTAATATTGAGCTGAGTTGATATTGCTTTGAGTTGATATTGGGATTTGAGTATAGAACATATTGAGTCTCTAACAATTCTATTTATGCTTCTATGATATTGAGTTAAGATTGAGCTGAGTTGAGATTGCTTTGAGTTGAGATTGGTATTTGAGTATAGAACATATTGAGTCTCTAACAATTCTCTTTATGCTTCTATAATATTTAGCTAAGTTGAGATTGCTTCGAATTGAGATTGGAATTTGAGTATAGAACATATTGAGTCTCTAAAAATTCTCTTTATGATTCTATGATATTGAGTTAAGATTTTATTGAGCTGATTTGGGGTAAGTCTTTGAGAAGGCTTGTGGAGTATTTTTGTGTAAGATTTTGTGAAAGATTGCTATTCATATTTGAACAAGTCCTAGAGAGGACTTATTGAGAATATTGGGACAAGTTCTGTGTGAGCCTATTGAGTAGATTTGAGCAGGTTATGAGTGAGATTATTAAGCATATTTGAGTAGGTTTTGAGTGAGCCTATTGAGCAGGTTTTGAGTGAGTCTATTGAGTAGATTTGAGTAGGTTTCAAGTGAGCCTATTGAGTAGAGTTGAGAAGGTTCTGAGTGAACCTATTGACAAAACTTTAGAGGTGATAGAGTACAGAGTCTCAATGGATAGAGATCTAGAAGCTAGGAAAATTTAAGATAGATCTGAGTGAGGAGTCTTCAAGTGGAGAGAGATCCACTAGTTAGTGCAGCAAAGAGACAAAGTCTTCTAGAAGATCACTAGCCAAAGTAGAAGGGGAAAGAGTTATCCTATGGAAGATATCCATGAACTTGAAATTTAGGGGATCAACATCTCCTTTGGATAGATGTCCATAAACATTGTAATTAGGAAGTATTCCAAAGAGATTGATTGAGAAAATTTTAGCAAAATATTTTCTCCGTGGAGTAGCCCGTATTGGGTGAACCACATAAATTGTTGTGTCACTTTTTTGGATGGTGTTTTGTGCATTTCTTTGATTACTACTATTGATACTACTATCTATAAACTGCATAATATTGAATTGAAAAGAAAATTAAAAAGTGATCTTATACTATTCACACCCCCTCCCAGTATAAGTTTGTGTTCTTCTATTGGTATCAGAGCGGGTTCCTTATGAAAAGTTTGACAGCTTGAAGGAAAAGTGGTCTAAGTACACAATGGATCACAAGGATCAAAAGGATGGGTCCTTCAATAATATAGTACCAATATTTTATGGAAGTGACTTCTTGTATTGGTGTATGTTGATGAGATTTATCCTGATGGCACTTGGAAATGAAGTTTGGGATGTAGTGGAACTTAGATATTATTCTATAGTCAATCCTCCTACAGATAAGGAAGGTAATATCCTAATGCATGCAAATTCTAAGATCTAATGAAATAATAAAAGGATTGGGTAGATCAAAATCTATGAAGGTTATGGATTGTAAAACAACAAAAAATATGTGGTATCTACTGCATGACATATATGAGGGTGATAAAGGTGTCAGGAAAGCTAAGATCAGAAATCTCAAAGGAGAATTTGAGAGCTTAATAATGAGAGATAATGAAAATATTCATGATTATCTCATTATGATTGATGAACTTGTACATGAGATGAGAGGTCTTGGAATAAAGGTTTATGAATCTGATGCTTGTGATAAGATCTTGAGAACTCTTCCAAAAAGTTATAATGAAAAGGTTTCTGCTATAGAAACATCAATTGATAGTGATTATTTTATAAGGAATTCTTTGCTTGGCATGCTTACTACTTTTGAGATAAGAACAAAAGATCTTATTCCTCCGAAAGAAGTTGCATTCAAAGTGGACAAAAAGAAAAATGGTAAAAAGACATAATCAAGCAGTGAGTCATCTAGTGATGAAGAAGATAACTATGGTAGAAGAGATAAAGTTTCCAAAACATTCATAGATGTAAGATCTATTAAGTTCTTCAATTGCGGAAAGTATGGACACTATGCGACAGAGTGCAAAGAGCCAAAGTACAATAGTGATGAAGAAAAATAGGATCACAAATACAGAGAATAAAAAAGACATAGGTACAAGATGAAAGGCGAGGATGGATAAAATAGACAAGGAAATAAGTTCTATCAAAGGCAAAAGAAAATCTACTATGCAGATAATGCAAGTAAGTACTCAAATTATAGTGATGCTAGTTTTTCAAACAATGATAGAGATGAAGTCCTATTTATGGTTAGAGATAAAATGACTCCAGTTATTCTCAAGTATTTTAGATGTGGTAAATTTGGACATCTTGAAGATGATTATACTATGGATGGCTATAGTTTCAATGATGATGGTTTTGAAGATGCACTTGAAATACTAGATGAGAATATTCTAATGGAATTAGAAGATGAAGTAAGTGATCTTATAGATGACAAGCCAAAATGAAGTAATGATAAGGACAAAGGCACAAAAATAGAGGATTATTCAGTAGATAATGGTTATGATCTCAAGGGAGAACTTATATATGCTCTTGATACAGTAAAGAAGGTAAGTAAGCAACACTCTAAGCTTAAAATTCAGTTTAAAGAATGTGATGAAGAAATATTATTGCTCATAGAGGACTTAGAAAAGTCAAAGGCTAAGGCAAGTAATTTCAAGGATAAGTTAGAAGCAATGATTTTGGAGTGTGAAAAGCTAACACAAGAAGTGGCACTACTAAAGGAATATTTAGAGGATTCCAAGAAAAATTTGTACAAATATGTGAACAATGCAAAGAGTGTAGACAAAATAATCAAGATACAAAGAGGAGCAACAAAAAAGACAGGTCTTGGTTCCAAACAGACTCAAAAAAAATGGGAATAAAAGTCTACTTCAAGTCTTGAAGAAGAAGGAATTTTAGAAGAAGATACTTCAGAAAGTGACAGTGTAAGTTGGAATGAGACATTAGAGGATGAGTTGGACAACAAAGAGGTCAAATATAGAAACAATGCACAAAGAAGATACATATGGAACAATAATTAGAATAGGAGACCAATGAGGTCTAGGCAAGGAAGCTTCAATGGGATATGCTTCTCATGTCACAGGTTTGGGCACATGGCTTCACAGTGCAGGTCATATAAAAGACAGGAATATGGGAAAGGATAAATTTTTCATGGGTATTGCTACTCATGCAATGATTTTGGTCACAAGGCAATGAATTGTAGGGTTCATGACAGAAGAGGATATAGCTTCACTAGGAGATATCCTAAGACATTTGCACCTCCAAGGAATAATAACATTAAGTGTTATAAGTGCAATAATGATGGTCATACAACAAGATGGTGTAGAGAAAATATTCTAGAATCAGGCATGAACAAGAATAGGAACATGGATGAGAACAAGAACATGAACAAGAAAAAAAATAGGAATATGGATGAGAACAAGAATAGGAATAGGAACAAAAATAGGAATATGGATGAGAAAAAGAACAGAAGTGATGACAGGAACATGGATGATGACTTGGTAAGAAATAGTGAGAGGATTCAGAAAACTCGGAGAGTAAGAGAGAAAGATAAAGGTAAATGTTTGTTCTTTCGAGGAGTAGAAATACTCCCACCCCAGAATTAACCACATCATGTGGAGGTGGAGGAAGGGCTAAGCTAAGAGGCTCATTCTTAACCTCGAGCCCCAAAGGTGACCCTTTGCCATTGATGACAAAGGGGGAGATATTTGTGTATATTGAGGAGAGTTTTTGATATGGGGAGAGATTTGATATTTGAGAAAGCTTTGAGCTAGGGGGAGAAAAGTCCCAAGGGGAGTAGAAAAAAAGGTCAGATTTTAGTAAAAGGATATGGGTTGCCATCAATGACAAAGGGGGAGATTGTTGGACATTTTGAGTCCCTAGTCTAAGAGTTGCCATTGATGTCAAAAGGATCTATGTAAGTAAGCACTATGTTTGTGTTTCAAAAAGAGATTAATTAAGAAAAGGTTTTTGATCAAAGGTGCAATAAGGGATGCATGGTATTTGGTTCCAAAAGGAGCTTCAAGGGAAGCTTTACAAAAGGTTTTTATTTAAAACCATGCATGGTAGATTTAAAATGCGTTTTTCTTAAAACCCAAGTTGGCTTTTCATTTCATCAAAAAATGTGCCCCAATGATGGAGAAATTTAATTTTAAAGGTTTTATTTAAAACCATGGATGGTATATTTGAAATGGATTTTTCTTAAAACCCAAGTTGGCTTTTCGTTTCATTGAAAAAGGTGCCCCGGTGATGGAGATATTTAATTTTAAATATTTAGTTTAAATTTAAATTTAAATTTTAAAATTAAAATTAAAATTTTATCCACCGACGTCATGAATGAAGTTTCAAAAAGGTCGACATTTCCAAAACTAAGGGAAGGCATATAAATATGCCATTGAATTTTTTTTAATTCATTCATCCTTGCTCTTTGATATTTGCGCTTGGTATTTGCAAAGAAAAAGAGATCATGTTTTTTGTTTAAGTGATGCAATGAACATTAAAGGGAGATAGTGACCACTTCCCAAAATGCATTGGGCAGTGTAGCCTAGTGGTAGCATGTATTGTGCAAAGATTTTGGTGACAAGGAGGTTATGTGTTCGATTCCCGCAAGTATCATTTTTGGCTTTGTTCGATTGAGGGGCCCAAGGTGCATACTTTTCGCTTGGCAGAAGAGAGTGAAGGATAAGAAGTGGATGGTGCTTATTTTTTACCAACGAGCCCACAAATCGTGTGGTAGCTTAGCCATAGCTAGGGCATTCATGTTGGGACAAGACGAGGGTTCGATTCCCCTCGAGGTAGGTATTAAGGTTTTTATTAATATTTTGTTTGGATTACCTAAGGTGGAGTGATAAGGGGTAAAGGTGCTTTGTTAGTTGATTTGTTGAGTAACCTTAGGGAATAAGGTCATGGTGGCTGTTTGAGTTGTGAATTATTTTTAATTGTAATTTTTGAAATTGTTAGGAGTAATAAGGGTTTTTGATAAATTTATTTTTAGTGAAAGTTATTTTGAGTAAGGGTTTTATTTTAAAAAGAATTTTGGTGGATGTTAAAATAAAGTAGGAGTAATAAGGTGTTATTTGGATATTATTGTTGTCTTATTACTCAAGATATCTAACCCTTGTTAAGAGTTGAAAAAGAAAGTGTGTTGAGTTTGACATATTTAGTGGAAAAATCATAAGGCATCAAAAATGTATGAGTAATAATCTCCATTGATTTTATTTGGGTGGTTGATTTTTGAAATATCATTGGAGTGAAAAGGATTGATTGTAAAGTGGTTGAGCTAATGCTTCAAGGTTTTCTGGATTATGAGTTGTGATTAAACCTTGTTTGATAAGCATTGTTGTTTGTACCATAGGTTGAGTGAAGTACTTTGAGTTTATGCTTCAAGGTTTTCTGAATTGAGAGTTGTGATTAAAACCTTGTCTTATTAGCATTGTTGTTTAAGCCAATGGTGATGCAAAGAACTTGAACTTGAGTTAATAAAAAATCATGAGTATAATTGTTATGTAAGATTTGTTGTTGACCATTGTTGGAAACACATTGAGTTAGTTGATTCATGCTTGGACTAGGGTTTGTGAGAAAGAGTTGTTTTCTGAAGTGATTGGTTGAGTAGAGTTGATTGAGCCTAGTCAAGTGGTTGCATAAAGTGGTTGTTCAAGTTCCATGAAATAAACTATTCTATATTATAATTGAGTTGAGATTTAGCCTTGAGAATATAATATATTGAGTCTCTAACAATTCTCTTTATGCTTCTATGAGATTGAGTTAATATTTATCTGAGTTGATATTGCTTTGAGTTAAGATTGGGATTTGAGTATAGAATATATTGAGTCTCTAACAATTCTCTTTATGCTTCTATGAGATTGAGTTAAGATTGAGTTGAGTTGAGATTGCTTTGAGTTGAGATTGGGCTTTGAGTATAGAACATATTGAGTCTCTAATGATTTGAGATTAATTTGAATTGAGATTGGGATTTGAGTATAGAACATATTGAGTCTCTAAAAATTCTCTTTATGCTTCTATGATGTTGAGTTGAGATTTTGTTGAGTTGATTTGAGGCAAGTATTTGAGAAGGCTTGTGGACTATTTTTGTGTAAGCTTTTGTGAAAGCTTGCTATGCATATTTGAGCAATTCCTAGAGAGGACTTATTGAGAAGATTGGGATAAGTTTTGTGTGAGCCTATTGAGCAGATTTTAGTAGGTTCTGAGTGAGCCTATTGAGCAGATTTGAGTAGGTTCTAAGTGAGCCTATTGACCAGATTTGAGCAGGTTCTGAGCGATCCTATTGAGCAGATTTGAGTTGTTTCTAAGTGAGCCTATTGAGCATATTTGAGGAGGTTCTAAGTGAAACTATTGACAGAGCTTTAGATGTTATAGATTACATAGGATAAAGTCTCAGTGGATAGAAATCCAATAGCTAGGACAATTGAAGATGAATCTGAGTGAGGAGTCTTCAAGTGGAGAAAGATCCACTAGTCAGTGCAATAGAGAGACATAGTCTTATAGAAGATCACTAGCCAAAGCAGAATGGGAAAGAATTCTCTTGTGGAAGAGATACATGAACTTGAAATTTAGGGGATTAGCATATCCTTTGGACAAAGGTCCATAAACATTGTAATTGGGAATGATTCCCAAGAAATTAATTGAGAAAGTTTTAGTAAAATATTTTCTCCATGGAGTATCTTGCATTGGGTGAACCACATAAATTTTTGTGTCACTTTTGTGGATGGTGTTTTATGCATTTCTTTGATTACTGATATTGATATTGCTATCTATACACTGCATAATATTAAATTAAAAAGAAAAGTAAAAAGTGGTCTTATACTTTTCACCCCCCTCTCAGTATAATCTTGTGTTATTCATAATCTTAGGCATTCAATAAGCCATAGCTATGGGCATTAATTGTATCTAGATATTTTGTGATTCACAAATTGTTGTCAATAAAATAAATGGAGAATACCAATGTAAAGAATAAGCTTTACCATGAAGTAGCAATGAAATTGCTCTCTATATTTGAATAGTATGAAATTGATAGTTTGCCATGTTTGATTGATAGATTCGCAGATAAATGGCCTCCCTTGGATCATTGAATCCCAAATACACCTTAGGAGAGGTATAGCACCTTATTATTTCAATGATCTCTAAATCTGCAATTATCTATGTGAAATCTAAATATGAAAAGGATATTTGCTTCACCCAGTAGTATCCATATGAGCCTTAGTCAAGCTAGATAGTGTCCTTTATCAAGTTTGGAACACTCCCATCTGATATATCTCAAAATTATAAATGTACTTTCAAGAAAAAAATTTCTCATTTTGTTCTCTTGGAGGATGTGTTGTATAAGTGTGGTTATGATGGAGTCCTCCTTCATTGTCTCGAGTATAGTGAAGCACAAAGAGGTAAACTAAATCTCATGATGGTACTTGTGGTGGTCATTTCAATGGGATAGCCATTGTAAAGTGTATTCTACATATGGGTTATTATTGACCCACCATGGTACATAACTATTGCACATATATCAAACATTGTAACTAATGTCAAGAGCATGCTAATTTAACTCATGTGCCCTCACAAGCCTTATAGCCTATTCAAAGCCTTTGGTCATTTTCACTATGGGGTCTAGATTTAATTAGAAAAATCTTACTTCCTTCTTGGGGATAACATACATTCATCATCACATCCACTGAGTACTTCACAAAGTGGCTTGAGATAATTCCTCTAGCTAGTATGACACGACCTAGAATTATGGAGTTCATACTTCACCACATCATCTGTTGTTTGGTATTCCCTTAAAAATTATCTCTGATAATGATAAATATTTAAAAAACAAGGATGTTAAAGCACTTTGAAATAAATATAACATCCAACATAGTTTCTTGACACCTTATTACCCACAAGCCAAGGGACAAGTTGAGGCTACCAACAAGACCTTAAAAGCTATTCTCAAGAAGCTGGTTAAAAAAAATCATAGATATTGGTATACTAAAATTCCCTTGGAATTATGGGTTTATAGAACAAGCATTCACACGCCTACTGGACCAACACCATCTTCATTGGTCTATGGAGCCAAAGAAATTATACCTCTTGACATCAAGATCCTCTTCTTGCAAATTTCTTTGCAAGAATTCATAGATGATGACATTGCTAGACAAACACATCTTGACCAACTCACACTTCTTGATGAGAGGTGAGTCAATGCTTTAAAGCATTTATGAGTTTATCAAGACCACCTAAAGCATGCTTACAATGTCAAATTTCATATACGTGAATTTCAAATAGATATTGTCCTTAAAAAGAACCAACAAAACACCAATGCATTGCCACATCTTCGTGATAAATTCATAGGTAATTGGTTGGGTTCATACATTATCACTTAAAAAGTGGATAAAGGTACTTATAGGGTTTCCAGTCTAGAGGGAGAGGAAGAACCCAAACCACTTAATGTTATACACTTGAGAGCATTCTATGCATAATGTGATTTATATATGTATATATACATGGCTAATACACAAAAATATTGCACTTCATTTGCACATATTTCATTCAAAAAAATTGCATTGCATTAGCACACATTTCATTTAACAACAAATGGCATTTCATACATTCCATTCATATTTCACATTTCATATTAGGGATCATTTATTAGGTTCAGGGTATTAATTGGTCCAATAAAGTCATGTTGCATTAATCAGGGGAACCTTCACAACATCATCCACACCATTCCACCAAGCCAAATTGTCATTTGCCTCCATATATCCATAATTCCTAGGTGTTTTCAATCACTAAACCACTCTTAGTATTTTAAAAAAACCACAAATACATGTTGAGTTCTTTTTAGGACCATTACACATCTTCACTAAGAAAATATTGAGTTCTAGCAATTGACTCTAAAATATTATTGAACCAAACACAACTTCACATATTAAAAATATCTTGCGTTAAAGAGGGATAAAACCATACTTGGTTTGAACCTCGAAGTGAAAATAGTAATCCTCGCCTATCCCATAATGCAAAATAGTCCACAAAAATAGTGGTTTTCACCACTATTACAATGCCAAAAATAAAATAAAGAGTAGGGAAAAATCCCTAACAAAAACTCTAAATATTTTACATCACACACCATTGATCAATGGGTTGTAAGGATCATACTATATTTTTAGTCATACAGTTAGGTAGTCATTCCCAAAACTTAAGAGATCAAATTATTGGACTATGGAGTTAGCCTCCACCAAAGGTATATATGCTTTATTGACAGTGGAGCATGCTCATGCGTGGTGACACGTCTCTTTTAAAGAGACCTCTGACCACACATACATACAAGATAGCTTCTTGGTCTCATCCATAATAGGTCACACCAAATTTACTCAATATGAGTTAATGAACTCACTTGCACACACAATGGTTCTTGATTACCTCGAGTCATTACCATACTCTTGATTTGGTAAATTAATTCACTACACATACATTTGGTCCTAGAGGAATTAGGCAGTTTTAGTGAGTTTTTTTGATGCCACTAGTATGTCTGAGTCTCTATAAAATAATAATTTTTCCATATCAACATCCATGTCTTCTTCCATATCAATATCCACGTCATTGAACTAGTCATCCACCTCATAGGCCACCAAGTCTAGTGCCCCTAATTAAACAACCATGCTAAACATGGACAAACAAATCTAAATCTATAAATGATCATTAGAATATTTACATTCCATACCTTGCATTAATCATCCATATAAACATGCATTCTACAAAAAGCATTTACACAAACACATAACACAAAATATAAAAGCCATGTATATATGTATGTATAAATATCACATATACAATGAGTGTCAAAATACTACATACAAAGGAGCACCAAGTCTCATATACAAAAAGTGCATCTAAGCACTAGCTAAACCCTCCAAGAGGACCGCTATGACCTAGAAGGAGCCTTAGACCTAGAGCTATGCCTAGACTTGCTATGCATAGTAGCCTCAAACACAAACACATGAGGAGGGTCTAGAAGCAAAATATGATGCTCCATCAACCTGTCCTCCAAAGACTCAATATACTTCTACCGAGATTGAAGGTACACTATGTAAACATTATGATGATGCTCCCTCTCTAGAGGTTTTGCCTAGGATCTCACAATCCTCTCATCCCAAGCCATCACCATCACATATCGCTTTGCCACCTGCTACTCCAACCTCACCCAATACTCCTTGCTTTGACTTGGACATCCATCCAAAGTCTCTTTTGCATTGTCCCCATCTATACCATATCCTCCACTCCCTAGATTTTGCCTCATCGTATCCTTAGCCTTCCTAATTTTACTATTATATTGAAGGTTCCTATGCCTCTTGGAAGCTTCATCGGTCTTGTCAACATCAACCTCATCTCCATATCCACTAACTACTACTAGAGATAGTTACCATGGTGGCTATGCAGTGAACAGTGCATCATACTTCATAGTAGTACCTGCATCATCCATATTGAGGATATCTATCTCTTTGTCATCCTCATAAGCCTCCCTCCATGGCTCAACACAAGGTAAACCTATCTCCTCTCGATTCCTCCTATAGAGCATTGACTCATCTGAAATCTCCTACCTCAAGGTAAACTATCAAGCACCTATGAGAACTAAATATACTCAACCTCACTTTGATACCTCCCAACCACCCACCCAGCCTGCCTCACTCATCATAATTTATCTCCATATCTTATCCACATGGCACCCTACCATGGCCTCCATATCACTTGGACGGATGTCAATACAACCCATAAATTCCTATACCACTCACTTGTCTACATAATATGACTTGACTGTACCTCCTTTGCCATCATCCATATCCTAGCATAGGATGACCCCCTATCCTAGCCTGTAGCTAGTAGAACCTCTAGTCAAACCATGCTAAAATTCTCCCATACCCAGCACTACAATAAAAAAATACACCTCAATCTCTTTCTCCCCTACCTCCTCACATAATAAATATCTTGGTATGTCTGTGCCAATAAGTAGGAGCCCATGCACACACCTATGGTGTAGTGATCATATCATTCACCAACCCTATGAGGTTCCAAGGGAACCTACAATCGATACTATTCGAGAACATGATTTTGGCCAACGTGAACATTACCAAATGTTGAAGGGCATCCAATTTCTTGTCCACATACATGGAAAAGTATGGAATTCCCCCACACTCCACCCTCACACTTTTCCAAACATCTTCCTCATCATCATCCCCCGATCATTTCCAACATCAACATGAATCCCCTCCACTAGCATCTTAAGGATGCAGTATACATCCTCAAGTGTGAGGGTCACCTCTCCAATAGGAATTTGAAAAGTCCCCCTCTATGGATCCCACCTCTTTTCCAAGGTAAAGATGTACCCCTTGTATTCCCTCACCACATCAATCCGGGGTACATTTGCTAGCCCTAAAGCCTCCAAAAAATCCTAATCCTCACTCCACAGTGCCTTCCTCATCCCAATGATGAGAGGTGAGAACCAGTGCTAAGCCTCCAAAATCCTCAACTACAACACAACACAAAATATGCTTTGTAAATACATGTTAAAACAACAAAAACATCAATTTTTTGCACAAGAACAAAGATAGTTTCAAAGAAGGGACTTACCTCAAAAAATTGCAATATAGCCCCAACTCTGGCCCTCACATATGCTCCCTCCACTACCATATCTTCCATGCCCACGTCACTTCACCTCACTCCACTCCACTCCAACCAAATCTCCCAAACACAACTTCAAAAATTCATAAATGCACAAATGAGCTCCATTTTTCCATATAGGCTATTTATAGCTGCTTCAGGCACCTTGAAGTTCCCATGGGTGTTTCCTGGTGCATTGAAGTGCACCGGGGTATTTGTGAAGCACCCAAACACTGGTGGACGTCTGCGCATGCCAAAAGTGCCAACTAGTGTTTGGCATAAAAATTTACAAAAAGGCAAAATCAATGCAAAAAAGTGACTTAATCCTATCAAATCACTCCACATTGCATCCATCAATACAATTCTCATCATAAATACTTCATTTTTACATCATTTCTAATCATCAACCATAAAATTTGCATATTTGTCGAGTTCAAACAAAAAATTCAAGTGAATCTTGTATCTAGTGATTTATTATATATACTTGGAGATTGTAGCAATGGGCATCGATGAAATTTGGTAAGATGAATAAATTACCATAAGAACACTTGGCCATATTTATCATCCCATATATCCTTGTTTTAAATCACAATCACCTTTGGTATTTCACATTTTGAATGAAACCTTACCAAGAATAATTTGCACAAAAGTTGTCATTGATGGCCTAGTTCGTGGGGCTTAAAACATGGACAAAATACAATTTCATCATTTCAAATATCCTTGGCAGTCATCATGGCAACTAGCCTTAGCTAGGGTGATTAGTTTCAATCATATGAATTATCTAATAGTCACTAGTTGGCCCTTTCAAAGTTGACTATTTTTATCTTTGCATATTCATCCTTGCATATCAATGATGCCAAAAGGCACATTCTTCAACAACATTTAATCACCCCAAATTTGGGGAAACTCCATTTGGTTTCTTATTTTCCCACAATGGGATGCATCTTACATGATCATGGCATCCACACTTGGTAAAAATACCTTCATATTTTGGATAAAAAACAAACATATTTTCATCACATTTTCATAAAACCGTTCATCTATTGGGAAAAAAATAGACGTAATCATTTCACATTATCCACCAATCCCCTCTCCCCATTGGGGTAAAAATGGTATCACATTTACATCATTCATATCATCCACAATCATGCCATACATTTCATACAATAATTTGCACTCATTTTTCAATTGGCTCATGAGATTCATCTGCAAACTCATTCACCAATTGAGGGGGTAAGCTACACAAATCCAAATTCTTTATTTTGTATCTTCAAGCTCATTTTTTACATCTCAATAGAAATTTTATTTTGTGCCTAGCCTAAATAGGTGTCTTATGTTTTTGCACTACCTTGTGTTTCATGCAACGTAGTACAAAAAGAGGCACCCATAGAAACCAAAATCTAGCCACTTGTCATCCATCCAGGTCTTCCTATCATTTTTACACATTTATTTACATATATTTAGGTATATTTGTTTAATATATATTAAAATATTAATATTTTTTTTACATGGTGGAATTGGTAGCCGCCACGAATTCGAGTAGGCTATCCAAATTTTTATGGTTGCCATAGTATTCTGTGTTGTTTGCCCCAAAAGCTGCCACACTAATCTTTGCGCAGTCCCCCAATATAACCACCATGCCACAATCATTTTAAACCTTTTATGCAACTGAAAGCACTAGGAAACGGATAAGCATTCCGTCTGGTGAAGCTGAAGATTTGAACCTTGGAACTTTGCCTCCCTTATGAGATTAAAATATTAATATATAATATTATATTTTATATATTTAATATATATGTGTGTGTGTGTGTATGTGAATTAATCCTAGTCATCCATATTGTTTTAATCCCAGCCATTCATCCATATTGATCCATACCACATGCCCAAATTTAGTCTCCACCCTCTATCACATTTTAATCTCAATCACATATATTGTGTCATAAAAACCCTAATGTGCCCTAGGTGAGATTATAAATAGGAGCCATTTTGATGGCTCAACCCCTAAGTAATTTCCCCGAGTTCCTGAAGTTCCTTGAGTTTGCTACTGAATCAAAAGGTTCTTGAGTTTTCTAAGAAATTTGAGAATTTCCTAAGTCATCTGCCCTAATCTTCCTAAGGAGTTTTTCCATCATCATCCTTGCATTCACATCCACCATTGCATCCATCATCGTATCCTTCGCTTGAAGTAGATTTGCTTATACAAACCTCACCTCAGTCCCTAAACACCCATCTACTATTCTCAAGCATCTCTAGGTGCTCTCTGCCTTCCTTGAGTGCCCACGAGTACTTTATGCCATACCTGAGCATCCACGAGTATTTTATTCTACCTTCAAGCACCCGTGGGCATTTCAAAACCTATTACTGAAGACTAGCAAAACCCTTAGGTGTCGCTAGGGCATTGTCGCACTATTTTCCTACAACTACTACTAAATATTGAAGAACAACAAGTGAACAAGGTAAATCCAACATTGATTTCTTTCATTTCATGTATTTTTATATTTTGCACACTTTATTTATTGCATAGCTAGGGTTTGTATTAATTCTTGAGGGTCTCACACTATGGAGCCCTCATAGTTTCTACTAACTTATTTGTTGTCTTTTGTGTGCAGATTTGGAGATACTACACATTTGTTGAGTAGTTTCTTAAATTGGAGTGGTCCCATATTGGATAGCACAAAGCCCACTCACCTCTATTGGGATAAAAAATGAGTTTTAAGACACCACCAACACTATTCACTAGGGTTTCAAGAACCCTAGTATTGTAATAATTTGTATCAAAAGAAATCAAATTCTTTATTGTAACATTGGAGATTCGAGGCTCCCCCCCATATCAATAAAATTATATCTTGTCCAATATTATATCTTGGTTAGGTCCGAGGTGTAGACCAATTGGTTCATCCAAACACCATAAGGGGCGGAGGTCCAAGGTTCAAATCTTGGGCCTCGCCAGACTGAACGCTTGTCCCTTTCCTGGTTATTTTAGCGGCATAAAAGGTTTAAAATGATTGTGGCATGGTGGTTATAGGGGCGGACTGCATGAAGATCTGTGTGGTGGCTTCTAGGGCGGACAACGCATAATACTATGGTGGCCATAAAAATATGGACAACCTACCCGGATTCGTGGCGGCTACCGATTCCACCATGTAAATTCAAAAAAAAAAAAATATTATATCTTGGTTTCATTTATTTGTTATATTTGGTATTTATTTTTTGCATATTCACATATATTTAGGGATGAACCATTTTCTACAAATATCCTCTTGATAAAATTATTCCCAATGTATCCTATAATGTAAATGGGAGAGTCCCCTTGTAAGGTTGTGGGAGGAATATCATCTTCATAGAAAGAGATATGATTGATACCAAGAGTACCAAAAATATTAGCAAGGTTATTTTTATGAAAGGTTTTGGGGGAAAATATGTTGAATTAATAATTTTATTAAGGGTTATCTATGGATAGAAGAAGTTTGGAGAAGTTCTAGAAGAGAAATTTTGGCTAGTGTGTTAGCAAGTTGTTGTTTAAGATCAAAGAAATATTTTGTTGGAGGTTTTAGAACTAAAGGTAGTTTTTCAATATTTTTATTTATTTTGGTGTTGTTCTTAAATATTAATGATGGTCTAGAATGTTGATTGGATGTTGGGTTTTCTTGTGTTTGAGGTTGTTGGGATGGTTGTGATTGGGATTGTTGTCTTGTGGTGACTGATATCATGCCAACCATGTTGTCATAAGGAGGTGGTACAACATGATAGGAAACTTGATTGGTTGTTTGTTGTTCATGGTTAGGTAAAGGATTTTGGAATATCCCCATATCTTTATTAGTGGATGGGGTGGGTTCAGAGTCACATGATACAAGAAAGCCCTCATCTAATAAATCTTGAATCACATTTTTAAGTCTTCTACATTGATTGGTGAGATGCCCATCCACTCTATGGAAATCACAATGTTGGTTGGGGTTATACCAATTGGAAATTGTGTTGGGTTGTATAATATTGGGTAATTCAATCATTTTGGCATCCAAAAGTTGTTTAAGGATGGATGACAAAGGTTGGTTGATATTTGTAAAGTTCCTTGGTGGTAGTTTTTATGGTTTGTTGAGAATCAACTTTTGTAGGGTACTTCTGGTATTGACACTGTTGGTTTATTGGTTGTTAATGACTCCATCACCTACAAAATGATCATTATTGTATTCAAGTTTTGTTATCTTTTCTTCTTATTTCTTAGGTTTTAGTTTTCCTCTTCTTATAACAATTTTTTCTACTCTTATCGTCAAATCCATCACTTGTTCAAAAGATATTAAAGTTGTGGTTTCTAATTCATAGGAGAGTTATTCTTGTAAGTTTTTGATAAATATTTCCAATATTTTCAGGTGGTGATGTATATTATAATATTTCTACTAATCCGCTCCATAGAGATAATAAATCTATGAAACTCTCATCCTTGGCTTATTTGAGAAGGTATAGGTCTTGGAGGTTTACTCATTTCTCCACATAAGCACCGAAATTATGGACAAATATTTTAGTGGTTTCTTCAAAGATTCTAAGAGAGTGGCTAGGTAGTTGATAATACCATTCTAAGGCTAACCTTCCAATACTCTTAGGAATTTTTTTCAATAATAGCATATCAACATAAGATATGCCATGGAAATCAGTCTAAAACATCCTTACGTGTTCTATTAGATCCTCTATACACTTATAAATTGGTAGTTGGGGCATGGAAAATTTCTTAGGTTATAGTTGAAAATCCACGCTAGGATCCAAGGGTTGATTGCACATATCTCTATAGGAATAGGTGAAACTAGGTGCTTGAATTATGTCTATTCTTTAGGCAAGTTGTTTCACTAGAGAGGTTAAATTTTGAATTTTAGGATTATTGTTTTGCAATGTCAAAGGTTGGGTAGTTGGTATATTTATTCTAAAATTACCCAAGGGTGGGTTATAATTATTTTTCATAGGATTTTGGAATGGGACTTGGTTCATGTTTGAAGTGTTTACACTATTGTGATAAGGGTTATGATAAGGAGGATATTGAGTAGTATCTTGTGGAGGAACATAATGAGTATTTGGTGGGATAGAAGAATAGTTAGGAGGAAGAGAAGAAAAATTGTTGATATTAGGTGGAATAGAAGAAAATTTATTATTAGGAGGAATTGAAGAAAATTAATTTTTGTTAAGAGGAATACTATGAGATGGAGGTAGTTGAGAAATTCCCCCAACATGAGTTTTGGTTGGTGTGGCATAAGTTGTATTAATAAAATGGATTGATATTTTGATTTAAAGGAGATTTATTAAATAAAGGGCTATGATGAGGATTATGAAGAGATATATAACTAGAGTAAGGAACTTGTTGATTGTGGGATGGTCCAACTTCATTGAAGTGGATATCCCTTTCTAGAATTTTTGCCATGATATGCTTATTTTTCCTTAATAAATTCATAATATGGTTATGATATTTGAAGGTGAGTTGGCCATGAGGCCCTTCTATAGGATCAAGAGTGTCATTGGTTGAGGTATCATCATCATCTTCAATGTTAGGGTTTTCTCTATCAAGTTGATCATTATCATCCCATAAGGGATTCTCATTTGGGTCTATGATCCTCTTCTTGCTTCGAAGAGTAGGAGGCATGGTTAAAGGAGAAGATTCAAATTTTAAAAACTATCTACTCTTGATTAAGGAAAGGTAGCAAAGCTACAAATATTGATTTCAACTAGCTGATATACCTCAAGAAGATCTCTCAATATACTTGAACCTGCTCGATATACCCACCACCTCGATATACCCATTGGTACTAAGGTGACTCGGTTTCCCCAATATACATGTCCATACATGAGGGTAAATATTTAAGGTACTAGACTAGGAATGATATGAGGATCAATATTTCTTGGATATAAGACTCAGTATCAATATTTCCACGATGACTTGAAAGTAATAAATATTGATTAGTGATCTACTCTATGCAAATAAAATTAAGTGGTATTTCTTAAGTTTAAAATATTTTTTTATCTTTTAATTAAGTGAATGATCTCAAAAAGGGTTATAAGGATGTGTTCACATTGGGTTCACCAAAATGTGAGGAGGAGACTATGATTACCTTACCGTATCCACCAAGTCTAAGATCCCCACAAGGTTTTTACTCACCTCAATTATGGTGTAATTTAGGTTTGGGGGTTCACTAGGAGTATTTTAAAGACTCACTTCATGTTTATGGGGTTTGATGTGTAACTTTTAAAATACTTAAGTTTAGTTTTGATAAGCTATACTATTTCATTAAAATGGTCTATTTTTAACTAAGATGCAAGAAGATAAGTATGCAAAATACAAGAGTTATCCTATGTATGATGCTTTTATTTTGAATAAAAGATATGCCTAGGTTGCAATAAATAAAGTCTTTTTATTTTAAGGAATGGGACAAGTAAATTGCACAAACAATCTAGCCTTATGCATAACTACATGTAATTTTCATTTTCAAATGCCTAAATAGTGGAGATAAACAAATCAAACTAGTTAAGTTCTTTTATTTTCTCCATTTGTGTTTAGTAACTTAGAAACTAAAAAGGAAACTAAGGTTATTTTTATACCTTTTCTTTGATGTCTTAATAAGAAAATAAGAAACAAAAGCATAGAACAGTAAGGGATAAATTATAAGAAAATTTCTAAAAGTCTAACCAAGAACACTTACTTGATCTAATGGTTGCCACGATTGTATGCTCTCTAGCCTTGAGTCACAAATACATTAACACACCCTGGAAGCAATGATTGTGAATCTATAGAATCTACAAAAATAGAAATTTGAATTTGGGAGTTAGTTTTTGGGGAACTGCTTAGGCCATCGTGGAGGCAAAGCTTGTAGGGTAGGTAGTCAGACCCCCTTGGTCCTTTAGCTAACCATAATCAAACATGAATAAAATTACCTTTCGATAGTAGGATGAATTTGTACTTAGAGGAGATAGAGCACAAAATAATCATAGAGTCAAGAGATTAATTCTAGAGATGAGATAGAGGGATCAGAAAGATATTGTGGTAGGTATGTATGGGTCATAGACTCATTCTACACTAAGGAATTATAGATTCAAATTAGAAAGTAGAATAATTGAAAGAAATTTGTAGCCATGAAAATTTTGGGATCCTCTGGTATAGGCCATGAATTTTTCCTAATAATGATAGATTACAATTAAAAGCAAAAAATTGAGAAAAACACAATGGAAATGAGCAGGGAAGTAGGGTGCAAAAGTTAGAGGAAAGATAGAGAATAGAGGAGAGGCAAAAAAGGAGGGAAAAAATTCCCCCAAGATTATCTAATTTTTTTTAAGATCGGTAAGGGTAGGACATGAAGTCAAATTGTTTGACTTAGACAACAAGGAGAGAGGTGTCAAGAGATTTGAGAGAAGTTGGACTATTTTTACCCTACAATGAATTTGTGCCTTGTAATGTCAAGCCACAACTTTTCTCTATCAAAATACAGATAAGGAAAAGAGGGATAGAACCAAGGATTTCATAGTTTTGGAACCTAAGGAATATAATGGTAAATAATATGAGTAGGAAGGGATAAGATGCAGAGCAAAACTATATAATTCTTTTTTGCAATGAATTCATGGTTGGTTTTGGCCTACCACAAATTGCATTTAGTGGGGGAAAGGAAAAATCAGATAAATAAATGTGCTTCAAGGGTTTATGGTTGGAGAAGAAACAATCTATGGTTAACCTATAGCTACATAAAATCTTAGACACCAAAATTAGAGCAAAAACATTAGATTAAAAGCTAAAACAAATATGCTTGTTGAGGTGCAGTGGTAAATTCCCTAGGTGTTGGTAGAGATCGACCTAGGTTCCTTTCCTCTTGTATCCATCCTACAAATATATGGTATAGTTAGGAATGTCCTATGTGCTAGTAGAGGCTGAAAAGGCTCCATTCCTCCTATTCCCAACCTGTTGAAAGTGGCACCCTGAAAGGGGTGTTTTAGACTATAAATTAGTTTTTACCCAGGTGTTGTAGGTGAGTTGGAGAGGAGAGGGCAATCCTCCAAGGGAGGTCCCAGGTTCGAATATCCACCCTACCAAAAAGTTGAATTGGATACCCAAAATCCAATTGATAATGTTGGTGCGAGCAAGGCCAGGCACGACTCCCGAGTGAATTTGATGGTGTAGAACCCCTGGTCATGGTCTCTCAGACCAAGGAGGCCCCACAAGGGTTTTTTTGCTTAAAAAAAAAGCTAAAACAAGTTAATTCAAATAGCACAAATGAAAAAAATTACAAAAATAAAGACAAAATGAAGGGAGAAAAAAACTAATATAGGAGTGGTTCTCTAAGATAAGCCTAGTGATCCCTCCATAAAATCCTCCAATGTGGTGATGCTAGCATGAGAATTTGAGTTACAAATCTACAAGATTTTTGTTAGCTTGAGAGTATGTTGTTAAAATGAAGGCACAATGCCTCTATTTTTAGATTTTTGGGGTATAGAGAGAGAGAGAGAGGAAAATGCATTAAAGAGGATGTTTGAATTTAAATGTGGAGAGGGAAAGAGGGGAGGGACCTTGGGATTTGGTATCCAGGCGAGGAAACCCCAGGTTGGAGCCATAAATAGCCCAAAATCCCAAGGTGGATAGAGAATACAAGATTTGGAGTCCTTGGCTTGAAGATTCAATTTTGTGGTTGATAAGGGTCAACCACCAATTTGAAAATATGACCATTAGCAATCACATCAGATGATGATGAAAAATACTTTGAAAACTAGGTAGGAAATATTGACAAGCAATTTCATGCTCCACTAAGTTAGATGATGAATTCATTGAGGGCAAAAATCCTTAAGGAAATAGGGTACACAATTTTGTGGTCCATATAAGAGAACATTGATTCACCAAGGATGAAAAGGAGCTTAGAAGGTAAGGATTGATGGGCACTAAAAATTGCATTTTGACAATTTTGAGGGGCTACTTAGGCTTCTATGAGAAAAATGACTCATTTTTTTGGGTCAATTTTTGGTGTGTACAACTTGGTTTTATGACACAATGAGTCACACATCCCAATAAGCAGATCCAAAACTTGTAGAACAGTTACTAGAAAAACTATGTATATCCACAAAGTGTTCAAAGATACATATCAAAGCAAATATTCTCATGAAATTTAGGACTCCTCAACTCCTAGATATAGATCTGGTACATCAATGCACATGGGAAAGGTGATTGGCTATTCACATGTTCAAGAAGAATAAAATATTCCCTTTATGATACCTCTTATTAGAAGTGTATGGAAACCTACATGTACTCAAATTAAACCCAACACCAAAGCATTACCAAAATAATATACATGTCCCAAAATGTCAAGAAAAGGGAAAAACATAAATTTGGCATCATATGGTTTGTATAATGCATATTCAAAGGATGAAGCATAGCTTAGGATCACTGAAATGAGAAGGCATGCCATGTTTTTGTGTAAATATGATGGAATGTAAATAGAAGTTGATTATCGATAGAAATAAACTTGTTAGACAAGTAGATAGCTCAATGGAAAGGAAAATTTTGAAAAAATATCACAAGAATAGGATTGAAAATAATGATGTAGATTGTGCAAAATACTAGCTTAATTGCATTGGTATTACCCATTTTGAAAATTTGGTAAGGTCAAATTTTAATAAAATGAAGTCAAACCCATGGTTGAGAAATATTTTCTCTGGATTATAGATTTTATAAAAGGTAATATCTCCTTTTTGCAATACATCATCATTGGCATTCTTGCTACGGATTCTATTCTCTTGGTATGATATGATAGAGAATAAAAACTTAATAGAGACAATTTTTCCTCTTCGGTTCCCCTTTCTATTTTATCTTTTTGCTACTCTTGGACTTCAATCTCCTAGAAAACTAGTAAAACAACTAAGTCCAAGAGAAAGTGGAGAAGAAGAGGAATAAGTCTAGAAGTTGATAAGGTTGAAAAGTTTATGGTAGATAAGCAAGGGCAGCCACAAAATGAGAGAAATTATAATTTAGTTGAGCTAAACGAGGATGTAGAGCCATAGACCTTGAAATTCTATAACTTATCAAAAAAATTGAGATATATTTCCAGTATAAGTAGTAGGCCTTAAAAACATGTGGCTCTATAGCCTCTACAAGCACAATCAGATGGAATTTTTTCTAAATATATGGGTAAAAAGAAAACAAGAGCATAACAAAACTTCTCAATCATGGAAAGGTGGTTTCATATTTTTTTGTCTTTGAAGATGCAAGTTAGGAAATGCTAAGAATGCAAAAAGGTGAAGCCTAGGGATGTAGTAAAGCAATGAAAATATATCAAAGATGCCATAATATTTAATGATTATGTACCATTCCCATTATTTTCCTATATTTTTTGGTATTCCAATTCATCCTTTATTCCAATGGATCCATACCCACTCTTTTCCACCTTTCACTTTACCTTAAAAAATTGTGAGCACTATGTTTATGAAAAATAGAAAAGAGTTAGATTTCTCAGATTTGGGAAGGAAAAGAAGAGTAAAAATCCAAAGCTTGTGCATACAGATGTGTGGGAACCAACTCAGATATCATCTCTTGATGGCTCTAATTATTATGTTACTTTTATTGATGATTCAACTAGAAAAACTTGGGTATACTATATTCGAAAGAAATCAGATGCCTTTGATACTCTTAAGAAATGGAAAGCTTTAGTTGAGAATGAGATAGAAAATAAGTTGAAGTGTCTTAGATCAGATAAAGGATGTGAGTACTGCAAAAAGGAGTTTGGTAGTTACTATTCATACCATGGTATTCGTAGAGTGAATACAGTTCTAGGAACACCATAGGAAAATGGCATATTAGAAAGGATGAACAGGACAATCATGGAACATGCTAGGTGTATGAGATTACATGCAAGATTACCCTTACAGTTTTGGGCAGATGTTGTGGATACTTTTATTTATTTAATAAACAAAGGGCCTTCAAGTTCACTAGATGGTAGTATTCCAAAAGAAGCATGGACATGTACTACTGTTAAATTTTCATTTCTAAAGACTTTCGGTTTTGAATCCTTCATGCATATTGATAAATAAAATAGAACAAAACTTGAGGCAAAATCCAAGAAGTGCACTTTAATTGAATATGGATTTAATGGTTTTGGCTATCACTTTTTTGATTATGCAAATCACAAAATCATTAGGATTAGACATGTGATATTCAATGAGAAGGTCAAGTATAAGTATTAGTTGCAAGGAAATAAATAGGAAAAGGTAAAAACATAATAC
The DNA here is from genome assembly GCA_028583015.1 of Wollemia nobilis. Classification (NCBI taxonomy): domain Eukaryota; kingdom Viridiplantae; phylum Streptophyta; class Pinopsida; order Araucariales; family Araucariaceae; genus Wollemia; species Wollemia nobilis. The sequence continues at coordinate 22,657,078 of JAQPPZ010016875.1, forward strand.
AAAGTGTTTGATGAAATTGAAACTCCAAAGGTGCTTGAAGAACAACAACAACAAGCACCTCAAACTCCTAAAAATCTTGTTAGAAGATCTACCAAAATAAGTAGACCCCCTGACAATTAATCTCCTTCATTATATGATGTATTGTTATCTGAATTTGGTGAACCAAAAACATATGAAGAAGCTATACAAATAGAAACCGGGAAGAAGTAAGAGCAAGGCATGAAAGACGATATGGAATCCTTGGTATATAATCAGACTTAAGATTTGGTTTGATTGCCTGCAAGAAAAAGAGTATTGTAGAATAAATGGGTTTACAGGGTGAAAGAAGAAGATGGAGGTAAAAAAAGGTATAAGTCTAGACTTGTTGTAAAGGGATTTGCATAGAAGAAAGGTATTGATTATGATGATTTTTTTTGCCTATTGTTAAAATGACTTCAATAAGAACCGTTTTAAGTCTAGTGGTTGTAGATGATTTGCATATTGAAAAGTTAGATGTAAAAACATATTTTCTCCATGGGAATTAGGAGGAAGAGATTTATATGCAACAACCATAGGGGTATGAGGTCAAAGGGAAGGAGGAATTAGTGTGTAGGTTGAAAAAGAGCTTGTTTAGCTTGAAGCAAGCTCTAAGGTAGTGGTATATAAAATGCGATAAGTTTATGTTAGAACAGGGGTATAGTAGATGTTATTATGACCATTGTATTTATTTTAAGAGATTGAACAATGGTAATTATATTATCCTGTTATTGTATGTAGATGCCATGCTTTTTGCAAGGTCTAACATGTAGGATATAGAGTGATCAAAATAAAATTGGTAGATTCATTTGCAATGAAGGATTTGGGTATTGCAAAGGAAATACTTGGTATGAGAATAAGAGACAGGAAAAATTACAAATTAACTTTTTCTTAGGGTGAGTACATTGAGAAGGTGTTGGAGATATTTTAGATGCAGGATGCAAAACCTATTAGTACACCTTTGGCCAATCATTTCAAACTGACCAAAGAGATGTGTCTCAAGACATGAGAGGATATTGAATATATGTTCAAGGTTCATTTTTCATAATAGTTGGCATTTTGATGTATGCGATGGTGTGCACAAGGCCAGATATTACACATGTAGAGGGAGTTGTGAGAAGGTTTATAAAAAATCCAAGAAAACAACATTGGGAGGCAGTGAAGTGGATTCTCAGGTATTTGAGAGGTATTGTCACTCAAGTATTATGCTTTGGAGATTCTAAAACTATTTTACAAGGATATGTTGATTCAAACATGGCAGGTGATATAAATAGTAGGAGGAGTACCACAAGGTATGTTTTTATTATAGGTGGAATTGCAGTAATTTGGATTTTAAAATTATAGAAGGTTGTTGTACTTTCAACAATGGAAACAGAGTATGTTGCTATTATAGAGGCTAGTAAGGAGATGATTTGGTTACAAAGGTTTATGGAGGATTAAGTAAATAAGTAGGAGAATATCATATTATATAGTGATAGTCAGAGTGCCATTCATCTTGTAAAGAATTCAACCTTCCATTCCAGGACTAAAAATATACAAACCAACTACTATTTCATATACTCAATGTTGGAAGATGTATAGTTAAAACTAGAGAAGATACACACTAGCCAGAATCCTACAAATATGTTTGCAAAGGCAGTAACCAGGGAGAAACTGAGTTCTTGCTCAGTTTCAGTTGATCTTCAAACATGACAGTAAAAGGTGAGAAAAATTCTATGTCCAAATTTAAAGCATAGTCCAACATGCATAGTAGCGGTGGAGTTACTGTGATCAGTCTCCAAGTGGGAGATTGTTGGTTGTGGAGCCTGATTCTAATTTGGAGGCCCTGTTTTAGCCATGTTTGGACCCACTCTACAAAACGATATGGGTGTTATGTAGTTGTATGTCAAATTACATGTCAATATGAATTTTTTTGTGAATTACTATTTTAGAAAAAAATTGACGAAAAATAATTTTCTGAAAATAGTAATTATTAAGAACAAACTTTTTTTATGAAAAAATAATTTACTGAAAATAGTAATTACTAAAAATAGAAAATTTTTGACGAAAAATAATTTTTCAAAAATAGTAATACTAAAAATGAAAATTTTCAACAGAAAAGATAAATTGCCGAAAATAGTAATTTTTTATTTAATTTTGGGGTCTTAATGATTTGCTTTAAAATTGTAACCCTGGTTTTATAAGAGGATGTTGTACGACATCGTATATGTGAGAAGGAAGAGAGACTGTAATTGTGAGATCAAATAGGAAGTAGAATGGATTTGTTGTAGGTTGTATCCTTTCAAAATTTACTAGATGAAATAATAAATCTTGGTTATTTTCTCCGTGTGTCTTTTCTGTTCTTTATTTTATGTGTTGATAATTCCACATTTTTTATTGCTCGTAATTTTATATTCCTAACACCCAAGTGATTGGAATATTTACCTAAGGTAGTTTGCTTGGGTGAACAATTGTCTAAGGTGAATTGCCCAAAACTAAAGCAAATGTTAGCTATGCAATATTATGCTCATGCAAGATTCAATTTTGCTGGAGGTTCTTGCAATAAATTATCTCCTTGTCTTTTTCTTTTTATTTCTATTATTGTATTTCCATCATATTTCTATTTCCACATCCTATCTACCTTTGTATCTTTCCACCATTACTAGCCTATCCATTTCTCAACACCCATCCCTTTCCTACTTATAATTTTCTATCCCCGAATATGGAGGGTTATGCTAAGCATTGCATGTAAATGAGATATGAGCTAGATAGGAGCATCCCTACTAGTTTTATAATTAACATATAGCAGATGCTCAATGAAACTCTCAATTCTCACATATATTATATCTCCTATTTTAAAATTATTTTATGTCCTAATACTTTGATCTTTGCTTATTTCCATACCTTCATTTTTCATCAGTTTATCTACTATCTCCCTTTCCTCTCATAGTTTACATTCCCCTATATATAAGGCTTACTAGGTTCTCTATTTTTTGCAAGCAAAAATCCTTAAAATGTACCAATAATGTAGGTAGATTTCACCATCCACATTCACAAATCCTTGTAAATAAGTCAAATTATAAATTTTCTTAAGTTTTTTTATCATTTTGCCAAGGTATTAGCACAAAAATTATATTTAAAGCAACATTTGGGCATAAATTGAAGAGTAGATCAAGCTCCTAGTGAATATTCAACTACAAAGCAAAAGTAAAAAGCAGGCCAAAATATTGCAAATCAGCTCAATATGCAAAAATTCCTAGTCAAGATATGGCTAAGTCAAAATATCTTTGACACATTATAGCAATGTTGAGTTAAAAATTTTTCTAAGGCATGAGAATTTGTCATATAGAAGTAAGGGACTCGAATTTTCAAAGAGTTGATGCAAGCATAGTTTTAGCAAAATTTTGGCATCCAACATTCATCACATGGTCAAAAAAAAAAGTTGACTAAGATAAAAGTGCTTGATATATTAATCATCAAACTTCTAGACTAGTTGATATCATCAGAGGAACACACAATATTTGATACCTAGCATATGTATGAATCCAAAAATTGGCTAAGTATGGACATTGAGCTAGTGAGTAGCCAAAATTTCATAGGAATTTATGTCATCTAATGCAAAAAAAAGTTTCAACATTTGACATTAAGGCAACCCCTTAGTGGATGTGAAATATGACTAAGTATGAAAGAATGGTTGGACTAATTAATAAGTCGATGTCATCAAAAATAAGAAAGGTTAAACACTAATATACAAATGCTGGACTCAAAATTTTGCTAATGCATAGTCTAACACAAAGGAAGCTAGGCCAATAAAAGTCTAGTAATGATCTCAGGGCCCAAATATTTGATAGAAGACTTCCAGACCTATCTCAATCAATAGAATTAATGTGTGTTAGCTAGCCACCCAAAATCATTGTTTTTAGAGATCTCAATGGTCAAAGTTTTCTCCATCACACATGTCCCTTCATAGTTAGCTCAATGTAACAAAAAGGAGTGGAAGAAAGTGGACCTGTTAGAATTTTCTCAAGATCTGATGGTGCAATATGTATGCTAGTTTATTGAATGAAATTTGGATCAGACACATCAATGTACCATGTTCAAGCTAGCTAAGCTCAACTTAACTAAAAAGCAACACCCACTCTTTGAACTTGTCTTAATAGGTCTAAAGTAGAGCCTCCATATAATAATTATAAGCTAATTGAGAAGAGTATAAATCTATATATACTATAATGTAGCCCATTTTCAAGGGTAATCTCTTTTAGCTTTTACAACTACATAAGTTGTATGATCGAATGCTATATGTCTATTAATGAAGATTGAAGTGTTGTTTGGTCTCTTTCTAAAAATATTGTAAAACATGTATGTATGTTAATTTAATCATTAAACATATTTATTAAATTTGGATGAATGGTGTATTTTGTTAAAGTTATTATGCTATCTAGATACCCACCTAGATTTCTATTTGCCCAGTTCCTAGAATTCCTACCTATGTATGTTCTTGTTTGATTAGTGTTCTGCAATATCAAATGATAGCTGGCCTATTAGGCAGTTTAGTTTAATTAAGAAAATGAGACCCTCATGCTCTTATGTCTTTCATTGTGGTTGAATCCCAACCATATTTCACTTATAGCTTCTAACCCTTTTCCATTATTTCTTTAGTTATTTACCCCATTGTTATTTTAGCTAGGACCATATGAATTGACCTACTTTGAAGGCTGGTATAGAAGGTATTCTAGATCTTCCAATCTTGGTCGAGGGCTTGAGGGCTCATCTCCTCCACTTAGGAAAATTTTGGACCAATAAGTACCCTAGTTATAAAATTATATTCAACAATGATTTTAAGAAAGCTAAACTTAAAGTATTAAGATCATTTTGTGTTTAATTCCTTTTATCTTTATACCATCTATAAAAAGAACAATTTTTGTTGTAATTTTTTTTTGAAAAACACCTTTTATTTCTAAAATAATCAAATAATATATTGATAAAAAAAAAGTGAGTGGCAAGAAATAAGCACCACAGAATGTCAAAATAAGATTCCACCTAGAGGAAAAAAAGAGTAAAATTTGGGTCTTACAAAGAGAAACCTAAACTTAAAACAACATAATAAGTCACAACAAGGAAAGAAAATGCAAACTCTAAAAGCAGACAACACCAGTAGAGAGGGGAGAATCCTTGTCATTCAGTTGCCCATATAGCTTGAGTAGTTGAATCTTCTAGAAATTCAGATGGTGCATTAGTAAGGTGTTGCACTAGAGTGTCTTTAGTAACATTCACTAGAGCCCAACTTATGGAAGAGGAGAAATCCTTGGAATCCCATCCCTACTCTTGAATGGAACTTCCTCAACCTAACTCTTGAGTGGAAGTGTCCCACTCCTATATTTGCAACTAATAGGAAGGGGTAAAGCGAAGGTCCATCCTCTAATTCAATATATAGAGTCATATTGATGCCATGGGCTATTTAATATTTTGTTTGGATGACAACTATGAGATTTCAAAGCCTAAGGATCACAATCCCACTTTTTCCCTCTTAAGTAAGGTTGAATCCAACAATTAGATAGAGAGAATGGGACTCTTACCACCAAGTAGGATGCATTTGCCTAGTGATCAAGAAAAGTCTATAAGTAATCTATCTCAAGTGCTACCTTATTATCATAGGATTGAATCTATAACATTACATTATAGCAAATAATGACTTTATAATAAACAAAGAAGTTTGAGAAAGTAGATAAGTTAGAAAAAATATCATTTTTATGTTCCTTATAGATGTTAAATAGAATATTTAATCTAAAAAAGTGCTAGATTTGGTAAATACGTGTAGGTATACCCATATTATTACCAAGAAGGACTACATGCCAAGAGAAAAATTTGGGTCAAAATGGACAAAAGAAGTCATGAATCTAGGTCTATAATACTCGGGATTTGGGACAGGATAAGAATAAATGCTTATTGGTCTTCCTATGCTAACAAAAGAGGCATATAAGGTTTCTAACCCCCAAGTAAACCATATGATCCCCAATTGGTAATCCTTGGAAAAGCAAACACTTGGAGAAGTGATCCAGTTTGGGCTCCAAATTTGTATCGCAAATCGAGAAAAATATGTCATGTCATTCCTTATTAGAGGAATGGAGGTGCCAATGAGCATTGAGCATGGGTATCATGGGCAAATGAGGGAAAATCCAATACTATCTATTTTTGGGTTTATAGTTTCTAAAATGAGTATTTGGATTTCACATCCAATATTTCCACTAAGTGTGCATGTTTTTTATCCTAATTTTATGTAGCATATACCTCCTAGACTACCTGAAATGTCTCCTTGTACTACTCTTGGAGTTTGAACTAGGATTTGGCTTCAAGCCAGGACATACAATTTCTAGTGTGGTTGGAGAAAATATTAGAAATGACCTTTACCCTTCTATAGAAAAATGTAGTGCTTAACCCAAAAAAGTTTGGTTAAAGGTTGGTCTTTATGCGTGATAATAAGGGACCACTAAACTAAGTGAATATTCATAGATAACCTAGTGCACAACCTATTACCACTCCACTAGAGCTAAGGTTTGATCGTTTTCCAAGCCTTCCATCTGCTTTTTGCAATAAAGGTACCCTAAATATAAAAATATAGTTTCATGACCAAAATTGAGGGCAACCCAAGCCCTTTCTAGGATTTTATCCTATATAGGATGTCTAAGGATACATATTTTTGGAGAAAATTTTACAGGATTTATTACCATGCATAACTCTAATGATACATTTGGAACAAAGGGTTGTCCCATGCCTTTAGATATCAAGAATATCCAAGCCTCTAGATTTCCTTGGAAGGCAAGAAAAATACTAGATCACTCTATGGAATACTTTCCTGTCTATAGAAGCCCACAAAAAAACTTTGAGGAACTTCTCTAACTTTTGATAAAAGGCTTTGGAAGGGTCCCAACATGACAAATAATAAACATATGTGGTAGTAAAATTTTTAGAATAGACTAGAAATTTAGTAACTAACGATGTCACTTGTGAAGCTTATGATCCAATCTATCTAAATCATATTGCCATAACACTGAGGAAGAAGACTAAAAGGAATAGAAAATGCCTAGGAACTTGAAAATATTTCCATATTGTATACATTTCCAATTGTATCAATTGAACCAATTAGGCATACACAAAAATATTATTTGTAACATTAAGTTTTTTACAACTGAATGTTGGACCTTCAGGCTTCACAAAAAGTATTTAGGCATTGGAGTGCATTATTAATATTACTTTCCTCTTCAAAGAGTGTCAAGAAGGAGTCATATATAAAATTCTCATTGAACAACTATTGAGAGGTGTTTGGAATATTAATCCCTTTCACTCTACTATGAGAGACAATGTTAGCTAAAAGATATCCAAATCATTTAACCACCAAAATATATAGTAGGAGTAAGAGGGAACCCTTGGTGAATGGATCTATAAAGGCCAAAGGGTGAGGATTGATGACAATTAATTGAAAGGCAAATAGATGCATATATGAAGAGCACTTGAATAAAGTAGAGAAATGTGGGGCCAAATCCTAAATCCTATAGCATGGCCCGGATGAAGGGCCACTCAACCCAAATGTATTCCTTAGAAAAGTTATTTTTAAAAGAAATAACCTTCTACTGTAATTGTCTTACCCATTACATTCCTTCAAAGATAACAATAATGTTATCCAATATGTATCTACTCTTGATAAATCTAATTTGCACTATATGGATAATCAAGGGGAGCAAATTTCCAATCTTGAGTATAATGGATTTGGCTACAATATTGTAAGATACATTAAGCAAGGTAATGGATTACCAATTGTAAATGTCTTTAGGGTCCCTTATTTTTAGGATAAACTTAATATTTGTTATAATATATTACACTATATGGTACATGCTAATGTAGCACATTGGATACATCTTTATATTAGGAGTGTTTTAGATTAGAATGTGAGTTACATTTTATGTAATGTAATAATGTGCAAGAAATTCACAAGTGCCTTGTAGTTAGGTGTGCATGTATACAAGTGTCTATTACTTAGAGTGCACATGTTTCCTTAGAGTATAAAAGTTAAGAGTCACATACTACTATATATTTATGACTAATAATTATAATATGAATGAAATATATAAAAATCTCACATCATGCATTTTGTAGGCTCTTATAAAATATCATATTTTAGTATCTTTGTGAGCTTTCATTAATGGTATTTTTTGTAATTAATTGTAGTTTATTACATTTTTAGTATATTTTAATTATCATACATTTGATACTGCATGATCATTTTATACCTTGTGGTAGTTATTTCATTAAATATAAAACATCAAAAGCTATCAGTGGTATCAGAGCCACAAGAGATATTGGAGGATATTTGAAGAAAGTTTGAGGTAGAATATTGCAAGAAAGATAAGCTCTTGAAAATAATAATTTGGTACAATTATTGCCATATAACAACAAGCCCAAAAAGAAGAATAATTTGACAAGAAGATAAGGAGGAAAAATCAGCTTTTTGAGGGCAGCATTTGGGTAGCACTAGTAGCTGCAAATTTTAAAATTCAAGAGAGCACATTTGGAGGAGAATTAAAGAGGTTTTTGGAGCAGCAATTGAATAGAAATTAGAGTTGTAAAAATTAACAAATTTAAGGTAGAAAATAGGTGAACCAAATCACCAAGAAGACTAGCTACAAAAGGAGGCCAAAAGGTATGCCACAATGGTGCTATGAAATTTCATTATTTAAGTATTAAAAATAGTTTATTTTAAGGTCTTTTAAAGCACCATATTAAGATCATTTAAGGAGAAAAATCTAGTTTAAGTTTAGTATCTCCAAGACAAGGAAGGAGACATTATTATTATCTTGAAATCTATAAAAACACAACAAAGATAGAAGTTAGAAATTTTCTTGAAAGGGAGTGATAAGTAGAAATAGTATATGATGTTTTTCTAATTGGAATGTATATTTTTATAATTCCTATTGAGTAAAAAGGAAGAGACTCGATAGAGAACAAAGGAAATGTAGAATTGAGGTTTCTAAAGACACCAAAAATATGGACTAATAAGTGCAAAAAAATTGGTGAAGATAAGTCATCAAAGACATAGAAAACCACCATAGTGAAGAAGTGCCACCATACTAAAGGAGGAGCCACCATAGTAAATTTAAGCCACCGTGGAAAGAAAGAGTCATCATAGCAAGAAAAGACATAGCGTTAGACAAAAAAGTAATATAAAATAAGAGGAAGAAAAGTATTATAGGAGGTTGCATTACTTAGGGAAGATGAGACATTGAAAAGCTTGAGCGTTAGAAACTGAAGAGCCACCAAATTTGAGAGCATGTACCATTACAAAGGACATTGAAAATGTAGCCAAATAGATGAGAAGAATCACCAAGACCTAACCATCACTGAAGGAGAGCATTGAAGAAGAAGAACTACTTGGGTTAATTCCAAAAAATTGAACAACACAAAGGATTTTCTAATGCTTGAAGACCAAGCAATAAGAGAACAAAACTTAGTGTGAATAAGGCATTAAAGAAGTCATCTGCCACATGGAGGATGTTACATTTGTCATTGGAGGAGAGGAAAATTCTACTTGCAATTCCTAGGCAACAATAATACAATCAAGCCCATGATATATAATGCTCTTGCCATGAATTAAGCAAGATACAGTTGGGTAGAGAACCATAGGAAATGTTCAAAGAAGTGCAAAGACTTTTGGTGCCACTTGGCACTTGAAACTTAGAAAACCAATCATGATTGGAGGAAGGTGCAATGTCTAAAGGGAACCTATAAATGCATGGGCTGGAATTAGCCTGAGCACAATAGGAAAGAGTGCATTGGAATAATATTTGAGCACCTTGGAGAATATTGAAAGAACAAAAAAGGATATTCAAACCTCATAAGACCAAATTTAGTGAGCATCAAGGAGCATTGAATGCATTGTAGTCAAAGAATAGCACATATAAAGTACATGTTATAGAATTACATGAAGCAAGTCAAAGGTTAAAGCACTATATTAAATAAGGTATGGAATATTTGAATTAATTTATGACCCTTGCAAAAATAAAATGAGGTATAAGGTATAGTATTGAGTTAAATATTAATTATTCTTCTACAATTAAGGTTATTTTGATAAATGGAGCTATAAGGTAATACATTAGTGAATTTAAACCTTAGAAGATTTATTGAATGATATAGAAGATCTTTGAACAAATTTTGATTTAATTGAAAGCATTTGAAATTACTTTATTTTATTTGAAATTCAAATTGCATAGAAATATTTGCAAATAGCTTAACTTGGAGAAATAAGGATTTCCACATTGAAATTGAAATATTAAATTTGCAAATACACTAGTTTTATAAATTTCTAATTAGGGAGTTATAAGGAGTTCAACACAAATTTAGATTTTTAAAATTTAGAAATTATATTATTGAAAATTGAAAGAAATACAAACACAGAGTTTTTTGAAAATTTGAAAATTACATTTGGTATTAGTCTCTTGCTAAAATTAATGATACACAAGGAATCCAAATTAAAGGTCTTGAAAATAGAGAAACTTATCAAAACTTGAAGTTGCATCAAAGATAGTTTTTAGCTTTCTATTCATAAATTGGGAGACAAAAGGAATTCAACTCAAAGAAAACTTAGAAAGCAAAGTATCACATTAAAGCCAAATTATATATTTGAAACTAGGGAGTCATAAGGTAGTCAACTTCATACATACTAGAGAATTGAAAAATAAAATAATTATGGATTATTGGTACATAGATTCAGGAGAATACAATCATATTATTGGAAATAAACAATGTTTTTATTCTCTACAAGAAAAAAATGAGAATCCAGTTGCTATTGTAGATAGTAAAACTTATGAAGTAAGACAAATAGGAAATGTTCTGATCAATATAATGAATGGAAAAGGAATAATTAACAATGTGTTATATGTTCCTGGATTAACTACCAACCTTCTCTCAGTTTCTCAACTCATGGATCAAGACATGATAGTAGAATTCAAAATTATAAATGGAAGAAAACAATGTCATATCATCAAACAAGGAAAAATGATAGCTTTAGGTTCTAATAAAGATAATATGTTTGTTTTTGTTACTACTGCATATTTGGATTTCTCATCTAATACATTAGATCTATCGCATAAATGTTTGAGACATACCAGTGCATCATATATAAATGAAATGGTTAAATATAAAATGGTTGAAGGGATACCAAATCTATCTTGGGAATCCACTGTTTGTCTAGAGTGTTTGGTAGGAAAACAACATAGAATTCCTTTTGAACTTTGTTAGCATAGGTCTCAAAAACCATTAGAATTAATATATACATATTTATGTGATCCAATGAATGTTAGTAGTATTGGAGGACATAAGTATTTTCAACTATTTGTTGATGATCATACCAGAAAAATGTGGGTATATTTCATGAAGTACAAATCAGAAATATTTACTCATTTTAAAAAATTCAAAATTCAATTATAAAATAAATCAGTAAAGGCTATAAAAATTCTTCATTTAGGTAGAGGAGGTGAATTTGTATCAAAATAATTTGATCTATTTCTAGAAGAAAATGGAATTAAAAGACAAATTACTACAAAATATTCACCACAATAAAATAAAATTACAGAAAGAAGAAATAGGTCTATAATGGAAATGGTAAGATGCATGATAAAATAAGCTCATCTTGTTCAAAATAAGTTACCTACAATAATACTCAATCATGTTATACCAAAAGAATCATGGTCAGGACAAAAACCAAATATTGAAAAGTTGAGAATCTTTGGATGCAAAGCTTATATGCATATTCCAAAATAGAAAAGGACAAAATTAGATGAAAAAATTATGGCTAGTATATTTTTTGGCTATGATGATGAATCTGTAGGATATAAAACAATATATCCAAGAACAAATAAGGTATATATAAGTAGATATGTAGTTTTTGATGAAAAAAACAAGAGTGAAACTGAAAAATAAAATAATGATGCAAAATTTCTTCTAAATTTCTTAGAGGAAGACTTGGTAAACGAAGAGAAGGAGTCAGAATCCCAGGATGAATAAAGTGAAAGTATAGACACTTCCATAGTTCCTCAAAGGAAGGAACCAATATGTCTTAGAAACACACTCAGAGAATCAAACTTGGAATAAATGCCAAATTTTACTACTACAATACCTCAAACTTGTAGCTAAAGTAGAATGAACAGAGGATTACTAAGCACTACAGTAGATCCAACATCAACACTTAAATATCTAAATCATTCACAATAGAAAGTGGCTATGGGATCTAAATATTCATCACTACAAAAGAATAAAATATGGAATCTAGTGGAATTACCTCCAAGAAAGAAAGTAGTGGGTTGCAAAAGGGTTTACAAGATTAAGTACAAAGCAAATGGGACCCATGACAAGTACAAAGCCAAATTAGTAGTCAAAGGATATAATCGGATAGAGGGAATTGACCATGAATAAATATTTGCACCAACAAGAAGAATGACTACTATCAAAATAGTATGTGCATTAGCAGCTCATCAGGGTTGGAAACTTTATCAAATAAATGTAAAAAGTACTTTTGTTAATGGTGACCTAGAATAGGAGGTCTACATGTCACAACCAAAAGGATTTATTGTTAAAGGTCAAGAACATAAAGTTTACAAATTAAACAAATTCCTATATGGGCTAAAGCAAGCCCCTAGAGCATGGAATATAAAAATTAATAATAATTTATTATAGCATAGCTTCAAATGAAGTACATATAATCAAAGTCTATATATAAAGAAATGATATGCTAATTATTATAGTGTATGTTGATGATATAGTGATTACTAAAAGCTATGAAAAACTAATAAGTGGGATAAAAAAAGATCTTGAGAAGGATTTTGAAATGAAATATTTAGGATGAATTATTATCTTGGTCTATAAATTTATCAAAATGAATATAATATTACAATTACTCAATAAAAATATACAAACGCTCTACTTGGAAAATATAAATTGTAGTATTGTAAGGCCAAAGATACACATATGGAACAAGGGCTTCAATTATCCAAAAATCATAGAAGACCTTTGGTTTCAGCTACAAGGTACCACAACTTAACTGTAAGTTTCTTGTATTTGATAAATAATTGATCAAATTTAGTTTTTGATATAAATTAAATTTCATGATTCATGCAAGAGCCAAGATAAAGTCATTAAAAAGCTACAAAAAGAATATTGCAATATATCAAAAAGACTACTGACTATGGACTAACTTATATGAAGAATGTGAAAGCTTTTTATCTACATGGTTATTCAAATTATGATTATGCTAATTCTATTAATAGAAATTCTACTTTAGGGTATATTGTTTTTATCTTGGGTTAGGACCAATACTTGGTATAGTAAGAAATAACATATAGTAGCACAATCATCTAGTAAAGCAGAATATCATGCAGTAATACATACAACTTGTGAAGCTTTATGGTTACAATATATATCATTTGACATGGGAATCAAATGAAATCCAAATCTAATATATTGTGATAATCAAGGTGTACTTAATCTAATAAAAAATCAATTGTACATGAATGATCTAAGCATATTGAAACACAATGTCATTTCATTAGAGATTATTTTCAAAATCATCATATCAATTTGAAGTATATACCTATTGAAGAATAGTTGGTCAATATATTTACAAAAGCTTTAATATGGAACAAGTTTCAAGCATTCATATATTACCTATGTAGGTCAAGAGGAGTTCATCCCAAATAATGTAATACAAGGGGGTGTTAGAATATATTACATTATTTGGTACATGCTAATGTACCACATTGGGTACATCTTTAGATTAGGAGTGTCTTAGATTAGAATGTGAGTTACATTTTATGTAATGTAATAATGTGCAGGAAATGCACAAGTGTCTTGTAGTTAGGTGTGCATGTGTGCAAGTGTCTATTACATAGAGTGCACATGTGTCCTTAGAGTAGGAAAGTGAAGAGTCACATACTACTATATATTTATGACTAAGAATTGTAATATGAATGAAATATAAAAAATGCTCACAACATGCATTTTGTAGGTTCTTATAAAAGAATATTTTTTAGTATCTTCATGAGATTTCATTAATGGTGTTTTCATAAGTAATTGCAGTGTATTACATGTTTAGTATATTAACATTATCATACATTTGATATTTCTATGATAATGTTATATCTTGTGGTAGTTATTTCATTAAATATACAACATCAAATATCAATATTACCTCAATTGACCAAATGGCCTAGGGATCTAGTCTTGAGAGCTTCTAAATAAACTTGATGTATATTTTAGCCTATACTATCCTAGATATATTTGTAAAATTCACATAAAAACCCATCACAACCTATATCCTTATCATTGGTCATGTATAAGGTTGTTAACTTAAACTCTTCCTATGAGAGGAGACTATCATAGAGGGCTTGTTGAGAAGTAGAAAGATGAAAAGGAACTACTTTGACACGTTGTCGAAGGGCTTGGGCTTGAGCTAGGGTGGATTCTTAATATTGAAAAATATTTTGGTAATGGGGGATAAAATCATAAAGAATATCAAGAAGCTCTATAAAAATGCTTCCCTTCATGAATTTGCTTTATTTTTTGGGTTGTGTCTCTTCCTCGAAGAGATTAGAAAATTCTTTGGAAAATCTATCCCTTATATTGAGCTAGTGGGATATGGATTTGAGTTAGGCGCCTCAAGAAGCATGAGAATTTTCTAGCTATTGTTCCTAGTGAAGCTTGGCCACTTGTAGTTGCAACACAATTGAAAAGGGTTGTGCTTTCAACTTCAACATGGTGCATTGGAGCTGCAATGTTGTAACCTTGTTTGAGTAATGGTAGAAGGCTAGTTGTCACCCATAAGAGTGAAGAAAGTGAGTATTACACTCCAAAAAATAATTCCACCAGAAAATACACCCATTGGTATGAGTGGATGGAGCTCCAAGTTTTAGATGTGCTAGATGTGAGCATATGAATGTGTGTGACTAAGTAGTGACATGTTGAATTACAACTAACTGCTCAAATTTGATATTACTCCTCTCACCCATTCAATACAAAAGCATATGGGTAAGTGTTTTAAGAGTACAACCTCATATAGTGGTTCAATTGGGAGTGAGAAACAATTGGTAAAAGTAAATATTGGCTACCTAGATAACATCATGTTGTCAAGCCTTTTGAGAATTTTGTCAAAACTAACATGCAAGTTGGACCATATGTGCCATGTTGTGTTGATATAAGAGTGTCGCACATTGGGATCATAAAACCCCAATTTATTGCACATGTGGAACCAATTTTCTTGTTTTACCACTACCCAATGTATCTAGTGCCCACCACTCTTGCTTATGGCTAGCTCAATCACTTAATTCTATTTCATTGATTGTGAAACTGAGGTAACAACCATATTTGTAGATGGTTTGGAGTGAAATACTTTAGATACAATACTAGACATTTATTTGTATCCTCCCACAATGGTGCAACTCTTCTCTTTGATATCTATAGACAAATCAACCTTGAAACATACCCTTTTTTATGGGTGGGCATGAAAAAAATTATCAGCTCCTACCAATATGACATGTCATAAGGAATCCATGATGTGGCTCATTAAAGGCCAAAGGAGAAGGGGAAGAGTGGGCAACTCAACATAGACTGGGATATTAGAGGTTCTTTTATATAAAATAAAAAAATCCTAAATCCATGAAGAGAAGACCAACAAAGATCTCCACCTGAACGATGAGCCATGCTCATAAATAGCCTTTGCATGAGCAGAATATACAAAACGGAAGAGAAAAAATGCTTGGTGAGATATTTAATCACTCAAGATTTATTCCATGAAGAACCTAAGACAAGTTGAAATAAGCCTACAAAGTCAATTTATCAAGAATGTGATCCATAAAATACCCAACCAACATAAAATATTCTAGGGGTTTGCAAGAATTATCAAATTTTGGTAGAGGTGCAACTACATTAGGGGATGAGACACCACCTCATGGACCACATTCGAGATGAATTTCCTAGGATGCTTTATGGGTGTCATTTCCACTTATATTTTCTCTTGTGACACCAGTGCTAATGCCTGGCTTACTAGATTGGGAGCCATATAAAACTACGAAGGGCTTACCAAGAAGAGATAAAAAAACACTAACACAAAGCAAGAGAAAATTTACACCAAAGCAAAGCTCATGTTTCTTGAAATTTTTAATCCATGTACATCCTATATTTACTATTAAAGTATCATCCAATTTGTCATAAATGTACATGTGGGATTTATAACTAAAGTTGATCCACACAAATTAAAATGAATTAAATATATGATTTATTGGACAAAATATTAGGTCTAAAGGAAATCTTATTATGTAGTAATTTCATAGGAACAAGTTGTAGTAGGTGTAATTTGTATACTATATTTATCACAAATAACAAATATTTTTTACTAACTAAAACATGATCCACACAATCTTGAATTTAGTTAAATGTATATTTTATTTGACAAAAATGTTAGGTCCAAGGAAAATATTATCATGCAACATTTTCATTGGATTGAGTTGTAATAAATATAATTCTTATATTATATATACCACTAATTATTATACATTGTTTATTGCATTTCATTTTTTTTATTTTTTCATTTGTTTGAGTTTCTTTAGTTAAGTGAGTTGCAAATTTCAATAAAAACATATTATACTTTGTAATAATAAAATTTTAATCATTATACTTGAATTGGGTTTTATTGAGTCCTCAAAGGATAGGTGGATTAGTAAGTGCTTGTCTAGCTAGACATTTACTAAGAAGACACCCAAGTTCAAACCTCGGGGGTAGCCTATTTGCAAAGATAGTAGTTTGATTTGAATCTTTTGAGTGCACATCAAACCGACGATGATGGTATGAATCCTGAGCAACCAGTGGTCTCATTCACATCGAATCAACAATAAAAAGACAAAATAGGTTTGGTGGGAGCAACCCTTGTGGTTTGTGTAGACACCAAAACCTAGGCACCTGTCAACCTTCTAGGTATTCCTGCCATTTTACCCATTTATTTATATATATTTAGGCATATTTATTAAATATATGCTTAATATTAATATTTTATATATTTAATAAATATAAATATTATATATGTGAATGAATCTTAGCCATCTGATTTAACTTAATCCTAGCCATACATTTGCATCAATCAATGCCACACACCCAAAATTAATATCCACCCTCTGTTGTGTTTTAATCTAAACAACATGATTCATGTTGCTCAAATCCTAACATACCCTAGTATGGATTATTAAGAGGAGCCATTTTGATGGCTCAACCCCTGAGATGAAGTCATTTCCCTAAGTCATTTTTGGCTAAGCCATTTGCCCCCAAGTTCCATCGAATATCCAAGCACTCTCAACTTTTGTCCTCGCTCGCCATAACCATCGCATCCATCATCGCCCCTCTCACCTAGCCAGATCTACTTCTACAAATCTTCACCTCAGCTTTCGAATACCTTCAGGTGCTCTATGTTACTGTCGAGTGCCTCCAGGTGATTCTCCTCCACTATCAAGTACCTTTGGGTGCCTTATACCATTCCTGAGCACCCATGGGTGTTTTATACTATTGTCAAGAACTCATGGGTGTTTCAAACTAGAGCTATGCAACCCTACTAGCTCTCGTGTGATGCTAGGGCATTACTGCACCACTTCCTGCAATAAATTACATCATATCAAAAAATGATAGATAATCAAGGTAAATCCAAATCATTTTGTTATATTCTATTATGTTATTAGAATATGTTCACATTATTTTATTGCATAGCTAGGGTTTAGTTTTGATTTTTGAGGGTCTCACATTGTGGAGCCCTCATTGTTATTACTGACTCATTTGCTATTTTCTTGTGTGCAGATCTAGTAGCATTACACTAGCATTGGACAACTATTTAAGTTGGAGTGGCCCGACATCGGATAACCAGAAGCCCACTCATTTCTATTGGGAGAAAGGACGTGTTTTGAAGACACCACCATCATTGTAGCTAGGTTTTTGAAGAACCCTAGCATTAAGTATACTTATATTAAATATTTCAAATATGCTTTATTGTAACAATGGAGTTTTGAGCCTCCCCCCATTATTAATAATTCCATTCATTATGCAATATTATATTTTTGAGTTTAATCTATATCTTTTTATTTGGTGTTGCATTTTTTACTCCACAGTTTGAAACTTACGCTTATCAGTTGCTAAAAATAGTGTGATTGTGACCAACTCTCTTATATAACCAAAAAAAAAAATTGGGTTTTATTGAGAACTATATCAATTATTAGAGTTCACTATTTTTTTTTTAAGATGTTACACATGGAAACTTTAGACCATGAGAAACACTTTATATGTCAAGAAAACTTAAATCCTTGACCTCTTCACAATAAGCACCCCACTCACCACTTCACCAAAGCCCTAAATTTTTATTTTTGTAAACTCGAATACATATATAATTTTGTTGTCCCTTTAATTCAAATTATTTATGTTATGATGGTTTTCATCAGGTTTAAAAGTTTACTATCATCATGGAAAATTAAATTTATTATTATAAATTAAAGTTACATTTTGGGTGGGAATCAAACAACAAGAAAATGAAGCGAGAGGTCTACTGCTTTGGGTGGGAGACCACCT
The DNA here is from genome assembly GCA_028583015.1 of Wollemia nobilis. Taxonomy (NCBI): domain Eukaryota; kingdom Viridiplantae; phylum Streptophyta; class Pinopsida; order Araucariales; family Araucariaceae; genus Wollemia; species Wollemia nobilis. Next base: position 22,675,711 of record JAQPPZ010016875.1, read on the forward strand.
ATTCGATTTTCCTGCTCCCTCTCATCTCTGTAGATCTCCTATGGATTTCTTGATTCTTATGATCTAGGTGTCTATCTCTGCTCTAGTTCTCCTATTTTGGAAGATCATCTCTACCATGGTTCTCTTGTTTTGAGAGATCTTATTCATTATTTTTGGTGTTGTCTAGGCTAATCGTGTCCCTCTTCTAAAGTAGATATCGTATGCCTCCTTGGTGGTCAGTTCATCCTCTTCTTGTATGATGTGTGAGGTGGTCATGTGGGCATTTTTATCCACACTTTTGGTTGATCTTTGGGGGAGACCTTTTTCACAACATGGAGAAAGGATTCTATTGATAGCCTCCTGGTCATACAAGAGTGGTTTGGAGTTGCAGATGATTTGTCCTCTCTGTTTCTCTTGTGCGAGGTGGTTTGATGGGGTTTTTTCTCCACTAATGCAGGAGCATCACATTCTAACTCTCTTCCTCTTAAATTTCTAATGGTCATATTTTATTTCAGTTAATTTTTTGTAACCATTCCCCTACAATGGTCTTCTATCTACAATGATCATATTGTAATGACCATATTGCAACAATCAAATTTATCATAGCCTATAAATGGTCAATTTGATTAGTAGTTAGGGGGTGGGCTGTGAGCTTCATACCACCACTTGGTGGCTTGGAGTTTGTTATTTTATCTCTTTGTGTGATTTTGAGTCTTGTGGTGTTCAAACATAGAGTGGCATTGACATATCTACCCCTTGAATCTATAACTACATATTCAACTGCTTGTAATTTCAAGACTATTATTTAAATAAAAATATTTAATTTTTATTTGCATTGTGTTTGTGTATGTTGGTTGGATTTTGTTGTGGCACTAATAGCATCAAGTGGTATCAGAGCTCAAAACGTTTCTTACAAATTTTTGTGCACATTTTCTTATCTATTAAGTGGGCTACACATGCGAAATAGAATGTGTATGTGGATTACAAAAAGTGTAAAACAAAACTTACATAAGGATCTACGTGAGCGATGAAACAAACACTTAGTGTTTCATGGATCGTTGCAAGTGTGCTGCACATGTGAAACATAATGTGTACATGGATTACAAGTGTGAAACATAAATTACGTAAGGATTTATACGAGTGTTGAAATTTAACACTCGATATTTCATGGATTATCGCAAGTGTGTTGCATATGTGAAACAAAATATGTACACAAATTATAGCAAGTGTGAAATATAACTTGCCTAAGGATCTGCATGAGTGGTGAAATAAACACTTGATATTTCATGGATTACCCCAAGTGTGTTGCATGTGTGAAATAGAACGTGTACATAGATTATAACAAGTGTGAAAAAAAATTGCCTAAGGATCTACGTGAGTGGTGAAACAAACACTTGATATTTCATGGATTATCACAAATGTGAAATAAAACTTGCTTAAGCATCTTCTTGAATGGTAAAAATATGATCAAAGTTTTTTTGCATGACAACAATGGCATACACACACCCTGTTGGTCGAGGTAGAGATGATAGACACGTAAATCAAGCTTCAAAACAATTAAACAACTCATGAGAAAGAGCTCATAAAATTTTAAAGCATGAGAGTCTGATGGAGGAGCATTACATTCTAACCCTCTTTGTCTTAAATTCTTAATGGTCATATTTTATTTTGGTTAGTTTTTTTGTAACCATTCCCCTGCAACAGTCATATTGTAACACCCATATTGTAATGGTCATATTGTAATGATTAAATTTATCAAAGCATGTAAATGCTCAATTCGATCAATAGTAAGGGGGATGGACGGTAAGCTTCGTACAACCACTTGACGATGTGGAGTTTATTATTTTATCTTTGTATGATTTTGAGTCTTGTGGTGTTCAAACATAGAGTGACATTGACATATCTGCCCCTTGAATCTGTAATTGCATCTTTGAATGCTTGTAATTTCAAGGTTGTTATTTTAATAAAAACATTTATTTTTTATCTACATCTTGTCTGTGTATGTTGGTCGAATTCTACTATGGTGTTGCTGATATCATCCATGCTTTCATATGGTCTTGGGGGAGAGACTAGGTGCTTTCAAGAAGTGTTGAAAGGGTTTCAATGTTGGCCTCTTGGTTTGGTAGTAGTGGAAGGGGGTTTTCTTTGTGGTGATTGGTTCATCCTTTGTCTTCTTGCAAGGTGGTCTAGTATGTTTTTTCTCCATGATTTTTGTGGGTCTTGGGGGAGATATCAAATGCTTTCACGACATGGAGAAAAGGTTTTATTGAAAACCTATTGATCAGGCAATAGTGGTTGGGGGTTCACTTCGTGGTGGTCAGTTTATTCTCTGTTTGTCTTTTGTGCAAGGTGGTTTGGTGGAATTTTTCTCCATGGTTTTGGTTGATCTTGGGGGAAATACTAGGCACTTTCACGATGTGGAGAAAGAGTTTTAAATATGACATCCTGGTTAGGATTCAGTGGAGGAGGGTTGCGTAGATGGTTGGAAGAGGTGTGGTGGTCCACTTCTTTTTTGGGTATCTTTGTAGCTAGCCTTTTGTATTATTTTGGATCTTCTTTTGTGTTTAGGTGGATGGTCCTATGGAGTATTGTTCAATTATTTGGGCCTTCTATGGTTGTGTGGTTTTCTCCTAGGCGAGAAAATCCATTTTAAGTTTCTTATGTACGAGGAGACCTGTCTCCATGGTTGTGAGGTTTTATCTTCGACGAGAAAAACCCTTTTTAATTTTCCAGTGTTTGAAGAGGCTTTTCCCCTGGTTGTGAGGTTTTCCTTTGGCAAAAAATCTTATTTTAAATTTAAATTGTGGATGGGTTGTCTTTCCTTCCTTTTGTGCAGGCGTTTCCTGGTTTGTTGAGAAACCCATTTTTTTATTTTTTCTATCCAAAGATGGTTCTAAGAAGATCATCTCTGGTTTCTTGTTGCCTTATGTGGGGATTGTCTCCCTATTCCTGCTTTACCTCTGAGAGACTATTTATTTTAAGTTTTCTCTTTGTAAAAGGTTTGAGAACCCTTTCAAAATCCCTTTTTTCTACCAATAAAAAAATACACGTTAAGCGCGACTTGTATTTTAATATTATATTTTAAATATATAATAAAGAATGATATTACTTTTTTATAATAATTTAAATTTTTAATTTATTATTATTATTTATTTATTTATTTTTTTAATTTACATGGTGGAATCGGTAGCCGCCACAAATCCGGGTAGGTTGTCCGGCTTTTTATGGCCGCCACAGTATTTTGCGTTGTCCGCATCAGAAGCCGCCACACAGATCTTCGCGCGATCCGCCCCTATAACCACCATGCCACAATCATTTTAAACCTTTTACGCCGCTGAAAGCACCAGGAAAGGGACAAGCCTTCAGTCTGACAAGGCCCGAGATTTGAACCTTGGACCTCCGCCCCCCTTATGGGGTTTGGATGAACCAATTGGTCTACACCTCGGACCCTTTTTTATTATTATTTTAATTTTAATAAATTTTAATTATATTTAAATTAAATTTCAATACACACAATTAAAATAAAATTTTAAAACACAATATTTATATTTCTTTAAAATTAAATTTGTATATAAAATACACACTATAGGAGATTAAAAGATTTTAAAATTTTGAGAATGAATATTTTTCAATACTTATAAACTTAAAATACTAATTTGATGAGATTAATTTTGATTTTTATTTTTATAAGTAATATAAAGTATAATGGGTGTATAATGAGACAGAATTGAAGCTACACTGCTCGGAGGCATAGTAACAAGGGGCTTTCCTCCTCATCATTTAAACTCATATCACCAAAATAAAACGTCAAATTTAAAAACAATAAATTTAACTTTCTCTAATTTAAGGTGATAATCTTAATATAATATTATTTTTTTGAGCTTTATTAAACTGGTAAAAAACATTTCTATCGATGACTTAAACATATAAACAGTTTAAAAAATAATAACTAATATAAAAAATAAAATACCAATCAAAATAGTAATAATAACCAATCATTAATTAACATTCACTTTTTTTTTCAAGGAATACTTTGCCTATATGTATATATTTTCTACTATTAAATTAAAAAGCCAAGGTCAATTTGACATATGGTTGATAAATATGTCGGCCTACCGTGAAATGCATAGAGCCGTCTTAACAAAATTTAATATATATATTTTTAATTTTTTCAAATACATGGTGAGTTAGCTACGCCTACACTTAAAAACAAGAAAATCATGCTACAATATAAATTCCATGAAAAGTCAGACTGCAATTTTCTAGTCCAACTTAAAAACACGAAAATCATGCTACAATAGAAATTCCATGAAAAGTCAGACTGCAATTTTCTAGTCCACGGAGAAGGCCTTTTGATTATGACTGTCCGTCGTTGCGTTTATCAACTAATCGAGATTAAGGCAAAATAAAAGCACACAAGTTTCTTAAACTAAAACCACACAAGTTTCTTAATTTAGAAACTCAGTACGTCGTGTGCTGTAGGATTGGGCGTTTTTATCGGTTTCTGCTTCCCAAAAGCTTCTAGATAAATAAAATATTTTTGGATTATAAGATTTTAGATACTTATTAAAAGAAAGTTAGTATAAATCTTAGGTATGTCCATGACAAAAGCAGTAATCTGACTTAAGTCTCCTAAATGTAGGTGCTACAGAAATCTCCTAGTTAAAGGATGTTAGGTTTTCCTCATATTAAAAAAAAAAAATTATTGGGACCCACAGATTGTTGACGAAAATAAATTCACAATTCCCTTTCCGAAAAAGAAATAGAAAATCCAGTTAAAGGATGTTACGTTTTTCTTGATATTAAAAAAAAAAAGATTATTGGGACCCAAAGATTGTTGACGAAAATAAATTCACGAGGGGAAAATGGGACGAGAAATTCTGATATTTCGGCGCCGAGATTCTCCAGACTTTCACTGGCCATACGAAAGCAATGGCCATCTAGACTTTCACTTAGCTACCGGTCGACTTCGTTTGTTAAAACGTATAAATACTATATTTAATGGGTGTCCATATATACCTTTACTGCATGGAAAGAAAGGCCTGCGCTAACAATAGCGAGGATATTTCGGGGAGAGCTCCAGCCTTTCAGCGTCAAATGTGTCATCATCTGATTGGGTTTTAAAGGAAAAGAAACAGTTGCTGAACGAAATTTAGAGGCACCAATTTTTATGCTCTAGACGGTCTGCGATACGTTCCTAAAAGAAATTCTCCCCTATCTCCGACGTACGGTCTTCTGGTCCCCTATGAAGCTGCTCGGAGATTGCGGCCAGTGGTTTCGTCAAATTAATAGTAGAAAGTAGAATTTCTCGCTGTTCTTGCACACCCTTGACATTTAAAAAATCTATAGCATCGTCAAATAAATCGGGTTCATCTATTTATAGGCCGTGCTGGCTTCGTTTCAAGATCAGAATGAGGAAAGCAAGTCATTACTTGTTCCATGATGAGAACGGTCGTAAGCGCTGGAAACTTCTGCACAACCTCTCTACTCGCAGATCGCGAGAGGTATCTATTCAGTTAAATATGTGTATGTTCTGGTCATCTGCGTTTTTTTCTTTGACGAGGGTATTTGTTTTTTTTTTCTTCATGAAACAGGACAAAGGAAATCGATATTCCTCCCTCCCGACGTATGTGTCGACTAATTTTGACTTGTGCTGCGCTTGTAACCTTTACTCTGGTGGTCACCATGGCATTGCTGAGTCAACCTCCCAAACGTTCCGAGAGGCGCTGGATAACTGGACGAGATTATGACAATGTGACAGAATTTCTAGACAAAATGGCCCCGCAATTGAATTCCGCTGAATGGAACTGCCCCTGCGACACCATCGACACAATTTCCAAGCGTGAAACTGAAGCTCACATGGTGGATTTCTATCTTCTCAGAGAGGGAGAGGGACCGTTGCACATCAAGAATATTGATCACTTCTGCAAGCAATTGAACGATTCGTCCGATTTCAAAGGATTTTACAACTCGTGCAAGGACATGTTGAAAGGTGGATTCCAGTCGAGCGGGTGGAGTAAATACGAGAGCAATAGCATCCACATGAATTCTATGAGGATTGGCAGGTTAAATCCCCTTGCATTCATTTATCATGTGTGTATGTCATGGTCAGGTAACGACAACTCCTAGCTATTACTTGTAGGTCGAAATTGTGGTTTAGTTAAAAAAATATGCTGAAGGTTTTGTGTGCAGAGGGCATATCAGAGGAGAGCGTCTCCTTTCTTATCTCTCATTTCCGCATGAACGACCACGAAGCCTTCCAGCTGCAGAAATTCGTGAAGGGAATCAAGACTTCTCTAAAGACGTGTGCAATGAACACCATGTGGCCGCCACCAGGAAGGGATTTATATTTTTCGAAAGCGAATGCTACGGATCCAAAGCTAATGAAAATTGCAATTGAGTTTAACTGGACGCAATACATGGCCGTGTGTGCCCCAAGCTACTGTGAGCATTTTAAAATGAATTCAAGGGTATGGAATCTGTTTACAGCTTTAGCCCAATTGGGAGGATTCATTTCTGTAGCGGTTTTCGCTCTCCGAGCAATTGTTTGGCCTATTGTTTGCTTTGCAGTTGGATGGCCAGCTGGTTTCGTAACCGGCTTTACACCAAATAGGACGGACGGGGAATCGCCTACACCCACGCAATCGTCCAAATGGAGTCTGAAAAGATCCCAAAGTGTATTGACCTTTTAGGTTGTGACTTGCAATAGCTAATTGCTCCTCACGCCTTGTCATTTTTTTTTTTTAATTCGCTTATGTTATGTTTAAACTTTGATAAGAATCTAAAAGCCAGGTCAGTAGCCGTAAACTTTTGGTTATTAGTCTCTCCATTAAGAACCCCTATTTATATTTTTACTTACAATTTTTATTTATTTTTTTATCAATAACGTATTATGAGAGGTATAAAAGATATTGTTTCATTTTTTATTTTTATATAATATTTAAAATTATTTTAGTTTTAAATATAATTATTATTAGTTTTTAATATAAGGTGGATATTTTATTCTAATGTTATAATTGAAAGATTTAGTATGAATTAATTTAGTTTATTAAATATAATTTATGAGTAAGATGAATATTATTTTGTAGTTCAAATTTGGTTTATTCATTTTTAACTTGGTCAATGAGTGTAGTTATTCTAATTTTATAGAACATGTAAAAATGTAATTTTCAAATATTGATATTTAAATAATGTAATAGAAATAAATACCATTTTTATTTACTTTCAAATATTACATTTTAAAACCCAATTATGTCCTTGAGTTTAAGGAAAAAAATACCCTTACATATTTTGTCCACATGCATATGCTTTGTATTTTATTTTAAAGCAATATTAAATCCACAAAAACTTAAGTTGCATATTAATCTAGTATAACCTAACTACAAGAGGTCTAGTTGATATGATCTAGCTCTGGCTCAAATTATAAGTTACATAACTATCTTAATTAATTCTACCATGGTAGTATACTTTGATAATCAAAACGACTATGTTTGAGGATTATAATGATAAATATTCTTATAAATATTTAACTAAGTAAATAATAGTATAATGGTAAATCCTATTATGGTCCAACTACTAATTTATCTTTAGTTAGTTTAGTATTGTTACCAATTAAGCATTAGAAAAACACTATACAAGGTTCCATAGACAAAATGGGGAATGTGATCTTGTATTTTTCCTCTTGGAGAATGTATTAATAAACACTCATCACTCAAACATCAAATGATCAGTTGGTAGAGCAATCATGTGTATAGTCTAGAGAGTTATAGGTTCATGTCCTAGCCACTCCATGTTGTCAACAAAGGATTACAACCATGATAGATAGGATAATGTTGGTAAGTCATAAGACCTAATCTATGTGATTTTAGATAATATAAGGTGTATGACACCTCATACTTTATGGCTTGACGTACTAGAAAGAATAAACGATCTTACAATTCTGGATTCTTACAACAAAGTCACCTAATGAACATATAAGTAAAAAATTATTGTGTTAGTAAATTGTGGGAATATGGAATGCAAAATAGGTTCACCATGCTCATTTACCTATAGAGTCGCCAAGTGAACTTACAATCTCCACTCAATGAGATCAAGGAAATTCATTAAACCTTGATTTCTCCTAGGAAATAATACCTTTGTGAAGGGTCAGGTTGAGTATGCTAAAAAATATTGTGGCTTGGATTGACACCAAGGTGACAATGCACTATAACTATCATCTAAAATACATCCCAAAGGTAAGTGCCTACTAGTTATAGCCCAAAAACCAATATTGGATGAATAAAATTACTTTGAAAAAACCTCCAAAGTAGGTTGATATTCCTTGTCAACTTAATGGATGTTGAATTTTTTAAGATCAAATGAAAAGTAAAGGTTAAAAAAAATAGAAAGAGTTAATACGTGTGAAATGTAAAATGGATGGATGAATTTAACAACATAGGCTTCTACCGAGAAAAATTTCACAACACAAATGCAAAGATATTACAGGAACTAAAAACATTTATTTTCATGTTATCGTCACAATCAAAATATATATCATGCTAAAAGAACCATTTCAAGCATCTAGTACTAGAAACCCAATATCACCATTTCAAGCATCTTACTTGCTATGACCACCCTCCCAAGTGGTGGGCTTCACAAATAAGGGAAGATTTACTTTTTATCCTTTCTTTGGATGGCTCAAGTGCTAGAGGTACCTAGTTCCTTTTTGCTTTGTTTTTGCTTCTCTTTGGTTCGGTCAGGGTATTTTAGTTCCCTAGCTCAGACATATCTTTCTTATGTTTCCTCTACTGAATAGTGCCTTTACAAGTATTTTGACCTAGAAAGGTTGTAGTTGTGTTTTTTTTTCTTTTTTCTTTTTAGTTTTTTGAGGGGTGTGTGTGTTTTTGTACTATTTTGTTTTTGTGTTATTTTTGTTGTTTTTTGTGTTTTTGTTGTTTTTATTTTTTGTGTTTTGTGTTTTTTTTTTTTTTTTCAGTATTTGTGTGTTGTTTTGTAGTTTTTTATGGTTTTCTTATGTGTTTTGTGTTTTATTGTTATTTTTTATTTTATTTTATTTTTGTTGAGTTTTTTTTTTGTTTTTTGCTTTTATGTTGTTTTTGTTTGTTTTGTGGTTATTTTTCTTTTTTGGTTGTTTGTTTGTTTGTCTTTGTTTTTTGATGTTGTCGTGTTTTTTTGTATTTTTGTGTTTGTTTGTTATTTTTTTTTATTGTTTTAGGCATGCTCATTGAGTGTACCAAAGGAGGCAGGCTAGGTGAGAGCCTTGAGAATATTTGGCAGAATAGATATCTCTGCCTCCTTGGGACTTACCCAATAGTGGCATCCCATTTGGGGTGTTTTCCACAAACAAAAAAAAGTCCTAATATGATTATAAATTTATGACCACATCATTAAAAATGACTATATTACAAATAGAATAACAATTATGAATTTCTATGAGTAATCCACTTCTCTTGTATGCATATCAAATACAACATTATCCATTACTATCATAAAAATAAACAAATTAGAAAATATAAGCTAGGTATAATTTAAAACAAACTAGAATATTGAAACCCAAGCAAATATTAACAAGCTAAAATTAGCAAATACAATAAGAATGCAGATATTAGTTTTGAATTTGTTTGTATTCCACATGTCATGGTTTTTATTTGAATAAAGATACACATATTTTACATAGCTTCCTCCTTAAATATTTAAGATTCAATTTCCTTTCCAACAATGTTCATTATCTCTATTCAAATTGGCTTAGGTTTGTTGATAGTGTAGTCTTCTATATTCCTTCTTAAATAGGTGTTTTGTTATCATTGGTGATTACAAAAATCAAGTAAACCAAAGATGCAAAAAAATAACTTAACAAAATAATTGGATCTAAAATTTGTGATACCTCAAAGTCCAATGAATAAACTCACCTATCTCTTATTTCCCATATTACACCTAGAATGAAGAGATAATAGTCCTTTCTTAGGTATTACTTAATGTATCACATTGAATGAACCCTTATTCATTTATCCAACATATTATATTTCAATTATTATAGTTTATTTTATTGCAAGGACTATAGGAAAAACATCCACCTCTAAAAAGAAGAAGAAATGATAAAACTTGGATTTGCATAATTTTGTCAAATGTTCAATTTTATCTAATTGTACAATGTAGGGTTGTAAATGTACAATTGTGTAATTGTACAATTGGTCATAAATGTACAATTAGAATTTAAATAAAATAAATTAAAATGCACATGAAAGGTAATTTGATAAAAAATAAATTAAGACTTAGAGAAACTTTAATGCATTAATTGCTTTAAGAAATTGCAGGAAGGCAATTGTGAATGATGCATTATCTCAGGAACCACTTTGGAATATCCTGGGAAAGAATTATAAATCCCACCTATTCAATTTTAAATGGTGTTTCAATATTGTGGAATATGGTTGTTCATACTTACAGGTTGTTCATTGTTGTTGATCATTATTCACAATAGTGGTTCATCATTATGGTAGTGTTGTTCATGGTAGTGCAATTATGGTTCATAGTGAGAATATATTATGGATGGTGTACAATGTGAATATTGTTTATGCATATGGATGGTGAATATGGATTGTACATTGTGTGCAATTATGACCATATTGTTGTGTAAATGGATAATCTCATATTGGAAATAAAGTGTTGATTGATTCCAACCTTGTGTGATAATTGTGAATGTGTGCATGTTCAAATAAATTCTACTGTAAGTGGTAATTGGCACATTTTGCATACATTGTACAATTTTTAGAAAAGGATAGTAAGCAATGTTAATGGAGTTGCATGTTAGAAGACTAGTTTAAAAATTCTACACTGAGGGTTAGTAAATTCATTGTCTTATCAAATTTGGTGTATAATTAGACAGATCCACAACTAGATAATTGCAAAAAGGGTTTGCAACAATCATACAGTTAGCCAAATTAATCATACAGATGATCAATTGCCTTGTCTAAATATTATAATTGCATAGTTAAACTTGTCAAAGATGGAAAACAAAGGTTTAGAAATGAACGATTGCAAAACTACCAAGTTTTTACATTGTAAAGTAACTTTTGGAATATTGCACAAGTGGTAATCATACAGTTTAGGGTGGTGTATGACTACAGCCATAAAATTGTATGATTTGGAACCATAAAATCCCTTTTTGTGAGTTTTTTAAATCATATAGTTGTAAACTATACAACTATACAACTTGGACCAAAACACTACAAAACCTTGGATATCATCCTAAAACCTTCCATTTCACCTCCCCTTCTAGGAATTCTACCTCCTATGCTACATTTGGTGCTCATTGTTACTACTGAGAAGAAACAATTATCGTTTGGAAGAACGATGCTACATTTGGTATCATTGCCTAATCAAACTTTGAGGATTTAAAATAGTATTATCAAAATTGAATCAAATTATCATAGTTGAGAAGGACCTGTAATTAACAAATTTGAGTAAGAACTTATTGGAGGTGAATGAAAATACAAGTTTGCAAAGACATGGGAGATGAGATCAAGGAGATGAGCAAATTTCAATAAGGAGTACTAGAATTGGTCAAATAGGGAATGTGAATAATTACACATAATATATGAATAAACCAATGATAGAACAAGTATGGAATTTAAACAAAGGAGATATTAAAAGATGAGAGAAATTATTGATAGAAATGGAAGGAGTACAAGAGTCATAAAGAGTCAAGGAAAATGTCGATGTAAGAGAAGATGTTGACAAAGAAACTATGCGAGGATACGGTGAGTGGATGGTAACACCTGGGCAAGTGATAGGAAGGTTACAAAGGAGTGAAGAGGATGGGATTCAGGCAATAGAGAAACAACATGCAAGGTATCAGGAAGTAGGACCAGAGACACAACTGACATACCAACAAAGAAGGTCATGAAGTGAGGATGCACAAGAGGTTGGGAGCCAACTATTTTGTAAAATAAGGTGCCAAGTATTGAAGCATATAATGAGGAGTAGCGTAGTAGATCACCAACACAAAGGAGAATTTAGTCAAGTATTCTAGAGAATACTTCATCAAGTGACAAAGTAGGAACCTCACCAATGGCTAGTGTAGCCACAAGAGCAAGAAAATAAGGAAGTCCACCTTTCATGGAAGAAGGTAAGGAGTACCCAAAAATATATATTAGTACATACATAACCATATAGAAAACAAATGGTGTAGACCAACCAGATGAATGGTTGCAACTATTTCCTACCATATTATGAGGACTTGCAATAGATTGGTATCTAAAGTGAGAAAATACACCAATATTTTAGGTATGGAATACGATGAAAGATACCTTCATAAAGGAATTTCATCCTTAAAGAGATGATGGTGACATTGTAAAAAAAATATACACCATAATGTAAGGTGTTGATAAGGATATTAAAACATACAACCATCGATTAAAACAACTAGTAAATAAGATGTAAATGCCACCAGTAGATGCACTCGTTAAATGATGGTTTCTTTATGGGTTACTACCAAGATATAGGAAGAAGATGAAGGTAGTAGTACCATCTTCAACATATGAAGAAGCACTAGAAAAAGAAAAAAAATTGAAAGTGTTGTGAAGCAGATGATAGTAGAAATCATAACACATTCTAGGCATGAGGATTTAGATAGCGGTAAAGATGATACAATACATTAGACTATCCAATCATTCTTAAAGGAATTCGATAAGATAATAATGGAGATCAAAGCAAATACAAGGCAAGCTAAAAAAAGATATATAGTGTATGAAATGTAAGACCAAAGGCTATACAAATGTGAATTATCCTCAAAATAAATATTGCCACATATGTAATGTGTTAGGACATGAAATAGTAAAATGTCCATTCAATTTGAAAGTTCGACAACAGACTCTTGAAATTCAAGAATAGGAGAAAAAATTAAGCCTCAAGGGAATGGACAAGTTGCAGCTTATGGAGGCTAAAAAAATAATCATAAAAGGGAAGGTCATATCAAGGCAACATGTAAGGAGGTTAAAGTTGCTTGCATATGATTTAGAAGGAAGACCAATCATACGATGCTACAATTGCCAGAAATGGGGGTATTTTACAAAGAATTGTCCTTATTCCTAGACATAGGAGATAATGCAAAATAATGCTACACACATGTGTAGATGGTGTGGTCTAGGTAACCACAAAGAGTTCAACTATCCTAAGAAAGTAGGTACGAGTGGTTCACAAAATATGAATTTATTGGTCATTGATATACCCTCAGTAAAGGAGGAGGAAACCAAGAAGGATGTACTAGTCGTGATACGAAGTCAAGTTAAGAAGAACGATTACACATAACCTAATAAAGAAAGGAAATATGGTATGTGGAAAAAATGTAATTAAAGAAGAGGTACATAAATCTAAGTTGTTAAGGTTTGCAAACATATGTATAAAAAAACAATGCAATTGTACAAAACTTGGCAGCACAAGTTCTAAATACAATAATAGAAATCAAGATGGCTAGTTTGCTTGAAGCTATACCATCGCTGCATAATATTATCGAGGAGGAGATACAATCATAAATTGTGATGAAGGTCTAGAGCCAACTAATATAGGAAGAGGAACGTAAGGATTATTTTATGTATTCAACCATATTAATGATTGATGTTGGGAAGAAACCAACATTGGTCCATACGGAGATAGTGGGGCATAAGTTAACACAAGTTGAAATGGGTGGAGGATCTAGTGTTAACGTGCTACCAAAGAAAACTTGGAGGGATATCGATGCTCCATTATTATGGGGACCAAGTTTTAGGTTGTACAGTGCTGACTAGTATGGTATTGAGACAAAGGGAGTATTGACAACACAAAAGGTGATAATAGCTAACCAAGAGTTCATATTGTAATTTGTTATGATTAGTATATAAAAGCCTACATATGATGCACTATTAGGAAGAGGTTGGTTGTGAGTAGCCAAAGTTAAATACAAATAGGGAAAATATTAGATCACATTCAAGAAAGAACAATGTAAGTATATTATTAACTTGAAAAATCAAATAATTAGCGAGTATGTTTCCATGATGGATGAGTCAGATAGTTATTCAAGTGAAGAAGAATATAAACCCAATGAAGAGGGTATGTTGTATCTTAAATAATATAGTGAGGACAAAAATTGATCTAATAGTGAACTTCTCTATTAGTAGATGGAGGAGTATGAGGTATTTCATCCTAGCTTTCTCTGTATTAATACAAAGGAGATCACAGAAATACAAGACAAGAAGAAGGTTATCAAGAAACCAGAAGAAGAGGAACAAGAGAAATGGACATTTCCTAAGAGTTTTGTAGAATATACAATCAAATATGCAAAGATAGGTGCAAGACCAATGGATCTGACAAATATGTAAAAGGCTAAGGTAGAGCCAACAAGTATAAAAGATGAAGGACCTTAGATCATAGACAAAAAATATAGGAATAGAGAATGAACCCAAAATAATTCATTACGATGATGATTGAGATCCAACATTGAAAGCAGTAGCTTTTAAGATATTTTTGGAATACAAGGATGTTTTTGCATGGATGTATAAGGATTTGAAAGGTGTACCACTAGAATTGTGTGTCCACAAGATTACACTAATGCCTAGGGAAAAGCCAATGAGAAGGAGGCCATGTATGATGAACCCCAAGTATGTAGCTCTAGTAAATACGAAGATAGACAAGATGCTAGACGCTGGTATTACTTTTAAGGTTACCATGAGAGAATGGATTTCTCCTATTGTGGTCACCTTGAAAAATGAATTGGATAAGATTTGTATCTACGTAGATTTTCAAATTTTGAATGTAGTCATGATTAAAGATCCCTTCCCTATTCCATTCACAAATTCCATTCTAGAGGAAGTAGCAGGTTATGAAATTTATTCATTATTGTATGGGTTTTTCGACTATAATAAAATTAGTGTAGATAAAAAAGATAAGTTGAAGATCACATTTATTGTAGAAAATAAAATTTATGCATATAACATGATGCAATTTGGGTTATGTAATACCCTGACTACATTTCAATGGATTATTCTATATATATTTGATCAATTGGTGACACGGAAGTTCAAGGTATTCTTTGATGATTGGTCAATCTATAGCAAGATCAAGGATCATATACCAGTCCTAAGTGAATGTATGAGATGATGTAGGAATGCAAAGATCTCCTTAAACCCTAAATTTTATGTGATGGTACCATATGTGAAGTTACTAGGACATATAGTGTGTAATGAAGGGTTGAATATTGATCCCAATATAATTTATGTGATTTTGAATATAGAAAAGTCATATGATGTAAGTTCATTAAAAACCTTCTTAGGATCCATGAGATATTATCGAAGGTTTATCGGGAATTACACACGTGTTGTACCCATTGGACTCATTGAAAAAGAAGATCATTTTTTAATTGGAAAAAGGAGCATCAAGGAGCTTTTGAGAAATTGAAAGAAAAACTTGTGAGTAGCCCCATATCGATGTTTCTAGATTGGGATAAAGAGTTTCATGTCCATATTGATACTTCCAATTTTACAATAGGATGTGCATTGGCTCAGAAAGGACAAGTTTGGTTGGATCAATCTATTTTTTTTGCAAGTTGTCTATTATCAAGGGAAGAAAGAAATTATAGTAAAATAAAACAAAAGGATTTGGGGATGGTATATGTGATACACAATTTTAGGTATTAACTATTGGAAAACCCATTTGCCTTCTATGTTGATCATTAGGATCTATTGTACCTGATAAACAAACCGGTGATACAAGGGTAAGTCAATAGGTGGATCATCATTTTGCAAAAATTTGTATTTCAAGTAGTAGTAATACCTGGTAAGAAGCATATGATTGAAGACCAGTTATCTTAGATATGATTAGGAGAACCTGTAGGGATAGGAATTCTAGATGAATTCCTTGGTGCACAATTATTTGCAATTAACATTGTACGAGAATGGTACAAGTTAATTGGGCAATATTTATCTATAGGAAAGTTTCCACAAGACTTGACAATGATATAGAAAAGGAAGGCAATCATGAAGTTAGTACTTTTTCAACTAATAGCTACATAGTTGTATAAGATGGGTACAAATAAAATTTTACAAAGATGTGTAATGAAAAATGAAGTTAACACGACATTAAAAGAAGCCCATGAAGGCTTGGTAGGAGGACACATGGGGCCAGATACCACTATGAGGAAGATACTCTTGGTAGGATTATGGTGGCCTACATTGTACAATGATGCAAAATAATATGTATAGGCATGCGACACTTGTCAAAGAGTGGAAAAACCACTACAAAGAGAATTTAGACCTTTGCATCCATCACAACCTCAGGAATTGTTTGAAATATGGGGCTTGGATTTCATTGGACCATTGAAAACCACCCATAGATAGAAATATCGATATATCATGGTAGGAAAATAATACCTAACAAAATGGGTAGAAACGAGGGCACTACTAGACAACATAGTAAAAAGTACAACTTGATTCTTGTATAAACAGGTGATTATAATATTTGGAATTTTGCTGCAAATAACAAGTGATAGGGGAGGTTGATTTGTTAATGAGATTATTAAAAATTTGACAATGAAATTCAATATTTTTCTTTTGCTATCAAGTTTGTATTACCCCTGAGCAAATGGAAAAGCGAAGACAACCAATAAAGTCCTAGTTTCTACATTATATAAGACATGTGGCATATAAGTAGATTGGGAGGAGAGGTTACCATCTATTCTATGGGCTTATATGACAACCTTCAATTCAACAACAGACCATATGTCAATGTATGGTTAGGAGGCAATAGTTCTAGTGGAGTTCTTGGTACGTAGTTTATAGATAGTTGTGGAGCATTGCTTTGGTGACCATGTAAGTCTTGAAGAATGACTAGCCACACTCATTAGATTGGATGAAAGGAGAGTCATGGTACAATGGGCAATCATAGTGGCCCAAATATGAAGAAAATTATGGCATGATAAGCATCTCCACAAATTAGAAATTATAGGCCCAAAATGACCACATCCTTAGAAAACTTTTTGGAATATTTTCTAAGGCAAGAAAGGGATGTTCTAGCCCATGCGAGCTTCGGTGTATTTCCCAACGGTGTAGCATAGGATGTTCTATCTCGTGGTCAAAGCAGTCAAAGTTTGTACTTGGCTATTTTTTAATCATGAGCCACAACATATTTTTGGTTTCATCTAAAGCTCAACGATATGTAGCACGTTCCAGCCCATGGTCAACATTAGTCAAAGCTGATGTCATTACTTTTCGAAGTATGGCACAACGTATGTTGTTCTAGCCCACACAAGCTAGAGGTTATTCTAAAAATTTTTCTATCCCATGGGAGTTCAAGTGTATTTTAAAGCGGTGTAGTAACCATGCTCCAGTCCACGATCAAAATAGTCAATATTGCAAAGATGAAGAATGAAGTCGCGGGCCAATGCAGTATTTTATATGAGAAGTTTTATGTTATATCCCACACGGGCCAGAGCAATGCTCTACCCTGTGGTCAACCATAGTCAAACTTGGATGCATGAGTTTCAAGGCATGGGATACAACTCATTTTAGATTTGGTTCTATGTCATAAATGTGAAGTGAGTTTTAAATGAATTGAAAGATAAGTCAAGTGGGCTAGTGCAGTGTTCCATCCCACGTAGATTGAAGTGTATTTTTATGTTAGAATCTCATGTGCTCCATCCCGTGATCAAAATGGTCAAAAGAGGTGGTAAGCTGTTAAGACGAGTGGGCTACGACATGTTATATGTCACGAAGCTATCAATGGATTTTAAGTGTTAATATCAATAGTTCATGAGCAGATCAATGAATCGTTCATATTGACGACCTCCAAGGCATAAAAAGGGTAGAACCTACATAACGTAAATCAATATGAACCAGTAGATGAAGCATCAAAGAATCCAAGAACCAAGAAGTGTAGTCAATTGTAAATCTATGGTCAAATAATATCTACAAGAATGATGGATGGATTGAATCATGATCTTGAATGCTTGGACAAAACCATCAAGTTGCAAGGGTCGAGGTGCAAATAAGTGCAAGATCATGCATTTTATCCTGTTCTCAGATACAAATAAGAGGTTGCCATCTCAGCATATGGATGATCTAGAATTTCATATTCCTTGTAATGTTTCATTTCTTTTCATATATTTTCAAGCATGTAAATCAAGAATTGATCAAGCTCATTCCCAAAAGTTTTTTAGAGAATGCTACAAATAGTGCATATCTCCCAAAGTATCATAAGAAGATAGAGCATTACTTGACAAATATATTTTATAGGATGAAATTCATTCTTCCCTCCTCTCTTTGGTGAATGAAAAAACCCTAGGCATTGATAGGCTTTCGAGTAAATTTTTAAGACCATGTGGGAGACTATAAGAGTTGATTTTTACAGATGTGTGAGGAGGTTATTATTTTTGGAGGTCTTGGGGAGGTCACTAATCAAGTATTTATTAAGCTCATTCCCAAAATACATAAGCTAGATCTGCTTGCTGATTAGCGTCCTATTACTTTACTCAATTTCTCTTATAAAATTTTGGCTAAGGCTCTAGCAAAAAGACTCCTCCCAATGGCTACACAAAGTGTTAACCCAGAGCAAACAAGATTCCTAAAAGGTTGCTAAATTTTGGATAATATCCTTATAGCTTGGGAAGGGATGGAATGGGCTCAAGAACAAGGGCTCAAGGACCTTTACCTTAAGCTTTATTTTGACAAAACTTATGATCGATTAGAGTGGCCCTTCATCTTGAGCGTTCCACTGGCTTGGTTTTGGTAATAAATTCATCGATATGGTAGCTTACCTCTTTCCAAATGCTTCTTCAAGAGTGGTTATTAATATAGAATTATTAATAGCATTATTATGGAAATATCAGTTAGGCAAGATTACCTATGGGTCCCCTATCTATTTGTAATTATAGCTAATTCTCTTAGTAATCTATTGGAATATACAATTAAAGAGAGGAGGATTAGAGGTATCCCCCTTTCGGATGACTCTCAACTTATCAATTCTCACTTTGCAGATGATTTTATGCTTTTTTCTTTGGTAGATCAGCAAAGTCTTACAAACATCCTTGAGATAGTTCATAGCTTCTATAGGACCTCTGGTGAAAGAATCCAAGAATCTAAAAAATTTGTTATTCCCTATGGATTTGATGATAAGCCAAATTGGATTTCCACAACATGGAAGTGGGTGCAAAGAGGATAAATCTCTAAGTATTTGGGATTTCCTTTTGGTGTTGATATTTCACCCAAATCTATGTGGGATTGGTGTATGGATAAATTTACCAAAAAATTGGAATACCGAAAATCTCTAAAAATGTCTCAAGAAACTAAAATCTAGATTATTGGAAAATTTTTATCCCCCTTCCATGTTACTTCTCTTCTCTGTTGACTCCTATAAAGGCTGGGTATGATAATATGAACAATATGCTTTGGGAGTTTTTGGGTAAAAAACCTATCCAAACGAGGTCTCCCAATGGTCTCATAGAGCAATTATTACAGACCAATTTCATACGGTGGGCTAGGAATCCCCAAATTTCAAGCATAGGTCTATGCATCCACGGATAAATGGATGTAAAGGGTGATGATAGGAAATAATCCATGGAAGGTGTTGGTGAAGGAGCATTTGAAAAACCATCCGATGGATGGTAAAATTTGGGTAAATATATCATACACTAACGTTTTTTTACAAGCCCCTTTTTTCTCCATAGAAGGTTGTAATATTCTCAAAGGGATTTGGAAAGCCTCACAAAAGTACATCAATTTATGTCATGACAGATACCTCCATATCGAGGTCCCACAAATGTCCTCCACCATAAATTATGGTGGTCACCCCTCCTCACGCTTGATGTACAACCCCTTGGCATGAGTTCTAGGTTTCCTGCTAGGTGTCTCTTCAAAAGAGGAATAATTTTGGTGGGTGATATTTGGGATTTTTCTTAGTTCTCATGGAAAAATTGGAAAAAACTCCAATAAGAATTTTTCCTCTATCCTATTGATAAAGAAATGATTATGTGGATCCTTTCCATTGCCTCCCAGGTGCCCCAACCTCTATAGTCTCCATTGGAAGCTAGTCCATGTTGGTCTCATTGGAAATGGTTTGGCAATTATGACTTTGAGCAACCAATCCTTAAGTTTTGGTACCAAGCCCTACTTCCTATGAATTGTCATTAGTTTGCAGATATGGTCAATAAAAAATAGAACTTAGAGCTCAGTTGAGCCACTTGGGAAAGAACCTTCAAGCTTATCAAATCTGCTCCAATTCAAGGAAAGTTCCAAATTCTTCTTTGGAATGTAGTCCTTCAAGGCCTACCTACATGGAGAAAATTGAAATGGATGGGCCAAGGGTAAGGTGATTGTCCTTTTTGTGGTTTGGAAGAGACAATACAACATTTGTTTTAGAACTATGCTCGTGCCCATCATATTTGGTGTGAAGTGCAACAATTGCTTTATCCCTTACCACTTCCTATGACAAAGGATCAAGCCTTATTGGGGATCAATATGATGCCCAATCAAAAATTTCTTCTCTCCATTACCAGGGCAGCTATCATATTTCATATATGGAAGACTCGATGTAAATCTAATTTTGAAACTGAAAAAGAAAAATTCTCTAATATCTTAGTGGCTAACGTCTTTGTTGTTGTAAAATACCAATTATAGGCCGAGTCAATAGCTTGAACCCGTAATGCGAAAATACTACAAGAAGAAATCAAAGCTCTAAAGAGACATATCTATGAAACATGAACTCATAGATTGGATGGTATTTATAAATTATAAAATATGGTAGGTGAATTAATTGAGCAACATAGCTCGATGATGCATAATTAGGCACACTTGATGAAGCATTTGGGTCAAGTGGAATTAGAGGCCAACAACACTCATTCTAGTCCTTATATTAGGATCCCATCGTAGCATGAGGTGGAGTAGGGTCACTTAGACTCGTCTCCTTAGCATATGTTTTCCTAGCATGGTTGCTTCCTTACAATTTTTGTTCTGGCAGAGTGTAGTAATCTCTTCTTAGTAGATAGTGTGCAGGCCACCCATTAGAGGGAGCAACCCAATAGTCTCTAGTCATTCAGTTTTATGTCAACACATCTTTTTAGAGTCTTGGTGATGGTAAAATTTTTCATCCCCATAACAACCACTGGGATATCTCAGTTTTTAACATGGGTTACTAGGAGATCACTTGTGTGGTTGTTTACTTCCAATGCTTGTAGTCAGGTGCTTTGAGTGTCACAATATTTCTTAGTTCTTCTCTGTGTTGGTCCTTCATGACCTCATGTTGTAATACAGTAGTAGAGGTTTGTGTGTGGTTTCCGATATGCTTATTTCTGATGTTGGATGCCCTGCGTGGCCCTGTGAATGCACATGTGTTTGCTTTGTCTCTTTTAAAGAGAAGTCTATCATGATTCTAATGTTGTTAGATGTTAGACCTGAATGTAGACACCCAAACCACGGTCTAAATTTATATTGTATTTGTTCTCTTAAAATTTTTGTTAGTATAAATTTGACAATAATTTCAATAAAAAATAAAATACCAATCAAAATAGTAATAATAACCTATGATTAATGAACATTCACTTTTTTTTTTTACAATTATTACAATTAATACTTGGCCCATTAATATATCTTCTACTATTAAATTAAAAATAAGCCAAGGTCAATTTGACACGTGCTTGAAAAATATGGTCTACCGTGAAATGCATAGCGCCTACCATAAAATGTATTAAGAAAAAATTAAAATATTATTTAACTTAAAACATAAATGTCTTTCTTCATATTTTAGGCCTCATTCGCATTTTCATATAAGAAATGCATACATGACAAAACAAAATATCCAATGTGCTTGAAAAATATGGCCTACCGTGAAATGCACAGCGCCTACCATAAAATGTATTAAAAAAAATTAAAATATTATTTAACTAAAAACATTCTCAATATAGTCAAATGTCTTTTGCATTTTCATATAAGAAATGCATACATGACTAGACAAAATATTCTTTGCTAGACCTCTTTTCGTGTCACGGATTGTATGCTCGAACAAGAGCCTATATGTATAAACCCACGTAAATTAGCAGTTTACTTCCTCTTATTAAAATGAAGTTTTGGTTTGTGTTGTGTATATGTTGATTGAGTTTCTTATGTTTTTGGGTTACATAGGAGAGTTGGTTATAGTTATTATTGTTTTTTTTGTAATTAATTAGTACAAGGTTTAAATCATAGGGATTTTTTCGAAAACACCTATCCATCTCGTTGATATTGACCCACCAAGAGATGAGGATCACCAATCGCTCGGGGTTCGTACATACACTCGGAGGAGTTTAAACAGACTTCTAGATTTACTAAATGATACCACCAAGGTTTTGAAATTAAATATCTTCATGATATGTGCCCAACCACACTAGCACTTACCAATTTCATAAAAATCAAACCTAAATACCAGCTACATGAGTTACCCCTTTCAGCATGCTACATGAGGTTCACGATTGGTGATGGGCGTTTAAATATTCATTCTTAAATTTTAAATTTTCTCTGGTTACATAGAGGAGTTGGTTCCAGTTACTATTTTAGTAACTAGCTTTCCTCTCGTTGTTATTGACCCATCGTAAGATGGAGACCACTCGGAGTACATACCATCATCGTTGTTTGACACACACTTAGAAGATTTAGTTCGGACTACTACCTAGTACTGACTACTACCTTTGCTAAATTTAGTAGTGTGCCCCCAAGGATTGAACCTATGTCTCTTCTTGTTGACCTGTCAAGTCTTTACCAACCCACTTAGTCCTTGGAGACCGACTAAACCTTTGTTAAAGAAAACCATTCCCCATATCCCTTGCCTGACCAAGCCTTTGGAAATCCACCTAGTCCTTGGAGGCCGACTAAACCTTTGTTAAAGAAAACCATTCCCCATATCCCTTGGGGGTAGGACTTCTTTCCAGACCTGTTCCATCCAGGTGAACCTCTCAGGTTAGCTATTTTTTTTTTTCTTTTTGTATCTGGTCCAGGCTGTCAGGTTTGAACTGTGGACCTTTTTTAAAAGATTGGGGAACATGCCAGTGAGATACCTAGTGCATATACCCGCATCCCAGGACTTTCCAAACCTCCCATCCCAGTGAACCCCTCAAGTTAGCTGAGGTTTTTTTTGTATCCGGCCCAAGCTGCCAGACTTGAACTATGGATATCTTTTAAATGATTGGGGAACTTACCAGTGAGATACCTAGTGCGGATACTCGTAAATTGATAGAAAAAGTCAGAACTAAATACGGGCATTTTACGTGTAAAATTTCAGACCCATTGGCTTGCAATTTTCTAGGCCATGGAGAAGGCCTTTTTTTTCGTTACATAGGAGAGTTAGTCATAACCACACTATTTTTAGTAATTAACAAGCAAAGGGTTCAAACTATAAGGGCTGCTTCTACCAAACCTATTTTGCTTTGTTATTGTTAACCCGAGGTCATCGATCGTTCCGTCACTGTTGATATGACTGCTACCTTTACGAACAAGTTATCCTTAAAGTTTGAACGAGTACAGGAATTTTGATTATGACTGTACGTCGCTGCGTGCATCGACTATTCGAGACTATGATCGACAATGAAGGCATTAAAAGTCAAATTAAAAGCACACAAGTTTCTCAATTTAAAAACTCATTAGGGCGGTTTTTATCCGTATCTGCTCCCTCAAGGTTCTAAATAAATAAAATATTATTGGGACCCAAAGATTGTTGACGAAAATAAATTCACGAGGGGAAAATGGGACGAGAAATTCTGATATTTCGGCGCCGAGATTCTCCAGCGGAAATTCACCATACGAATGCGATGGCCCTCTAGATTCTCACTTAGCCACCGGCGGACTTAATAGGTGTCCATATATGTACCTTTACTGCATGGAAAGAAAGGCCTGCGATAACAATAGCGAGGATATTTCGGGGAGAGCTCCAGCCTTTCAGCGTCAAATGTGTCACCCTATGATTGGGTTTAAAAGGAAAAGAAACAGTTGCTGAACGACATTTAGAGGCAGCAATTTTTTTTGGCTCTAGACGGTCTGCGATACGTTCCCAAAAGGAAAATCTCCGCTATCGCCGACGTACGGTCTTCTGGTCCCCTATGAAGCTGCTCGGAGATTGCGGCCAGTGGTTTCGTCAAATTAAAAGTAGAAAGTGGAATTTTTCGCTGTTCTTGCACACCCTTACATTTAAACAATCTACTCTCTCCATATCTGCGGTAATTATGACCGGGTTCATCTATTTATAGGTCGAGCTGGCTTCGTTTCAAGATCAGAATGAGGAAAGCAAGTCATTACTTTGTTCCATGATGAGAACGGTCGTAAGCGGTGCAAACTTCTGCACAGCCTCTCTACTCGCAGATCGTGAGAGGTATGTATTCAGTTAAAAATGCGTATGTTTTGGTCATCTGTGTTTTTTTCTCTGACGAGAGTATTTGGTTTTTTTTTTGCTTCATGAAACAGGACAAAGGAAATCGAGATTCCTCCCTCCCGACGTATATGTCGACTAATTTTGACTTGTGCTGCGCTTGTAACCTTTACTCTGGTGGTCACCATGGCATTACTGAGTCAGCCTCCCAAACGTTCCGAGAGGCGCTGGATAACTGGACGAGATTATGACAATGTGACAGAATTTCTAGACAAAATGGCCCCGCAATTGAATTCCGCTGAATGGAATTGCCCCTGCGACACCATCGACACAATTTCCAAGCGTGAAACTAAAGCTCACATTGTGGATTTCTATCTTCTCAGAGAGGGAGATAGACCATTGCAGATCAAGAGTATCGATCACTTCTGCACTTTTTGGAACGATTTGCCCGATTTCAAAGTATTTTACAACTCATGCAATGACATATTGAATGAGGGATTCCAGTCGACTGGGTGGAGTATATACGAGGGCAATAGCATTTACATGAATTCTATGAAGATTGGCAGTTAAATCCCCTTGCATTCATGTATCATGTGTGTATGTCATGGTCAGGTAACGACAACTCCTAGTTTTTACTTGTAGGTCGAAATTGTGGTTTAGTTAAAAAAACTTGCTGATGATTTGTGGATTTGTGTGCAGAGGGCATATCACAGGAGAGCGCCTCCTTTCTCATCTTTCATTTCCCCATGAACAACCAGGAATTCGTGAAGGTAATTAAGACTTCTCTAAAGACGTGTGCAATGAACACAATGTGGCCGCCACCAGGAAGGGATTTATATGCTTCGAAAGCGAATGCTACGGATCCAAAGCTAATGAAATTTGCAATTGAGTTTAACTGGACGCAATACATGGCCATATATGCCCCAAGCTACTGTGAGCATTTTAAAATGAATTCAAGCGTATGGAATCTGTTTACAGCTTTAGCCCAAATGGGAAGATTCATTTCTGTAGCGGTTTTCGCTCTCCGAGCAATTGTTTGGCCTATTGTTTGCTTTGCAGTTGGATGGCCGACTGGCTTCATAACCGGCTCTACACCAGATAGGGCGGACGAGGAATCGCCTACACCCACGCAATTGTACAAATGGAGTCTGAAAAGATCAAAAAGTGTATTGACATTTTAGGTTGTGACTTGCAAAAGCAAATTGCTCTCCTCAGGCCTTGGAATTTTGTTTTTTTTAATACGCCCATATTATGGTTTAATAAGTATCTAAAAGCCATGCTAATGTGGGTATCTCACAAGGGCGGCCTTAAACTTTTGGTTAAGGACCCATATATACGTCTCTCCATTAAGAACCGATATTTGTATTTTTAAGTACAATTTTTTTCCCATCAAAATACAAGGAATCAATAACTTTGTCATTGTAGGTATAAAAGGATATTGTTATATTTTATTTTTATTGTATTATAGGAGGTATAAAAGATATTGTTTTTATTTTATTTTTATATAATAGTTAAAATTGTTTTAGTTTTTTTTTCCTTTTGTAGGTGTTATTTATTATTTATTATTGGAAATTTCTTGACATCATATGAAATATAGTTTTATATAAAATTTAATGAGTTTTTTCTTATACTTATTATAAACACTCAAATTAGCAGCAGCAAGCAAAGTCTGCCTTCTGATAGCTTTCGGCCTTTTCTGCGAAGGTTTGGTGTTCGACCGTTCGTTTCCCTCCTTTTTCGGTTTTCGATTTCACGTTTTTCCTTGGCGGATTGTTTCCTGCCCTCCATCCATCCTCCCGTCGCTTCCTAGGGCTAGTCGGGCGCCTTCCTCGACTCCCAAAACTGAGTCACATCAGTGAAAAGATTCTTGTAGGCACTCCCCATGACGACGCACTTAGATCCTGATCGTTGCAGCAGAGACATCAAGGGCTCTGTCAAGCCTGGCACCATGGCCAAGCAAGGGCCCCATATCCCAGGCGAGGTTCCAACAGTAGGCAATAAGCCATCCTTTTCTGACTTGCTCCAAAAAAAATGAATTCCTATGTCGTCTACGGCCAACGAATTCATCACGTAAGGGAATAATGTTCTATGCCCTAAATCCCTCATGGAAAACTATGAATCTCGGGATACCAATTCCTTGGTAGGCAAATTCATCGACGGACAACCTGACTTAGATGTTATTTGTAGATGGGCGACCTCAAAATGAAAAACCCTAGGCAACTTGGAGATCTCGATAATGACAAGGGGTTTTTTCATGATTCAAATCAATTCCCATGAAGACGCAGAGCACATCTTATCCGGAGGGCCCTGGTTCTATGGAAGGTGAAGTTTGTTCCTCAAAAAATGGCAACCAAACTTCAACCCTAGCTCCCAAAACATCAATTTCACCCCCATCTGGGTTAGACTTCTAGATATCCCAACCCACTTCTTCTATGAATATGCCTTGTTTGGTATTTCTAAGATGATCGACGAGCTCGTGGCTATCGACCCGACAACCCAGGAAAGAACCCGAATAACCCAGGCCTGCATTTGCGTGAATGTGAACCTGGAAAGTCATCTTCTAGACCACATGAACCTCACCTACGACTCAAATGGAAGCAACCATTCTTCTATGAAAACAAGCCAACTTTTTTCCCTGAGTGCCAATCCCAGGGCCATCTTCAGTCGCAGCACCCCAAAATCTGGATCCTGCCACAGTCAAAACCCGCCACGGACCAGTTAAAGAAGATGCAGCATAAACCCTCGCCTGTATTGCCTGTGGACAACAAAGCTATTTCCAGACCCCCTTCGGGCCCGCTAAATCATAAGGCAAGTACCTCTATTCCTCTAATCAATAAATTCAATCCTTTGCATAGTTCTGTTATCAGTGAGGATTGTGAGGAAGGCAAGATCCTAGCCACCTCTAAACCAACAACCATCCTCTTGCCCCCTCGACCTCCCCTGGTTTGCCCCCCTACCACTCCCATCCATAATCCTCCCCCTATCCTCGGTGCCCCCACTTCCCTAAGAATCCCTCAAGGCCCACCTCCCCTCTCTCCTCATTCGTCCCCCCACCCGAGTCTTGAAGACCCAACCTCTCCTGTGTACTTAGAATCTATGTCTACTGATGACGAAGCTGAGGACCAGTCATCCCCTAAGCAAAGTAGTCCCAGGATAACTCGGGGCTCCAAAAAATCTATGATGGATGTAGGAGGGGAAAAAAGAGAGGAAGACCCTTTGATTCGAACATAAGGAACAAAAATATGATTGAATATATAGCCAATGGAATCCAGAGAACACTATTTTAGGAAATAGCAAACAATTCCAAAGACAAAAGTCGAAGATCCAAACCCCCTGCTCAGCAAGGAAAAGGGGGCAAGAGAATTTCCAAGAGTTTAAAATGAAAGTCATCTCTTGGAATGCGAGAGGCCTAAATGAGGCAGCCAAATAGAGACTGGTTGCAGCCATGAGGAGAGAACATAATCCAACCATTTTTCTCATTTAGGAAACAAAATTGGGTGATCAATGGCCCCCTAACATTGCTAGAAAGATTTGGTGAAATTACGATTTCATTCATTCCCTGACTTCTGGGACGTCGGGAGGGATTTTGTGTTTATGGAATATTGCCAATCTCCAAGGAAATCTTATTTCGGGCCACAATAGGGTAAGCAACATCCTGTTCCAGGATATTGAATCCCATAATTCTTGGGTGATGTCAAATGTCTATGCCCCGAACACCTCTATGGGCAAAGAAGCTCTATGGAAAATGCTCACTTCAATGAGGTAGGTCTTCGAAGGAACTCCCTGGATCCTGGAAGGGGACTTCAATTCTCCTTTGCACCTCAAGGACAAAAAAGGAGGGAACAACATCACTCACAAAGATACTTCAGACCTAAGAAACTCCATTAATTCCAATGCTCTTATGGATGTCTAGGTTCAGGGGTCCCTCTTCACTTAGAGCAACATAAGGAAGGGCACCAATCTGATCCAAGAGTGCCTAGATAGATTTTTGCTTTCCTAGGAAGCCCTCCCATGCTTTGGGGATGTCAGTTTGTGAGCCCTCCCAAAGATAGGCTCTGATCACAGTCCCCTCATCCTGGAATCGGATTCTAGACCATAGTTCAAGACCCCTTTCAGGTTTGAAGCAATGTGGATTCACCCCAAGGATCTCAAGGGCTTGATACAACCATGGTGGAGTCAGAAATTCTTGGGGTCTACTATTAACCAGGTAACCCAAAAACTTAGGTTCATCAAAGGGAACTTGAAAAAGTGGAATAAGGAAACCTTCGAGAACATCTTCGAAGACAAACAGTAGGTCAAATCTTGAATTAGCGAGATTGAGGAGTCCTTTCAAAAATGCGAAGGCAGTGACAGTATTAGGGATGAGGAGAGCACTTTGTTGTCTGAGTACAACAACATCCTCACCAAGGAGGAAAATTTTTGGCGCCAGAAGTCAACACAACTTTGGCTCAAGGAAGGTGATGCCAATACAAATTTCTTCCACATCTCAACCTCGAGGCATAGGAGTGCCAATAAGATCAAAATCCTTGTCTTGCAGGATGGGGCAACCATTTTGGATATCCATGCAATCAGAGAAGAAGCCATCAATCATTTCAGAAGCCTCCTAGGTTCTAGCCTACCCCAAGCCCCTGAGGCTATGGAATCCTTCCTGGCCATCATCCCCACCATCATCTCCCAGGAATCAAATTATTTTCTCCTCAGCCCCATCTCCCAAGATGAAGTTCACCAGGACCTATTTTCCATGAAGCGTAACAAAGCCCCTAGGCTAGGCGGGTTCTCACCCAGGTTTTTCCAAAACTTCTGGTACATCATGGGGCAAGATATTTCTAATGCCATTAGGGAAATGCAAATCTCCAGGTCAATTCCCAAAGATGTGAATTCCACCTTCTTGGCTCTCATCCCCAAAGGGGTCAATTCTTGATCCCTCTCTGATTACCGACCCATCAGCCTGTGCAATATCATTTACAAAATCCTCACCAAAGCCTTGGCGTCCAGGCTATCCAACATTCTTCCATCCATCATTGACCCATGACAAGGGAGCATAGTCAAAGGACACAATATTCTCGATGAGATCATCACCATCCATGAATTGATCCATTCAGCCTAGGTTTCAGACACGACTACCTTCTTCCTCAAGCTGGACATGAATAAGACCTTTTACAGAGTCAATAGGGAATTCCTCAGCCAAATCCTTCTCAAGTTTGGGTTCCATGAGTCCTAGGTAAACCTGATCTACAACTACATTTCATCTCCTTGGTTCTATGTCATAGTAAATGGTTCTGCTATGGGTTACTTCCTGAGTTCTCGAGGCCTGAGTCAGGGTGACCCTTTGTTCCCCATTATGTTCATCATCCTAGCAGAGAGTTTAGGGAGAACTATCAAGGAGGCCTTCTTCTATAGTCAGCTTTTCAAAATTAAGACAGCATCCGAGATTCCTCCCACCACTCACCAACAGTTTGTAGGTGACATGTTGATGGCTACTAAGGCTTCGGTAGCAGATTCCAAGGTGATTAAGGATATTCTCAACTGCTTCGAGGAAGCTGTTGGAAAAAAATAAATTACACTAAAAGCAAGCTATTCTTCATCCATGCCCCGACCAAAAGACAACACAAGATCGCCAGAATCTTGGGATGTTCCATTTTTGAGTTCATGACCACTTAGCTCGTGCTCCCCATGTTCCATGGCAAGGCCTGACCAACCATGTGGGCAAACGTGGTGGACAAGATCCGTAACAAGTTAGTTGGGTGGAAAGGGGTCCTACTCACCAGTGCAGGGAAGGCAACTTTGGTCAAATACATCTTGTAGAGCATCCCCACACATTTCATGTCTGTGTTCAAAATATCAACCTCGATGGGAGAAGCCATTGAAAAAATTAAAAAGAAGTTCCTTTGGTCTGGATCAAAGGCCTCAAGAAACCTTCATCTAGTAGCTTGGGATAAAGTTTGCTCATCCAAATATTAGGGAGGTCTTGGTCTGTGTCGAATCTCAATTGCCAACCTATCTGTTCTAGCCAAGCATGCTTGGAGAGTAGTGACTAATGCCAATATTGAATGGGTAAACATCATAAAAAGAAAGTACCTTCAGCACCAGGCCTTCCTCCAAGCGCCTCCCTCGTGCAACGGTTCCCATTTTTGAAAATCCATCACTCATACCCAGAACATCATCATCAAAGGGTCTTCCTGGAAGCTGAGGAATGGGTCCAACATCAACTTCTAGGAAGATACCTAGGTTGGGAATTCCACCCTCATCAACAATCCAATTTTGATCTCTACCAGGCATTTGACTGACAACATATTTGGGCTCATGGTTGCAGACTTCATTTCCTCAAGCCCAAAAACCCAGGAGTGGAAGAAGATCAATTTTAGAATAAGAAATGAACCCATTAGGGAAGTCGTGAAAGGGATTCAGGAGATCCAGTGATTAACTTTCCTCCCTCGTGTCAATAGGATATATGAGCAGTGTTGGAAAGGCACCAATGACGGGAATTTCTCTACCAAGACCGTGACCCAGCTTATTGAGAATATGGGTTCCCAGGGCACCCCCAACTGTGAGAAGGTGGTCTCTAACAAGGTGTGGATCAAATCCCTCATTACCAAAATCACACACTTCTGTTGGATGACCATCCACAACAAAATCCTTACTAGGGATAATCTCATATGGTGAGGTATCATGGTGCCAAATAGATGTTTCCTATGCCTCCAGGCCTGGGAATATTTTCACCACATCTTGATGGGTTTCCCCTACTCCAGAAGCGTTTTCTCCCTAGCCACCCAAAGCTTTCAGGTTTGTTGGACCTAGCCAAAATCTATCAAAGAGTTCATTTGTCAATGGTCTAAGCCCTTCAAGCATACCAAGCTAAGATTTTTATGGGAAGTCCTCATCCATAACATATTCTGGAAGCTCTGGTTGGATCGCAATAGGCGAGTTTTCAAAAAAGGCCCCAGAACCCATGAAGTCGTAGCTACCAGAGCCCTTGCTTACGCCACCAAAAATTTTGGACTCATCCCTTGCCAGGCCAACCTTGCTCCTTGGATTGAAGAATTGCTTTGTTCCACCCTCAAGATTCCCCAAGATCGTAGTAAGTCTCAGAAACCTAGAAAAGACAAATCTCAGGTCAATTGGGTCCCTCCCCCCCAAGGTTGGCTCAAGGCTAACTTAGATGGTGCATCCAAAGGGAACCTAGACAAAGTGGGAGTAGGAGAGGTCTTCAGAGATCATAGTGGCAAAATACTTAAGGCCTTTGTTGAAAATCTGGGGTTCTAGACCAACAACTTCGTGGAAGCCAAGGCCCTCTGGAGATGTATTGAAATTTCCAAAAACCTGGCAGAATCTTATTATCTATGAAGGGGACTCAAAGATCATTGTCAAACTCATCCAAAGAAATAGCAAGGGTGGGAGAAATATAGAGAATATTATCCAAGAATGCCAGCTAGGCCTTTGCAATAGCAAGCAATCCCAGATCAAGCATGTGTTCAAGGAGGCCAATCAAGTGGCCAACACCTTGGCAAACAGAGCAATCTAAGAGAGCTCCATCACCATTTAGGAAGATAACTTTCCCATGGAAGTCATCGAGAAATTCAACTTGGATAATGACAAAAAATCAAACACTTAACTCTATCGAAGCAGGAGGGTGCATCCTCTCTAACGCTGTTAGAATTTTCGCAAAGGCCAATCATCAATGGCCAAATTTTATCGGTGGTTCTAACCACCTAAAAGGTGTCTCTTCGACACCATTGGTCAGTTTGTTTTGGTTTAGCTCGGCTATTAGTTTTTGTTGATTTCTGACTATGGTGTTGGTGTTTTTGCCCTGCATTACGAATACCGATGAACTATTGTAAATTGGTTTTTTTGGCCTGCATTTCAAATGCAGATGATCTTCTTGTAAATAGGGGCAGGTCCCTTCAACCCGTAAGTAAATAAATTTTACTTTACCTACCAAAAAAAAAAATATTTTAGTTTTAAATATAATAATAATAATTTTTTAATTTAATTATACTATAAGGTCTATATTTTATTATAACGTTGTATTTGAAGGATTTAGTACGAATTAACCCATATTTATTAAATAAAATTTGTGGTTAAGATGAATATTTTTTTGTAGTTCAAATTTAGTTTATTAATTTTTTTACTTGGTTGATGAGTATAGTTATTCTAATTTTATAGAATATGTAAGAATTTAAAAAATAATCTTCAAATATTGATATATAAATGATGTAAAAGAAATAAATATCATTTTTATTCATTTTCAAATATTATATTTTAAAACTCAATCATGTCCTTGAGTTTAAGTAAAGGCATACCCTTCTATATTTTATCCACATGCATATGCCTTGTATTTTATTTTAAGGCAATGTTAAATTCACAAAAAATTATGTTACGTATTAGTATAGCATAACCTAGCTCTCATTCAAATTATAAGTTACAAAGTTATCCTAATTAATTCTACCATGGTAGTATACTTTGATAATCATGTTTGTAAAAAGACTATGTTTGAGGATTATAATGATAAATCGTCTTATAAATATTTAAGTAATTAAATAATAGTATAATGGCAAATCCTATTATTGTCCAACTACTAATATATATTTAGTTAGCTTAGTATAATTAATCATTACAGAAATATTAAACAAGGTTTTATAGACATGTGATCTTGAATTTTTCCTCTTGGAGAATGTATCGATAAACACTCATCACTCAAACATCAAAGGATCGATTGCTTAGTTGGTAGAGCAATCATGTGTATAGTTTAGAGTTTCATGGGTTCATGTCCTAATCACTCCATATTTTCAACAAAGAATTACAACCATGCTAGATAGGCTTAAATCTCCTTGATTATGGGTAGAAAGGAGGCATTGGATCATGTGGATTAATAACAACAATATATCTAAGCTTCGTTCTTATTTCTACGTAGTACCTACATCATAAGCATTGATAGTAAATTTCATTTCTAGTAAAACCAAGGCATATGGAATCTTTGCATCTTGAATGAACAATATAAGACATGATGCCTTTGTATTTTATTTGCTAAAATTATAATAATGTAATATAAAAAAGTAATAGTTGTGTTAAACACTTTTAAATCCATAACAATTTCACGTTTGTCATCTTTGATCTAAAAAAAAAATTAAACTATTTGCTCAAAGTATATAAAGCTTTGAATTTCCCTTGAATAATAACATAAGTTTTTGTTTGATAAAAGAAGCACTTGAAAATCATAATAACCAATTGACTTAATATGATTATGAATTTATGACCACATCATTAAAAAGGACTATCTTACAAATAGAATAACAATTATGGATTTCTATGAGTAATCTACTTATCTTGTATGCATATCAAATACAACATTCTCAATTACTAACACAAAAACAAACAAATTAGAAAATATAAGCCAGGTATAATTTAAAACAAACTAGAATATTAAAACCCAAGAAAATATTAACAAGCTAAAATTATCAAATACAATAAGAAAACAAATATTGGTTTTGATTTTTTTGTATTCCACATGTCATGGTTCTTCTTTGATGAAATATACACATATTTTATATAGCTTTCTCCTTAAATATTTAATATTCCATTGCCACTCCAACAATTTTCATCATCTCTATTCAAATATTGGCTTAGATTTGTTGATAGTGTAGTACTTTATATTAATTCTTAAATATGTGTTTGTTATAATTGGTGATTAAAAAAATCAATTACATCAAAGATCCAATAAAATAACTTAACAACATAGTTGGATCCAAAAGTTGTGATACTTCAAAATTCAATGAATAAAATCACCTCTCTTCTTTTCCATATTACACCTAGAATGAAGAGATAAGAGTCCTTTATTAGGTATTACTTAATGTATCACATTGAGTGAACCCTTATTAATTTTTACAACATATTATGTTTCAAGAATTATAGTTTGTTTACTTGCAAGGACGACATCTATAGTTATAGTAAAATTCATATAGTAAGTGAATTGATTGTAGGGAACTACACCATGGTTTATTATTATAAACTATATTTCCTTATAAATCTTATGTTAATCCAAAGCTAATTTCACTAGATCTCAGTATGATAAAAGTTCACATAGAGTTTTGGTCAAACTACATCAATAAATTTTTTGTCTACTAGTT
Organism: Wollemia nobilis; assembly: GCA_028583015.1. NCBI lineage: Eukaryota > Viridiplantae > Streptophyta > Pinopsida > Araucariales > Araucariaceae > Wollemia > Wollemia nobilis. Next base: position 22,710,162 of record JAQPPZ010016875.1, read on the forward strand.
TCTAGGAGGTGTATCACCATGTTGTACAAAGAGTTTTCTAAGTAGCTAGAAATAAAATATGTCTACTTGCATCCAAAAGGATTACTATAATTTTTGTGAATGTTTTTTAAATATAATATTACTACTTCTCTCTACACTCAAAAAATATAAAAATAAAAGGACAAACAAAATTAAAAGACTTATTATGGGATTACCTTGAGATACATCAATCCCTTGCCAACGTTATTTCTCGCAAAGCTCTCATAAGATGCTCATAGGAAACCTCTATGTTGTGTCAACTAGATGATACCATTATTCAAAAGAAAGAATGGGAACCTTTTAGACATAAAAAACATATTTGTTTATGTATCTACTCTATAGTTTGATTACCAAAAGTATTAGTTTCATACCCGTACTAGCTTCTAGGAATACCTTATTTGTTCCATAATGTATGTACATTTATATGTGAATATTTATGGTTATTATTGGGTAATAACTTCATAAGGGAATAAAGAGTCTATCAATTGTTGATTTTTACAAAAAAAAAATAAAAATATGTTATTGAACCACCAAACATATGTCTTAATATAAAAAATATCATTGAACAATTGAATTGGAATTGAATTCTCTTATAAATCAAGGCAAAAACATAGAGTGTAATTTTTTAGAGTATGTTACATCATTTGGGTCATGTAAATGTATCACCTTTGGTACATAACTAAAGTAGGAGTTTAATTTAGAGTAAAGTTAGTTAGCTACGTCAAGTAATGTAATAAAGGCACAAGTGTCAATGTGTAAGTTGTAAATATGCATGTAGTCCACATGTACATGAGTCTTAGGTAGAGTAAATGCCATGAGAATCTATCTTCCAATATAAAGGGCTCATACTGAGTGATTAGAGAGTATTAGTAAATATAGAGAGTGTGTGGTATAATTCAGTAGTATGGTACAATGTAGTTCTTTCATATTTATTCATGGAATGTTCATATCCTCCATTGCGTAACATTGTACTATTTTTTCACTCTCATTGATGGTATATTTTTGAGTTATTTACATATGTTCATTTAATTATTTTCCTACATAATATTATACCATTAGTTTATAGTTATCTCAGATTAGTTATCTTGCATCTTGTGGTTGAATTTCCTATACTACAATATCATAGAAAGCTAATAGTGGTATTAAAGCACATGGTATATCAAATAGGAAAGAGGGAGAGTCAAATAGGAAAGAGGGAGAGTCACAAGTGAGACTGAGGAAAATCTAGAAATATCATTTATAGAATTTCTAAGATTAGATTTGGCTAGAGTATTTCCATAGGGTTTTAAAAAAACTCATGAAGACTAGGACTCATCATAAATTGCACTAGATTGACAAATCAACTAGTGAAGTTCATTATCTCCAAAATTATAAACTATTCCATTCTAGTTTCTAAAATATTGTTACAAGAAAAGAATATTGAGAGAAATTTGGGAAGATTCATACATAGATCTAGGAAGAATATCTTCATTATAATCATTCCAACACTTGTAGCAATAAGTAGAAGACTTAAGATTTTAGACCTGAGAAAAGGTCCCATTATAATAGCTGCAAACTTGTAGATTATAGAAGAGAATAAAAGGCCATAGTAGCCTTACTATAAAATCAAGGAAGAAGAGACTCCAAATATGAGTCAAGGAAGAGATAGGAGATTTTTGATCTCCATTTAAGATTAAAACCTATAGAATGCATAAGCAAAAAAGGTCATAGGAGCCTTGTTACAAACTCAAGGGAGAGAAGAAGACTCCAATGAAGAGTCTTGGTGAAGATAGGATATTTGTGATCTTTAGTGCAAATTTAAAACTTCACCCTGAAGAAGCTGAAGAGACCCTTAGAAGTTCTAGTTATAAAACTCCCAATTTTATAATATGGGAGGTTGGTGATATCTAGTAAAGTCTATAGTTTGCATAAGATAAGGACCAATAAGGTTTGGTTCCAGAATCTAGAAGCAGTAGATTTTAGAGATCTGAGAAGAATATATCATTACCAACACTTCCTTAGTAGAAGGTTGAAGGAAAGATATCATTTGGTAGACCATAAGAGCTACAATATTAAAGACCTTGGTGAGGTCTCAAGGATAAATATGGAGGAGGATTAGTGAGCCTCATTAAAGGAGATATAAAGAAGGCCATTAAAGGAGTTCTTAGAAGAACTCATTGGAGAAATTTACTACCAAGGAGAAGTTTCTGATAGTAAATAACTTGGGACAATTGTTGCCATTTGATAATAAGCGCAAGAGAGAAATATTTGGTAAGGAATTAGCCAAACTTCAGAATACATCAAAACTTCTAGATTCTTCAGAAGAAAGACCTAGATTAAAGTTCGATTTTGACAAGGAGGATGAAAGGTAAAAGGAGCCAAAATTTACTACCAAACCTAAAAGGTTTGAATATTACCTTTGAAGGCTAGAAAGATCATTCAGAGATAGGGGTTTGTTGAATATTCAACAGAATATTGAAGGGTTCTTGAAAAAAATCTCAACTATGATTTGGGGAAATTCCCTACCAAATTCTTGAGTTTCAAGAACAATATTTTAGTGCAGATATTTAGTACAAAAGAGGCAATAATTAGGACATCATTAATAGATATAGAAATCTAGAGTTCTAGGATATATCTTGAAGGTTAATCAAATCATCTACTAAAATTAAAGGGTAGCAAGTCAGAGGGTTTTCAGAGCTGCCAAAAGGTGAGTTAGAGAGTTGTCTCAAAGCAACCCAGAATAGCTACAAGTCCATCCAGTTAAATATGACAATAAGGTGAATGTAATCACCTAAAATCCTTCAACTTTAGAGATATTAAAGGTAAGCAAATTAGGTGCAAAGTTTTTATTTTATAAACACTTATATTTAGTTCCTTATTTAGTTTCATTGAGAACCTTATTAAGAGTTTTAAAGACGCAAAGAGGAGGTTGCATTATTGTATTCAAGAGAAGTGCAGAAGAAAGTTTTTGTTAAGGTTTATACCTACACATTAATAGGAGTTAGATATATTTTATCATATTCCTATTATCTAGTTACAACAAAGAAGACTACATTAAGTTGCAGATATTATTAGTGCATTTGAAATTTCTTTAAGAGTTACTATTAGTGCATCTTACAAGTTATGTTGAAGGAGAAATAAGGTGAGATTATTGTTGCACTATTTTAGTTACTTGTAACTATATTAAACTTATTACTCTTAAAGTATTATTATGTGCATTGGTTGTTAAGTTAGAGTGAATAACCAAAGTGCACAAATTAGCCTATATCAAAGTGTCTAGAGACACTATTTAATGCACAAAACCTACAATATTTTGTGGCCTAGAGAAGCCACCAAACAACCTAATATTCCTCCAATAAGTGGAGAAGAAAGTCTCCATAAAAATTAGTGAAAAAAAGCTACAAAATGAGACTAGGGGAGTCTCAAGCTTTAGGTGCAAATCAGAAGGTATTATAGGGTTATACAAGCACCAAATTTATCTCTATTATTAAATAAAAATAGATAAAAGATAAGTGTCTTAAGGATAATCTACATAGCCTATCGTCTATGTTTACAGGTGGCTATAGTTAGTAGAGGGAAAGCACACTCAAAGGTGCTTGAATATGAGCCATCCTAAAGGGCTCAACATTTGTAATCAACACTAGAAAATGTTCTCAAAGAGGATTCATTCTAGAAGGCTCAAAATCCATCGTTAGCAAGGTGAAAGAACAATCAAGGTTTTTAAGAGTAGATCTAGACCGAAAGACTCGATAACTACATCACCAAGGTGTACAAAGACACCAAATCAGTGCCTACATAGCAAGCTACTTGCAACATCAAAATTCCTACGTAAGAAGCGAGCACTCACTAAAAAGAGGTTAATATCAAGGAAACAAAGTGCTACCTACATAAATCAAGAGTGTCTTACCAAGATCTAATGTAGAAGAAGCACAAACCAAGAAAATCCATTGCAATGCTTGATAGCTGGAGCTATCCTTGTGGGAAAACATCATCCATCTTTGTTGGAGAAAAGGAGGAGCCATATCACTCTTTGTTGTCATGAAGGAGGCAAAGAAATCTTGCAAATAGTTGGCAAGAATAAGCATTGAGGAGTTTTTAAGAAGTTAGAACATCGAAGGTAAGTGTGCATGCAAGGAAGACAAGAACACTTTTCTTAGTAGGGGAGCGATATTGTGCCACTTGGAAAACATATTTTAGTTTTTCATTTTAGTTTATTATTTTAGGGAGAGATTAAGTTTTCTTTTAGTTTTTAATTTAATAGTCTTAGGTGATTAGGTAAGAAAATGTCTTTATCTTTTTAGTTTATTTTAGGTGATTTTAGGGAAAGCCTAAATAGAGATTTTGGAGTTCTCAAGTCCTTAAATTTTTCATCACTTATCCCAGTTAGAGCTTGTGTTGGATCCTCAAAATCCAACTTAAGAGTGACCCCTGATTTTAAAGTTTGAAGGGTCTTGTAAAGTCCTAGGTTTAGATTATTTTTGTTGAGTCAATAAAAAATGGCTATCAAGTTTTTTAAATAAGGCTAGTCAAAAACATTGCAAGGTGTTCCTTTGTTTGGATACCCCTGCATCCTTGGGTCTTACCCGAAAGTGGCATCCCTTTTGGGATGTTTTCCACAAAAAAAAAGGTGTTCCTTTGTTATAGTCATGTCTAGAAATCCTTTGAATTTCTTTGTCTCAATCAAAGTATGTCTGTTCTCAAAAGCCTTCAAGGTTTTATTTTTTTGCAAGGTCATAACTTCATGAGTCTTAGTCCTTCAATGTTAAATTTTTAGTCCCTAAGGTCATCACCAAAATATCCCCAAATATCATCATCCATCAATTATTGGCTCATGGTCCCTAAGGTTTATTTTGGAAAATTTCATAATCATCACCCTCCATAACTTTCTCCCAAGGTCTAATGCCCATAAAATAATATGCCCATTCCCTAAGCCTTAGGTCATCCACTCATCATTTCCCCATTTAGCACATTCTACATTACCATGAAAATTCCACACCTAAAAGGGTTCCCTAAGAAACATAATATTTCCCATTCCCTAAGAGCACATTGAAAAATATCTTTTCTACCTTAGTCCATAAGTTTAAAAGAAAGGTCCCCGAAATATAATTTTTCCCCCATATACTAAGGCCTAAAGTCATTGCTCCCACAAAAATATATGTGCAACCTAAAAATTTTAAATCTCTTCCAAAGGTTTCATTGAAGTAAAATGGGTAATTCTAATTTGTTACCCAAAGTGGGTAGACACTTCTTTTTGGTCACTAAAATGAGGTGCTAGATGGTGATTAGCTAAAAAAATCAATGATTATGATTCATCACAAAAAAGACATGGATAACTATAATTGGCTTGCCAAAAATTTATTACTTAATGATAATTGGCTTAGAAATGAGCGACTCAGATTACACCATCGCAATAGCGGTAGATGACTTTGATTGGCCCGCTAGAACTTGGGCACCAAATGGTAATTGGTGGGAAGAAGAATACAAATAAAATGTACCACAAGCAAGAATAAGACAAAGAAGTTGTGCCATAGTAAGAAAAATATAAGGATTTGAAGGTATTTGGCTAAGTGAAAATTTATTCATAAGATGGTGCAATAACATTATTTTTCATAGGCCCTAAGTCTTAAGGTCCCCCAAAAACCTTAATGGTTCATAAATAAATCCTCCCTAGTCAAAATCATTACCAAAGCCTAAATTTTATCCTCATAATCATATTGCACCTTCCCTAGAGAATAAATTATTTCCCCACCATGGTCTTGCACCTTAGTTTTTGAGGTTATATATATATATATATATATGAAGGTCAAAATCCATATAGTCAATCCTACCCTCTCACCAATTTTAAAAGCTACAACCTTATGGTAACCTTAGGGAAAAATCAATTTTGTAATGTCTAGTGCAAACCCCATGGAAAAATTAATATTTTCTAAAGCCTAAGAATCTCTCATGTCTATGCACATTCCCCCCTTCCATGAGAAAAATTAAAATTTCCTCCTAAGGTCTTATTGAAATAAAATGGGCTACACTGATTTACCACCAAAAAGGGGTGGACACGTCTAATTGGCCACCAAGAGTTAGGTGCTAGATGGTGATTGACCCAAATATGAACAGATCATAAATCCCCACCATATTATGTTTGAATGATTTAAATTCACCCACCAAAAGTCAAACGTTTGATGACAATTCACCAAAAAATGGATGGTTCAAAAAATCCCACCAAGATGAGGGTGGAAAGCTTAGATTCATCCATCATGAGGAGGGTGCCAACATCCTATTGGTAAAAAAATAGATGATTCATAGTGAAGCACCACAAGAAATAGTCAATCTTGATTGTTTTATTGATACTCGGGCACCAAATTTTGATTGGTAAGAGGTAAAAAATAAATTGGTTGTACCACTAAGGCTTTTAGAGGCTTGACTTGGCTTAAAAATTTATTCGTATTCTAAAGTACAATGTTTATTTATCCAAGTTCCTAATTTTAATTCTTCCTAAACCCTAGTTCTTCATAAACATATGTATTCCGCTATTCCAAGGATCTATTCTCATAACATCATTTAAGGATATTTTGTTTATTTTAAGATTTATGGTAAAAATGCCTCACAGAATTAGCTCAGGGATAGCTAGGTTTTTATATAAAATTAAATCAAGGGATTACATTTTCATCGAAGATGTCACCTAAAATAGAATATATGAGTCAAAAATTTATGCAAAGGCCTTGCTTGTATTCTATCCTAGGTCAATTGTAGCACTAAAGATCATCAGATAGGTTGTAGAAGAGACAAATACAAGAAAAAAAAAAAAAAAAGATAAAATCCCCTAGTTAAACATCCCTTGTAGAATGGGGCACTATGTATATAAAGGATACCATAGTATGCTATTATCTTTACAAAAATTGACTCATCTAGCTTAGTTGAGATTACTTGGAGACCATATGATCCTCATAAGTATTATAATAATATTGTTATGAAAAAGATGTCAAATTGAATAGTAATTCATAAAGGAGATATATTTGAAGATATGATGCAACTTGCTTTGAGGAAAGGATAATCTCTGGAGTAGTTATAGTAGGAGTCTAAAAGTAGGCCATACACTTACATAGAAATAGTGGGCAATTACCCTGCCGACCTAAACATGCTAAGAAGAGCTACAGTTAGCCTAGCTACCCCTTGGATCCTAGTAACATGTCTAAAAGAATACCAAGATTCTATCTTAGATATTAACAGATGCAGGAGCATCCGGTAGCATCAGATACAGAGGCATCATGTTGCGGGAAAGACAGTGCTGAGGAGTCGGCCAAAGAAGAAAAAGCGGCAAAGGAAGATACCTGTCGCGATTTCACGACGTGTCACGAAATCGTGATAGAAATTGGCAAGGAGAAAGTCCAGCAGAAGGGGCCACGATTTCGCGACATGTCATGAAATCATGAAAGTTTGTAGGAGAGAGACGAAAGCATAGAAGGGGCCGTGATTTCATGACATGTTGCGAAATCGTGACCATCGCAAAATCATGACGAAAAGTCGGAGGCAGTGGTGAAGGCAGGAAAGTGTAGCGAAATCGCGACGTCGGAGTAGAGACTCGACGGGAGTTGGCAAGGAAGACGAAGGCAAAGGCGAAGGCAGAAGTTGGATGAGAAGAAGAAGACAGAAAGAACCTAAGGCAAGGCGGGGTTCTTGTAGCGAAATCGTGACGTCGCGATTTTGCGACATCATGAAATCACGACGTCTTGGCGAGGCGGAGGCAGAAGGCAGAAAGGGGAGCGAAATCACGATGTCGCGATATCGTGATGAGTTTCTCAGCAGAGGAGCAAGCGGCAGAATGGTCGCGATATCGCGACGTCGCGAAATCGCGATAGAAATTGGAAAAGCAGGTGCGGAGGCAAAATGGTCGCGATATCGCGATATTGTGACCAAAATGGGCAGAGAGTGCAGAAAGCCAGAAACGTCGCGATATCGCGACATGTCGTGATATCGCGACGAAGAGAGAAAATGGCGCGGGAGGAGAAAGAGATGGTGGGAACGGTATTTTCAAGGGCCATTCAAAGGTGACACGTGGCAGAAGCAGAAGTTAAAGCGGGGGATGACCAAGAAGCATGGAAGACGAGAAGGATGGGCATGCAAAATTTTCTAACGGATTCAGAGATGACAGGGACCGTACGAAGAGGGGTCTTTAATCGGGTTGGTGTCCCAATTCTCGTGTTTTCTTTTGTATGTTTCGGAGGGAAAATTAAATTCGGGTTGGTGAATCCTTTAGGTGGGAGTTCATGCGTGAGAGGGTCGAGGCCTCTATAAAAACCCATTTTATTGTATTAGTCGGGACGGTGGATCGGGAAATGCACTTAGAGCGGAGAAGCATGAAGCTAAGCCGAGAGCTAGCTAATGTAAGCCTGCGGGCTGTATGCTTGTAATATTTCAATTTTATTAATGAAAAAGTGGGGTTAGCAGAAGTGTGTTTTCTCGGTGCCCCGTCAGTGGTATCAGAGCGAATGTTCTTGAGTGTGCAGTAGATCCGTCGAAGGTGAGGCAGTTGCACCAGGACCTACGGGAGGGTTCTGAGAGAGAGTGAGTTAAGATCCCGGGCATGTTAGCAGATTTTTGGACATGAGGTAGCTACACCGGATCGTTAAAGCTTTATAAGAAAAGCAAGAAAAATGCATTCCCGAAGAAGACGGGACAGCAAGGAGGATATGGTGTCGGAGGAAGAAGTTATAGCTTTGCAACGACAATTAAAAGCATTGCAAAAATAATGGCTCGGGATAAAGTTACGGGAGCAAGAGGAGCAGCAAAGAAGGTGGGAAGAAATATGGAGGAAGAAAGAGGAGTTAAAGTAGACTGCAAAAGAAATTTGCAGCAATAAGGAAATCTTTCCGGTAGAAGACAGAAGTATGGACCGAGAGCCGGGGTTGAAGCAGACTGCTGAGGCAGAGAAGGGTTTGGAAGTGTTGCAGGAGGCAGCAACCGGACCAATCAGAAGTGAAGATCACTTCTCCACATACCCCGGGTGTCTGATGCAGGAGCATCCGATAGCATCAGATACAGAGGCATCATGTTGCGGGAAAGACAGTGCTGAGGAGTCGGCCAAAGAAGAAAAAGCGGCTAAGGAAGATACCTGTCATGATTTTGTGACGTGTCACGAAATCGCGACAAAAATTGGCAAGGAGAAAGTCCAGTAGAAGGGGCCACGATTTCGCGACATGTCACGAAATCGCGACCCACGATTTCGTGACATGTCACGAAATCGCGACAATTTGCAGGAGAGAGACGAAGGTGCAGAAGGGGCCACGATTTCGCGACATGTCGTGAAATCGTGACCGTCATGAAATCATGACGAAAATTCAGATGCAGTGGTGAAGGCAGGAAAGTGTAGCAAAATCGTGACATCGCGATTTCATGACGTCGCGAAATCACGACATCGGAGTAGAGACTCGGTGGGAGTTGGCAAGGAAGACGAAGGCAGAAGTTGGATGAGAAGAAGAAGACAAAAAGAACCTAAGGCAAGGTGGGGTTCTTGTAGCGAAATCGTGACATCGCGATTTCATGACGTTGGCAAGGAAGACGAAGGCAAATGCGAAGGCAGAAGTTGGATGAGAAGAAGAAGACAGAAAGAACCTAAGGCAAGGTGGGGTTCTTGTAGCGAAATCATGACGTCGTGATTTTGTGACGTCACAAAATCATGACGTCTTGGTGAGGCAGAGGCAGAAGGCAGAAAGGGGAGCGAAATCACGACGTCGCGATATCGCGACGAGTTTCTCAACAGAGGAGCAAGCGGCAGAACGATCATGATATCGTGACGTCGCGATATCGCGACGTCGCAAAATCATGATAGAAATTGGAAAAGCAGGTGCGAAGGAAAAATGGTCACGATATCGCGACATGTCGCGATATCGCGACCAAAATGGGCAGAGAGTGCAGAAAGCCAAAAACGTCGCGATATCGCGACATGTCGCGATATCGCGACGGAGAGAGAAAATGGCGCAGGAGGAGAAAGAGATGGCGGGAACGGTATTTTCGAGGGCCGTTCAAAGGCGACACATGGCAGAAGCAGAAGTTAAAGCGGGGGATGACCAAGAAGCATGGAAGACGAGAAGGATGGGCATGCAGAATTTTTTGACGGATTCAGAGATGACAGGGACCATGTGGAGAGGGGTCTTTAATCGGGTTGGTGTCCTGATTCTCATGTTTTCTTTTGTATGTTTCAGAGGGAAAATTAAATTCGGGTTGGTGAATCCTTTAGGCGGGAGTTCATGCATGAGAGGGTCGAGGCCTCTATAAAAACCCATTTTATTGTATTAGTCGGGACGGTGGATCGGGAAATGCACTTAGAGTGGAGAAGCGTGAAGCTAAGCCGAGAGCTAGCTAATGTAAGCCTGCGGGTTGTATGCTTGTAATATTTCAGTTTTATTAATGAAAAAGTGGGGTTAGCAGAAGTGTGTTTTCCTGGTGCCCCGTCATTAACAATAAAGAACATGAGCAAATAGAAGTTATAGTGAAGGTCACTGATCTAGTAGAAGAAAACATAGAAGACACTTCAGCTACTCAATATTCATAGAGCACTTCTTAGCCACAACAAAATGCAAAGAGATAGTTGTTGCTTCCTCTACACAAATACAAATAACTCCTCTCGACCTTGCTCAAGAATTGATGACTCCCAAGTGCAAGCTTGAAACTACAACAAGCCTACCATAAGTAATCCCACTAGTATAGTAATAGATAGAAAGGAAAATAAAATCTCCTCAATAGTACTCAAAAAAATCCAACAAGTAGGAGGACTATCCAATTTACTCAAGAGGCTTTAGTTTAAAGCCACCTCTCCTTCAATTTCTCCAAAGAGAAAAAGGCTAAGGTTGGAGGCTTGTTGGCATTTTTGCCACATTGATTCTCATTGATTAATGCATTAATGTATTATTGAAAATTTGACCTCTATATAGGCTTTAATGTGGTTTATGGCGAAAAAAGAAAAAAAAATGAGCAAAAAATGACTAAGTCTAAAAACTGCAGCGATTCGCTGACATGTCGCAAAATCACGGTCAACGCGGTCAACGCATGTAGCCAAAGAGAACTGTCGTGATATCGCGACATGTTCTGTTTTCGCGGTTTGAAAAAAGCAAAGGAGTGAGAGCGACAAAATGTCGTGAAATCGTGACAAAAATTTCTGCCGAAGACACAAAGTTAACATTGCAATGATGCACCGACGTCTCATTTTCGCGTGATGTTTGGCTTCGAAGACTCAAGGTTAAAAGCTACAGCGATTCGCTGCATGTTTGTTAAGAAGAGGAAGCCATGGGAAAGTTGCAGCGACACGCTACCCGTAGCATTTTCGCGACAAGGGCGGTTCAAAAGGTCTAAGCAAAAAGTGCAGCGATGCGCTGCATGTCTCAAAATCGCGGGCAGTGGTTGCAAAAGGGAGTCCAAAGCAAAAGTGCAGCGATGCACTGCACGTTCCATTTTCATGACTTTCGGAAGGCAAAGGAGGAACAACGACAAATTGTCGTGAAATCGCGACGAAAATCTCAGCCAAAGACTTAAAGCAAAAGTTGCAGCGCGTCGCTAACATGTTCCAAAATCGTGATGCTGGCGGCTTCGAAGACTAAGGTGCTAAACTTGCAGCGACGCGCTGACGTCTTATTTTTGCGACGCAGTGGTTTCAAAAGGCTCAAGTGGTGCAAAGTGCAGCGATTCACTGCATATTGGTCGAAGAAGAGCTTAAGTGCCAAAACTTGCAGCGACGCGCTGCATGTTCGAGCGAAGGAGAGTTCAAAGCAAGACTTGCAGCGATGCGCTGCAATGTTTCAAAAGCGCGGGGTGGTTTGCAAAAAAGTCTAAGAGATGAAAGTGCAGCGATGCGCTGCACACTTGACAAAGAGGAGTTGACGGCGAAGGTTGCAGGATACGCTGCACATTTCGAAGCTGCAAGGTGTTTCGTTGCAAAAAGGATGCCAATAGCTTTAAAAGGATCTAAAGGGCAAGGATGTAGCATTTTTGCGATGGCAAAGTGGCAATTGGTACGGAAGGAGCAAAACGTAGCGATATCGCTACATGCTTCAAAATCATGGCCATTTTGGTCCAAGAAGCAAAAGAGGAGTAAGTTGTAGCGATTCGCTGCAATATCAACAATAAGGCCAACTGACATGAATATGCAGCGAAATCATGCAAGGGATGAAAATTGATCAAAAAGCATGGAAATGGTAGCAATTCCATGATGCCTCATTAAAAAATGATTAAGTGCTCAAATTGGTAGCGAAATGGAGACAAGGAAGAATTGAAGGCATTCAAGGGCAAAAGGTGTTATGTTTTCATGGACCGTCAGCAAGGTCGTACAAGGTGCCCGAAACATGTAGCGATATCGCTACATGTTCCGTTTTCACGGGGCAGAGCGCAAGGAAGAACCAAGAACCAAAGTGCGTAGCGAAATCGCTACATGTACTATTTTCTCGATGTTGAGCTAGTGATAGGGAAAACGAAGTTGGAGACGTAGCGATATCGCTACAGGTGCCATTTTCGTGGGTCAAAGGTGGTCAAAGTGTACGGAGTTAAAACATGTCACGATTTCGCGACCCGTCGCATTTTCGTGACCTCCAACTATTTTTCGCCAAAGCACAGTGTGAACGGTCGAGGAGATTTTTTTGATTTCCGATGATTAAATGCTGGCCCAAATTCAATGTAATGCAGCTTTCCAATGCAGTCAAGGTCAAAGACGCGCCCAGGCCACCAAGATTGAAGATTTAATGCATTCGAGGCTGCTGTTCGTGGATTGTCGTAACGGTTTCATGCATATTTTCAAAAACGAATTTAATGAAGAAGACCGCTAGCGTCTAATTGTATTTAATTTTTGCTGCAACTAAGGGGATCGTGTATGTAATTTCCAATGCACAATTGTAGATCACGAGAGGGGTGGTGGCGCATTTTTAATGCTGCAAAGAGGACGGACCTCTATAAAAACCAATGTAATTCTCATTTACAAAGGTTGGAAAAACTTGCTGCTAGAGACTGGAATTGTATTTGTGGGAATACAAGGATCGACTTCTAATTTTTCAAGCATTGCATGGATGAATTTGCTTTCTGTTTTTCTGCATTTCTGATATCATTCATACTCCTGTATTGCTGTTACATTTAAATTCTGCCTTTGGATTTAAATATTGTTGTCAGGGTACGATTTCTGGAATGTGGGTTTGGAGGGATTTGCTGCATGTGATTGTGCGAAGATTAAGCTGATTTCTTATGTTACTTGCTGTCGTTGCGTTTGTAGTTTCCTGCTGTTGTTTTTCTGATCCCATCACTTCGGCCTGTGGCCATATTTCCCATTTCTTTCTGCAACTTTTTAAATCTCTTTCCTGTAACCCTTATCTTAAACCCATTTTTAGAATAGTAAAGGGAACCAGCCCACTCTGGAGATTGGTCTGGAAACCATTTCTTGTTTCCAGCCTTTCAATGTTGGCCAGGTCTAGGGTGCACTTGTAAAATCCTTTCCTGTGGCAGATTTTGGACCAACAGTTTTTGGCACGCCCGGTGGGACAAATTTTATTTGTCTCTAAAAGATCCCATAGGGTCGAAGGTTTAATGTTCGCCTTCAGACTGTAAATTAGAGCATTTGGTGACTCTGTTGTTTTTGGTGACTCTGCTGGACCCAAAAATACTTCATGATCATAAGATCACAGTCAAAGAAATTTGGCGATCTTGTTCAATTTTTTGAGATCGATAGTTCGAGAAGTAGTGAGCATTCCTCATCCCTTCCATTTTCTGCTGCACAAATATCTGGTGTTGTTGCTAGTGTTTCACCCTTACAATCATATCCATTAGTTCCACCAATGGCACAATTTCCTCCACCCAGAAAATTCTTGGCATGGAATAGCACTGGAGCCTTGAATTTGTAGGCTCAAAATCCAGTACCTCAGGCTGCACTAAAGGCTTTGCCCACTTACGACGGTACTGGTAAAACAACCTATGAGCACATAAATGATGTGGCTTCCCTGGCTGCTATCCATGACATTACCGATGAAGATGTGATGGTCAAATTGTTAGTATGTTCTTTGAGAGGTAAACTATTGTTTTGGTACAGAACTCTGCCTCCCGGTACCATAACATCATGGGATCAGTTTGGTGATTTGCTGGTGAAACATTTTCATGAACAGGCCGACCCTTTCTCATTGTTGAATCAGTTTACTATCATACAGAGACATCCACAAGAAGAGATACCTGATTTTAATGTCCGATTTACCAGAAATTGGCAAAGGATTCCTGATGGTATTCAGCCTACTGATGAATTAGCTACGATGTACTACCTCAGAGCGTTTCACTCAGATATCGGTTAGGCGGTTCGACAATCTAATGTGATAACGTTTCCAGAAATATTTGAACAAGCAATTAAAGTAGAAGTTGATCTGGTTACTGTAGGAAGACTGCCTCCGAAGGTAACTATGCCTCTCATTCCAGATTTGCCCCAATATTTATATGGTTCACAACCACACCCCATGCCAGCTATGTATCCTACACCATCATGGAGCTCTAGAGCACCTCAGATTGCACCTGTTCCAGCTCCTCAGTTGCCTGCTTTAACTCCTTTACCGCTTCCTGCACCCAGCATTCAACCATCTCCCGTTTCCACTGCATTTCCAGCTTTGCCAGCACCACCAGCGTCTCTGCCTTTGCCAGCACCTCCTGCACCTGCAAATCCTGATCCATATACAACATTATTGCAAGAGGTGAAGTCTACAAATTCTGCCATTAGAGCCATGGGAAACAAGATCACACTCATTGAGAGGAAGCAGGCTGAGAGAGATTTCTAGCCAAGGAGATTTCAACCTCCTCAAATTACTAGAGATCAAGCTGCCTCCACAAGCAAAACACCTGAAAAGGGCTTAGATGTTCTAGCAAATGAAGATGCAGCCCATGCAGATGGAGTATATTGGTGTTCCACTTGTAATGATCCTCATGGAGAAGATACATGTATGGTTCACTTAAATTATGTGCAGACCTTGGCGGCCAACTCTTCAGGTGACCATGTTAATATGATCTCAAAAGCTGGTCATAGTTTGATATCTCCAGTTGACGAACAAGTTTCAGTTCTGACAAGAACTGGAAAGAAACCCATGAATGTTGATCCTACTGACTTACAACCTTTGAAGGTGTCGGCTGAAGTGAAGAAGCCAATGAATGCTCCTGTGCCAACTCCAAAGTCTGATGCACCTGTTTTGCCCAAAGATCCAGCTTTTAATAGAGTTCAAGAAAAGGCAGCAGCTGCACCAGTAAGATCAGAAGCAGAGGAGCAGGCACGTGAAAAATTGAAATATCCATCACTGACCAAGAGGTTAAGAGTGGAAGCTACACAGCAGTACAGAACCAGATTTGAGCAACCTGCTGAGAAGAAAAATTCTGCTGCAGTTTCATACAATATTGTTGATGATCTTAAGAAGACCCCTGCTAAGGTAAGCCTTTATGACGCTTTGCAATTACCTGGTCAAGTAGATTTATTACAAGAGTCATTGAAATCTATGAAGGAGAGTGAAAAAGGGCCTACCCAGATCGTCTATGCCCAAACTTTAACCACCTCTGTTACTGGTAAGAATAGACCTCCTCATTTTTACTTATCATTACAAATAGAAGGTTGGGTTGTACACAATTGTATGATTGATTATAGAGCTGCAACCACTGTCATGCCCAAGGGAATCTATGAAGCAATGGGAATGGAGTATACCCGGAGTAGTCCTGGAGTCCTGCAATTGGATGGTACTCCTGTTAAAATAGTAGGTGTCATTAAAGATGTACCAATTGTCCTGCATACTATGCCCCAGATCACTGTCATTCAAGAAATCGTTGTGGTAGATTTAGAGCCCTACTTTAGTATGTGTCTATCCAGGGAGTTTACTGCAAAATTAGGGGGTTATTTGGCACTAGATTATTCCCATCTGGAAATTCCTTTTAAGAATAGACGCCTCAGAATACAAAATGAAAAGCCTTCCCCTTTTCACATTGAGAAGTTGGAAGATGCAGAAAAAGACATGCAGTCTGTCCACATGCTTACTAAAGAAACTGAGGATTCTGTTTTAATGAGTGAAGTTTTAAATAATCTTCAGTTGGAAGACCAAATTTCAATGCTTAACTTCAATGCCATGATGGAGATAGAGATTGGCTGCTATGCCATTCAAAAACCTGAGACTGAGACAAAGCAGGAATTGTCTAACCCAGTTGATCAGACTGAGGTTACAGATCAGTTATGGCAACTGTATTTCGATGGAGCTAGATGTAGGAATGGTTCCGGAGCAGGTATTGTGTTAATTTCTCCCTCTGGTGTACAAAGGACTTATTCTTATCGACTTACATGGAGTTGCACAAATAACGCTGCTGAATACGAAGCATTGTGCTTGGGTCTGAAGAAAGCAAAGAAGTTAGGAATAGAACAACTCAATATTTTTGGTGATTCCGAGCTTATTGTAAATCAGGTCACAAATAGATGCATCTCAAAGTAGCATTATCTGAAAGCATATCGTAATCAGGTTTGGGATTTGTTTGAACTTTTCACTGCGCTTAATATTCAAGCTGTTTCCAGAGAGATGAATAAACATGCTGACTTATTAGCATCTCTTGGAGCTAACTTTTCTCCTGCTGATCAAGTTGTGAACAAGACCAAGACAGTGAGAATAGTATACAGACCCAGTGTGCCATACAAGGAAACTTTTTGGCAGGTCTTTGAAACCGATGAGCAGATTGTTAATTTCTTGATACATGAAGCTGCAGCTGTTGAAGGCAGAACTTTGGGAGATGAGGAAGCCGAAGGTCTTATTCAATTAAGGAATAACCATATTCCAAAGGGTCTCATAACTCTGGAGAGCTTGTTTGACCAACATGATCATTCCAGAAAGCCTCGAATGGAGATTGATAGAAAGGAATTCATGGAGTTAGAGCTTCAGCCTGACAAAGTGATTAAGGTTGGCACTGACTCAACCCCAGAAGAACTGTAGAAAATTAGGCAGCTCTGTAAAGAGTTTTCTGATATTATAGCTTGGAGCTATGAAGACTTGAAAGGCTACAACAAGCAGATTATACAGCATACAATTGAACTGGAAGAAGGAGTTAGGCCTTTTCAGCAGAAACAGAGACCTGTAAATCCAAAGATTGAGGCGTTGATGAAGGTTGAGCTTGTTAAAATGTTGCAAGCTAAGATCATCTATCCGGTCAAGCACTCCACATGGGTCGCCAATCTGGTCCTAGTCCGTAAGAAGAATGGAGATATTAGATTGTGCATTGATTTCAGGAATTTGAACCGTGCTTCATTAAAGGATCATTATCCTTTGCCGAGAATAGATCAAATATTGCATGTTGTGGCTGGGGCACAACGTTTTTCTTTGTTGGATGGATTTTCTGGGTATAACCAGATATGGGTAAAAGATGAAGATCAGTTTAAGATAAAATTCACCATGAAGTGGGGTACTTTTGCATATCAGGGAATGCCCTTTGGACTGTCAAATGCTGGAGCTACCTTCCAAAGAGTAATGGATATTGCTTTCAAGGATTTATTGAATAGGATCATTGTAATATACCTTGACTGATTTTTGAGAAATGTAGAAGGGAAGACCATTGTTCTCACCTGAGGCTTATTTTTGAGAAATGCAGAGAATTCAGAATCTCCATTAATCCGAAGAAGTCTTTGTTTGCTATAAAAGAAGGTAAGCTTTTGGGTCATGTGATTTCTGAAGATGGATTAGCAATTGATCCAGCCCATGTTGAAGCTTTGAAGAAATTGACACTCCCTGCAAACAAGAAGGAACTTCAATCTTTCTTTGGATAGATAAATTTCATTAGAAAGTTCATTGCTGATTTTGCTCAGGTTGTTAAACCAATGACCGAATTGTTGAAGAAAGATGCGGTTTTCCAATGGACAGCTCAAAGAAAGGAAGCATTTCAGGAGATCAAGGAAAGAATAGTGCAGGCCCCTGTCCTGATTAATCCTGACTACTCCAAGGATTTCATCTTATATGCAATTGGAGAAGATGACAGTTATGCTGCAGTTTTGACGCAAAAGGGAGATGATGGGAATGAAAGGCCCATTGCTTTTCTGAGCCAAGTCATTTTACCTCATGAAGCAAAGTACAATTTTATTGAGAAACAGGTATATGCTGTGATGAAATCCCTGAAGAAATTCAAACATTTTATTTCCCAGAGCAGGACATTTGTTTATGTTATTCACCCAGATGTGAGAAATTTCATTCTTCAAGGAGAGTTGGGTGATAAACATGCTGGCTGGGTCACCAAGATCCAAGAATTTGATGTAGAAATTCACCCAACTAAATTAGTGCGTGGTAAAGCTCTGTGCGGCGAGTTAGCAAAGATGGCAGCATTTGATGTATGCGAAGATCATGAAGAAGCTCTTGCTGGTAATGACAATTTAATGAATTTCTTAATTCTAGAAAAAGATTGGACAGAGGACCTGATTGATTACTTCACAACTGGAAGATGTCCATCATAATTGAATGCTTCTCAGAGGAGGAGATTTCGGTTGCAAGCTCTGCGGTATGTTTTGTTTTCAGATGGTTTATTTTTTAAAAATATTGATGGTGTTCTTTTGAAGTGTGTTAAAGAAGCAGACAAGGATAGGATCTTGGAAGAGTTTCATTCAGGTCTCTCAGGAGGTCACTATGTAGGAAGACCGATGGCCTTGAAAATCATTCGAGCTGGTTATTACTGGCCGACTCTGTTCTCAGACTCTTTCAAGATTGCACAAGCCTGTGATAAATGCCAGAGATATTCAGGAAGAGTAAGGAATGCAGCTCTGCCTTTGCATCCAGTTCAGGTTGAAGCACCCTTTCAGCAATGGGGGTTGGATTTTATTGGAATAATTGATCCTAATTCCTCAGCTGGTCACAGATACATCTTAACAGCTACAAATTATTTCACAAGGTGGTCTGAAGCCATACCTACAAAGATGGCCAATCAGTCTGTAGTGATTTCTTTCGTTGAGAGTTTGATTACACATTTTGGTGTTCCAGACGCCATCATTACAGATAATGGGACTCCATTCATTGGAGCTGAACTGGCTGAGTTTGCTAACAAGTTTGGCATTTTTCTTAAGACATCTTCCAATTACTATCCATAGGGAAATGGCTTGGCAGAGTCAACGAACAAAAATTTGCTCAGAATTTTGAAGAGGTCATTGGGAGAGAACAAAAGATCATGGCACTTGTTATTGAATCAGGCGTTATGGGCAGACAGGATTTCCATCAAGAAGTCCATTAAAACCTCACCATATGCCCTAGTCTATGGCAAAGAAGCAAGGTTGTCGGTTCATCTTGAGTTGCCAGTATTACAGCAGTTGCAGTCTTTTCAAGATGATGAGACAGACCTGAGTTCCTTGGATCTGCGAATAGCACAGTTGTTGGAATTAGAGGAGCAGCGTTCCAAAGCATATAATGAATTTGAAAAGCACACACAAGGCATTTCGAAGTGGTTTTATAAGCATTCTGCAGCCCGTCCATTCAAGACAGGAGATTTGGTGCTGAAATGGAATGAGAATAAAGCTAAACCTGGCAATCATAAGAAGTTTGATGCATTCTGGGAGGGTCCCTTCCGCATTTCCAGCACAGGTGCAGCTAATTATTTCTATTTGGAAGACATGGATGGTAGCCCACTTCCAATTTCAGTTAATGGATTTCATTTGAAAGCCTACTTTTCATGACTTCACAAGTTCAATTTGAGTTTGTATATAATAAAAAAAAAAAATAAAAAAAATAAAAAAAAGGAAGTAGAGAAGAAGAAAAGAGTATGTATATATGTTTTGCCTTTTTTTGTCACCTTGGCTCTTGTTGCTTGTGGGCTATAGGTGTTTGTTTCCTTTTTGTCCTTCCTTTCCCGACAGTTTGTGGCTTCCAAAGAATTCTTCTTTTCCCTCCCCTGCTTTCTCTTTCCTTTCTTCATCTTCTTCTTCCTTCTTTTGTTTCTTTCTTCCTGCAATATAAAAAAAAAAAAAAACAAAAAGAATAAGCCACGGCTGTCGTTTCTTTACCCTTTTCTTATCTTCCCTGTTCCGTCTTATCCCTTTCCTCTCAGTTCTTTTTTTGTTTTAAAAGCATTTATTTT
This sequence comes from Wollemia nobilis, assembly GCA_028583015.1. Classification (NCBI taxonomy): domain Eukaryota; kingdom Viridiplantae; phylum Streptophyta; class Pinopsida; order Araucariales; family Araucariaceae; genus Wollemia; species Wollemia nobilis. Next base: position 22,730,223 of record JAQPPZ010016875.1, read on the forward strand.
CCAGCTTAGTTCATTTTCATTTCACGCTTCAAAACTTCCATTTCTGTTCCATCCATTCGTTCCTTCCATCTATTGCCACTGGTAGTGTAGCAACATTCTGTTGTTATGTCTACTACATCACTTTTGCTCCATCATTTTATTATTCACACCACTCCATTGCAGTCACCGCATGCGCAATCGCAGGAGCTCACTCCACTATCGCATTCCATTTGTCGTTTCATAACCAGTTATATGCAGGTTTTTCCAGTTTCAATTTTTCAGCAGCAGAGAAGTATTGCAGCAGTCCCCTGAGATGGTTCACAGCAGCCAGTTTCCTGTTCTAATATGACTCTGTGCCCAATGGATTCAGGCCTGGATTCTTGCATACAACGAGCTGTATACCCCGCGAGCCGCCAAGAATGTTGGCATTTTTGCCACATTGATTCTCATTGATTAATGCATTAATGTATTATTGAAAATCTGACCTCTATATAGGCTTTAATGCGGTTTATGGCGAAAAAAGAAGAAAAAATGAGCAAAAAATGACTAAGTCTAAAAACTGCAGCGATTCGCTGACATGTCACAAAATCACGGTCAACGCGGTCAACGCATGTAGCCAAAGAGAACTATCGCGATATCACGACATGTTCTATTTTCGCGGTTTGAAAAAAGCAAAGGAGTGAGAGCGACAAAATGTCACGAAATCACGACAAAAATTTCTGTCGAAGACACAAAGTTAACATTGCAGCGATGCGTCGACGTCTCATTTTCCCGCGATGTTTGTCTTCGAAGACTCAAGGTTAAAAGCTGCAGCGATTCGCTGCATGTTTGTTAAGAAGAGGAAGCCATGGGAAAGTTGCAGCGACGCGCTACCCATAGCATTTTTGCGACAAGGGCGGTTCAAAAGGTCTAAGCAAAAAGTGTAGAGATGCGCTGCATGTCTCAAAATCACGGGCAGTGGTTGCAAAAGGGAGTCCAAAGAAAAAGTGCAGCGATGCACTGCACGTTCCATTTTTGTGAATTTCGAAAGGCAAAGGAGGAACAGCGACAAATTGTCATGAAATCGCGACGAAAATCTCAGCCAAAGACTTAAAGCAAAAGTTGCAGCGCGTCGCTAACATGTTCCAAAATCGTGATGCTGGCGGCTTCGAAGACTAAGGTGCTAAACTTGCAGCGACGCGCTGACGTCTTATTTTAACGATGCAGTGGTTCAAAAGGCTCAAGTGGTGCAAAGTGCAGCGATTCACTGCATATTGGTCGAAGAAGAGCTTAAGTGCCAAAACTTGCAGCGACGCGCTGCGTGTTCGAGCGAAGGAGAGTTCAAAGCAAGACTTGCAGCGATGCGCTGCAATGTTTCAAAAGCGCGGGGTGGTTTGCAAAAAAGTCTAAGAGATGAAAGTGCAGCGATGCGCTGCACACTTGACAAAGAGGAGTTGACGGCGAAGGTTGCAGGATACGCTGCACATTTTGAAGCTGCAAGGTGTTTCGTTGCAAAAAGGATGCCAATAGCTTTAAAAGGATCTAAAGGGCAAGGATGTAGCATTTTCGCGATGGCAAAGTGGCAATTGGTACGGAAGGAGCAAAACGTAGCGATATCGCTACATGCTTCAAAATCGTGGCCATTTTGGTCCAAGAAGCAAAAGAGGAGTAAGTTGTAGCGATTCGCTGCAATATCAACAATAATGCCAACTGACATGAATATGCAACGAAATCATGCAAGGGATGAAAATTGATCAAAAAGCATGTAAATGGTAGCAATTCCATGATGCCTCGTTAAAAAATGATTAAGTGCTCAAATTGGTAGCAAAATGGAGACAAGGAAGAATTGGAGGCATTCAAGGGCAAAAGGTGTTATGTTTTCGTGGACCGTCAGCAAGGCCGTACAAGGTGCCCGAAACATGTAGCGATATCGCTACATGTTCCATTTTTGCGGGGCAGAGCGCAAGGAAGAACCAAGAACCAAAGTGCGTAGCGAAATCGCTACATGTACTATTTTCTCGATGTTGAGCTAGTGATAGGGAAAACGAAGTTGGAGACATAGCGATATCGCTACAGGTGCCATTTTCGAGGTTCAAAGGTGGTCAAAGTGTACGGAGTTAAAACATGTCACAATTTCGCGACCCGTCGCATTTTCATGACCTCCAACTGTTTTCCGCCAAAGCACAGTGTGAATGGCCGAGGAGATTTTTTTGATTTTCGATGATTAAATGCTGGCCCAAATTCAATGTAATGCAGCTTTCCAATGCAGTCAAGGTCAAAGACGCGCCCAGGCCACCAAGATTGAAGATTTAATGCATTCGAGGCTGCTGTTCGTGGATTGTCATAACGGTTTCATGCATATTTTCAAAAACGAATTTAATGAAGAAGACCGCTAGCGTCTAATTGTATTTAATTTTTGCTGCAACTAAGGGGATCGTGTATGTAATTTCCAATGCACAATTGTAGATCACAAGAGGGGTGGTGGCGCATTTTTAATGCTGCAAAGAGGACGGACCTCTATAAAAACCAATGTAATTCTCATTTACAAAGGTTGGAAAAACTTGCTGCTAGAGACTGGAATTGTATTTGTGGGAATACAAGGATCGACTTCTAATCATTCAAGCGTTGCATGGATGAATTTGCTTTCTATTTTTCTGCATTTCTGATATCATTCATACTCCTGTATTGCTGTTACATTTAAATTCTACCTTTGGATTTAAATATTGCTGTCAGGGTACGATTTTTGGAATGTGGGTTTGGAGGGATTTGCTGCATGTGATTGTGCGAAGATTAAGCTGATTTCTTATGTTACTTGCTGTCGTTGTGTTTGTAGTTTCCTGCTATTGTTTTTCTGATCCCATCACTTCGGCCTGTGGCCCTATTTCCCATTTCTTTCTGCAACTTTTTAAATCTCTTTCCTGTAACCCTTATCTTAAACCCATTTTTAGAATAGTAAAGGGAACCAGCCCACTCTGGAGATTGGTCTGGAAACCATTTCTTGTTTCCAGCCTTTCAATGTTGGCCAGGTCTAGGGTGCACTTGTAAAATCCTTTCCTATGGCAGATTTTGGACCAACAAGGCCCTACCTAATTAAAAAATGCATCAAATATTCACCCTGACACAAGTAGAAGAAGAAGTCATACATTTCAATCCTAAGGAAGAGAGGCAGATACAATTCATAGAAGATGGGAGAGATTCAAAAAGATACTCAATACACAGTAGAAGATCTAGATAGTCAAGAAGTTCAAATATCATCTAAGCCTCTTATAACAAAAGAAATGACAATACCAATGTCTCAAATTATAGTTCTTCACATGGATAAGTCAATCAAAGAGGCAATAGTTCAACACCAATAGAATCCTCTAGTTCTTGCAAAAGCATAGGCTCAAATATCCCACGTAGCCATAATGAAGAGTCTCTACAAAAGTAACCAAGCCTTGATAGCTAGAGTAGAACAATTACAAAATAAAAATGAAAGATTAAGAGTAAAAGTGGATCACCTCAAGTAACAAAGGTCAAATTCTCAAGATGTAGTTTCAACAACAAAGCCTTATATTATAATAAAACATATTGATTACTCTGCCTTCCTATCAAAATATAAAAGAGAAATGAGGAATAAAATACAGGGCAAGTTGGATGATTTGAAAGAAATATTCTACAACATTCATATGATCAAAGAATATGCATATGACCTAAGGCATCTTCTAGAACAAGCAGAACAAAGGGTTAATATTGTATATCCCACTTTCCAACAATTTCAAAGATACCATGACCAGATATGTGCTGGATATGGCACCTCCAATTTTTGTGCTGAAGAATTTATTAAAATATCTATATTTCTAAGAGATAGGCCTAGATGGTAGAAATGGACCAAGGAGGTAGCCACATGGGAAGAAGAAGTGAGTGAAGAACTCAATAAAGCTAGGTTTTCTCTTCTAGAATACCTATATGTGTCTGAAATCAAAGATCTGATACTCAACAAAGTCCAAGACTTCAACTACGACTCAAATAATGACTTAGACCTGACAAGATAAATCAATTTCACAATAGAGATAGTAGACCACATGTGCATTTTTCCCAAGAGAACAGAGAATGGGTCCAAGAAAAAAATATTAATATCATGCAAGATCTAAACATGTTGACATTTACCATGAGCTTTTTTAATAGGCATAGGATATTGTTGATTAGGTGATAGGGAATATCTAGGAACATCAAAATAAAGAGAAAGGTATAAAAGGAAGGAAATTCAAATTACCCATTATAACTTTGTCCTTAGAAAATACAATAGAAAAAGGGTAGAACACAAAATAGGATAAAACTGAAGGGGTCAATGAGGATACTATTGGGTCCACCATGGAATAAGATAAAGACTCAAAATAATAAGGTAGAGACATAGGGATATATCAACCATGAAATCTAAATGATATACATTTGTATCCCATTTTGAAGGTCTAAAATTTGAAGACAACCAATTACCAATTTTTAATAAAATAGATAAATACAACTTATTATTGAATAATAACACATTCATAAAATCAAATATAGAATATTATGACAAGTGGAGGGCTTAGATGAGGCCAATTATAATAGAACATGGCTACCTGAAGCTATAATAAGGATTGTTATAGCCAAAAAAGGGATGAACCTTTTGCATAGCTATTTTTCTAGAGGTATACTAAGAGTTCCCTTGTCTTCTCATTGTATCTCCTTTTTGTGTCTTTTATTTTTGCCATATATTATTCCTTCCATTTCTATGTAGGTCTTTAAAGGGAAGTATTCAAGAACTGAGATCATTTCTAGCTACTAAGTTAGAGCTTTGGATGTGTTACTATTACTGAGATCAACATCCTATATTAGGGGCTTCATCATCATCATCGGATAGGAAAATAAGATGTGCTTTATTTTATCAAAAGTTTATGGATTTGAAGAAGTACACTTTTTCTTCTCATCAAGTACAACATATCTACTAATATAACTTACTGGTGTTAGGATCCATGAGATTATATTTCTTTGCCTCATTGTTATATCTAGTTAAGATACATTGCTTGGGTTTCTCCTCTAGATTCATCTACTTTTGGATTGGAAAGAGCATAAATATAGTGCATCCAAACATGTAAATTTTTGACATAAAATATTTATTTCATGTCCATACGTCTTCAATTGTGACACAATTCACTAGAATTGTGGGAATAGGGCTTAATAAGTAGACCATAGTATGAAAAATTTCTACCTAAAATACTAGATCTAAATTGGTATTGCCTAGCATGCATCACATAATCTCTTGAGTAGTGTGATTGTATATCTTTATAACTCCCTTTTATTGAGGCATGTAGGTAGCCATCAATTGTCACTTGATGCCATGTTGGTATAGGAATGGAGAAAAATTATTACTAGTGTACTTCCCCTTGATATGAGTAGGGTATACCAATGGGAAAATCAATAATATTTTCCACAAGAGCTTTGAAATCCATGAAATAGTCAAAATCTTCATAATTGATCATCAATAAATGTTCCCACATCCATTGGGTATGATCATAGATAAATATTTGAAAATATATATAACCACTAAAACTCAAAGCCATGGATTTGCACAAATTATATTCTCCAGGTCAAGTGGGCTAATCTCTCTAGAATATTTTATCCGACTGGGCCTCAATGCTTTATCAAATATGGAATCCCATGTTCTATGGCATGGTGTAGGAGTGGCTTTAGCTGGATATAATATTTCAAAATCACCTAGGCCATAAGAAGGTAGATTAAGTTTTCTTGGGTGTAAAAACTTGGTTGTTTCACATTACAACTATAAACTATAATATTTTATCCATACCAATAGTATGATCAATGACCATAAAACCTCTAGATTTTTTAAAATATGTTAGATTTTCTTTGCACCAATTTTAAAAATTTAAGACCAAGTCATCATTAGTAAATTGATTCACAAAGAGTAAGTTTTTCATGAAGCTAGGAATATAAAGAACTTGAGTTAGGTGTTAAGTATGCTTCATTAGGCAAAGGAACATCACCAATTCCAGAAACTATATAAGTTAATTTGTCATCAAGCATAAATTTCCCATCGTAATATAATGGGTAAAGCTCACAAACCATTCCTTCTAGTATATCATGTGTTTAGTAGCTCATAAATAAATGTACCAAACATGAATTTATTTTGAATAAGAATTAGGATATTGAATGGAATAGACATAACCATATCCTTCTACATTAGAATCAACATCCTTAGATACATTATCATGTTGATGGTGAGGTGCATTCCTTTTTTCAATGAGAACCATTTTCTTCCATCTTGAATGCATTAGTTGGTTCTTAGAATAAACTTGTATGTATTGTACAATATTTCTAAAGCACGTGTCTTGATTTTCCATAGATCAAACATATAAAATTAGAACTTGAAGAGTTTCTATGTACTTGATGTTGTTATTTTTCCCTTTGTCTTTTTGCTCATTTTGGTGTTTTTTGGGGGTGTGTCACCATTCTTAGACTACATTGGAATCCTATTTGATACATGACTAAAACACATTCATATTTATTATTTATCTCTTGAATTCATTTCTCCTAATGAAGTAAATTCACAAGAAAATCAAACGTAGAACAATAATTAGTTGTGTTTCGAGTTGTAACCAAAATTTTACACAAGTGGTAGTGCATGCAATGCTATCAGAACAAGCACAACATCATTGATTGTTTTTCCTAATACATGTATTTAGGCTCATAATTTAAAAATATATCATAGAAAACCTTATATATTTTCATTGATCTTCATCCTCAAGTAATGCATTTGGCTCTATAGGTGTAGAACTTGATTCTAGCTCATGGATTCAAACACCATAATGAGTTTATTCCATACATGATTTATGGTTATAAAATTGTGAATGTATGATTGTATCTCATTAGACATCACAAACATTATGGTCAAATTCACTTATTGATCAGGTTTATCAAATTTTATTTATTTATTTGGGTTAGTGGCATATCTTTGTACAATTCCAAATACCACTCACCATATATATTTAAACTCTAGTGAATATTTAAATTCATATTCCATGCAAAATAGTTGTCACCTTTCAACAACTAGAAAACAAGAAACAACATTTTGGGGCATTAATAGCCATAAATAATCTTAACAAAACTTTGAAATAATAATTCCACTAAAAATATTTCCAATTATTATGTGTATGCATGTCCTTGCAAATCAATAAATGAATCAAACCACAATAAATTAGGAGGGTCTCATTGGGGTAGAATCCTCCTAAGGAATAATATGAAAATATTCCCATATCGTTCTAGGTTATTAAAATATTAGGTGAATCTCCCCATTTTCACCTACATTTAGTAATTATTATAACCAAAAAATATTTTAAAGTGCCAATGAGGCTTCCCACTATGCATGTGGGATAATATTAGGAGTTATCTTTTCAAAAAATAACAATATTTTTATGTGTACCTAAGAAACAATCAACAACCAATGCCCTTGTGTGTTCAAATGATGGGAGATTCTAGTCACTCTACTTTCAATATTTCATTAACAAAACATTTTCTTAGATGAATTGTGGCCATTCCCATGATGTATGTGGGATAAAAAAATCCCACTAAAAATCACGTACACTTAGCTAAATTGTGACACTATGAAACATATGAGTCAAACCTTGGTCAAAGACACATAGAATATTATATTTCCAATCAAATTAAATGTATGGAATATGCATATTTTTAATCGAAATTAGATCAAACGATTGTATTTCCTTGATGTTAGGGTTTTTCAACTATTTATTTTTGTGATTCCTCCTTTTTACTTCTACATTACATGTGTTCATTAAAATTTATAAATAAATAGTTTTTAAATTGCACTGATGTATTTCCTCTTCATTGGATGGTGCATAATAGGTATTTGTTAGCAAAGAACATGTTTATCCTTCAAATATTCACATATAGAACTGATGACACATTTTGTATAGAACCAAGAAACTATACTTTTTTATACTTCTCACATCATGACCAATATCATGAATTTGCACTTCTCACAACCAAAAATAAACAATTTGTGTAATAGATCCTATATGCATGTTTTTCTCTCCATGGTGTAAGTCTTCTCATAAACTATTATACTTTTATTTAAACAACTAAAATATTGATGTCTCCCCTTTAATGGATGATGTGGCTTCATCTCCATAAGATCTTCATGCAAATACTAAGCAAGACCTTCATGTCTAATAATTATGTTTTCTAGTCCCTCTTGAACTCCATGTTTGAACTAGGATTTGGCTTTAGGCCAGGAAAGACAATCTCTAGTGTGATTTGAGAAAAGGTTAGAAATGACCTTTACCATTCTATAGAAAAAATGTAGTTCCTTAAACCAAAATTTTTTGGTTTAAGGTTGGTCTTGATGCATGATAATAAGGGACCACTAAATTGAGTGAATATTCATAGATAGTCTAGTACAAAACCTAATGCCACTCCACTAGAGCCAAGGTTTGATAGTTTTCTAAGCATTCCATATAATTTTTGTAAGAAAGGTACCCTATATTTTTAAAGGCACTTTCATGACTGAAAGTGAGGGCAACCCAAGCCCTTTCCAGGATTTTATCTTGTATAGGGTGCCTAAGGATACATATTTTTGGAGAAAAAAATTGTAGGCTTCATTACCATGCACAAATTTGATGATCCATTTGGAAAAAAGGGCTATCCCTTACCTTTGGGTATAAATAAGGTCCAAGCCTATAGATTTCCTTGGAAGTCTTTAAAAATTCCATACCACTCTCTTGAATCCTTTCTTGTCTATTGAGGCCCACAAAATAATCTTGGAGGAGCTTCTCTAACTTTTGATAAATTGCTTTAGAAGGGGCCCAACATGACAAATAATAAATATGCATGGCACAAAAATTTTAGAATAGACTTGGCATTTAGTTCCTCGCAAATTCACTTTTGAAGCTTTATGCTCCACTCTATCAAAAACATATTGCCACAATACTGAGGAAGAAGACTAGAAGGCAAAGGGAATGCATATGAACTTGAACATATTTCCATATCGTATAAATTTCGAATTGTATCAATTGAATCAAGTAGGATTAAGTACAAAATATTGTTTGTAACATTAAGTTTTTTACCATTAGATGTTGGACCCTCAGGCTTCACAAAAAGGTATTTAGGCATTGTAGTGCGTTATTACTATGACTTTCCTCTTCAAAGAGTGTCAAGAAGGAGTCATCTATAAAATTCCCACTGACCAAAGGACGGTGTCACCATTATTATACTACATTGGAATCCTATTTGATACATGACTAAAGCACATTCATATTTAATGTTTATCTCTTGAATTCATTTCTCCTAATGAAGTAAATTCACAAGAAAATCAAATGTAGAACAATGATTAATTGTGTTTAGAGTTGTAACCAAACTTTTACACAAGTGGTAGTTCATGCAATGCTATAATAACAAGCACAACATCATTTATGGTTTTGCCTAATATATGTATTGAGGCTCACAATTTAAAAATCTATTATAGAAAACCTTCTAGATTTTCATCGCTCTTCATCCTCAAGTAATGCAATTCGCTCTATAGATGTAGAACTTGATTCTTTTTCATGGATTCAAACACCATAATGAGTTTATTCCATACATGATTTATGGTTATAAAATTGTGAATGTATGATTGGATCTCATTAGTCATCACAAACATTATGGTAAAATTCACTTATTGATCAGGTTTATCAAAATTTCTTTATTTATTTGGGTTAGTGGCATATCTTTGCACAATTCCAAATACCACTCACCATAGATATTTAAACTCTAGTGAATCTTTAAATTCATCTTCCATGCAAAATAGTTGTCACCTTTCAACAACTAGGAAACAAGAAACAACATTTTGGGGCATTAATAGCCATAACTAATCTTAACAAAACTTCAAAATAATAATTCCACTAAAAATATTTCCAATGAGTATGTATATGCATGTACTTGTAAATCAATAAAATCATCAAACCACAATAAATTAGGAGGGTCTCATTGGGGTATAAACCTCCTAAGGAATACTCTCAAAATATTCCTATATCATTCTAGGGTATTAAAATATTTAAGTGAATCTCCCCATTTTCACCTAAATTTAGTAATTATTATAACCATAAAATATTTTAAAGTTCCAACGAGGCTTCCCACTATACATGTGGGATACTTTTAGGAGTTATATTTTCAAAAAATAACAATATTTTTATGTGTACCTAATAAAAAATCAACAATCAATGTCGTTGTGTGTTCAAATGATGGGAGATTCCCGTCACTCTACTTTCAATATTTCATTAACAAAACATTTTATTAGATGACTTTGTGGCCATTCCCATGATGTATGTGGGATAAACAAATCCCACTAAAAATCATGTACACTTAGCTAAATGGTGACACTATGAAACATATGAGTCAAACCTTGGTCAAAGACACATAGGATATTATATTTCTAATCAAATTAAATGTATGGAATATGAATATTTTTAATTGAAATTAGATCAAACTATTGTATTTCCTTGATGTTAGGGTTTTTCAACCATTTATTTTTGTGATATTTTTACTTCTATATTACACGTGTTCATTAAAATTTAGAAATAAATAGTTTTTAAATTGCACTGATGTATTTCCTCTTCATTGGATGGTGCATAATAGGTATTTGTTAGCAAAGAATGTATTTATCCTTCAAATATTCACATCTAGAATTGATGACACATTTTGTATAGAACCAAGAAACTATACCTTTTTATACTTCTCACATCATGACCAATATCCTGAATTTGCACTTCTCACAACCAACAATAGATAATTCATGTAATAGATCCTATATGCATGTTTTTGTCTCCATGGTGTAAGTCTTCTCACAAACTATTATACTCTTATTTAAACAACTAAAATCTTGATGCATCCCCTTCAATGGATGATGTGGCTTCACCTCCATAATATATTCATGCAAATACCTAGCAAGACCTTCATGTCTAATAATTATGTTTTATAGTCCCTCTTGAACTCCATGTTTGAACTAGGATATGTCTTTAGGCTAGGAAATCCAATCGCTAGTGTGATTTGAGAAAATGTTAGAAATGACATTTACCTTTCTATAGAAAAATTGTAGTGCCTTAACCCAAAAAATTTTGGTTAAAGGTTGGTCTTGATGCGTGATAATAAGGGATCACTAAATTGAGTGAATATAACCTAGTACAAAAACTATTGCCACTCCACTAGAGCCAAGGTTTGATAGTTTTCCAAGCCTTCCATCTACTTTTGGTAATAAAGGTAGCCTAAATTTGAATAGGAACTTTCATGACCAAAAGTGAGGGCAACCAAGCCCTTTCCAAGATTTTATCCTATATAGGGTGCCTAAGGATATGCTTTTTAAAAAAAAAAAATTATAGGATTCATTAGCATGCATAAATTTGATTATCCATTTGGCACAAAGGGCTATCCCTTGCCTTTGGGTATCAATAAGGTCCAAGCCTCTATATTTCCTTGTAAGGCAAGAAAAATCCCATACCACTCTATCGAATCCTTTCTTGTTTATTGAGGCCCACAAAAACATCATGGAGGAGATTATCTAACTTTTGATAAAAGGATTTGGAATGGGACCAACATGAAAAATAATAAATATGTGTGGCACAAAAATTTTAGAATAGACTTGGAATTTAGTGCCTAGCAAAGTCACTTGTGAAGCTTATGCCCCACTCTATCAAAAATATATTGCCACAACACTCAGGAAGAATACTAGAAGGCAAAGGGAATGCATATGAGCTTGAGCATCTTTCCATGTCATATACATTTACAATTATATCAATTGAACCAAGTAGGCTTAGGCACAAAATATTGTTTGTAACATTAATTGTTTTACCATTGAATGTTGGACCCTCAGGCTTCACAAAAAAGTATTTAGGCATTGTAGTGCATTATTAATGTTATTTTACTCTTCAAAGAGTGTCAAGAATGAGTCATCTATAAAATTCCCATTGACCAACTATTGAGAGGTGTTTTGAAGAGTAATCCCTTTCACTCTAATATGAGATATTATGTTAGCTAAAAGATATCCAAATACTTTAGCTACCAAAATATAGAGTAGGAATAAGAGGGCACCCTTGGTGAATGGATCTATAAAGGCCAAAGGGTGAAGATTGATGACCATTAATTGAAATGCAAGTAGATGCATCGGTGAAGAGCACTTGAATAAATTAGACAAAGGTGGGGCCAAATCCTAAAGCCTATAGCATGACCAGGATGAAGGGCCACTCAATATAATTGTATACCTTAGCAATGTCTATTTTAAGAAAAATAACCTTATGCTATAATTATCTTACCTATTCCATTCCTTTCAAGATAGCAATAATGTTATCCAAGATGTATTTACTATTGATAAACCTAATTTTATCTGGATGAATAATCAAGAGGAGTAAATTTCTAATCCTAAGCATAATGGATTTTTCTATAATATTGTAAGATACATTAAGCAAGGTAATGGATTACCAATTGCAAATGTCTTTAGGATCCCTTATTTTAGATATGAACTTAATATTACCTTGATTGATCAAATGGCCTAGGTATCTAGCCCTAAGAGCTTCTAGATAAACTTTGTAAAATTCATAGGAAAACCCCATAATTACCTAGAGAGCTTTGTAAAATTCATAGGAAAACCCATCACAACCTAGAGCCTTATCGTTGGCAATGGATAAGGTTGTTAACTTAAGCTCTTCCTATCAGGGTTATGCATAAGGGGTAGTACTGAAAAAGTAACTATAAATTTGGGGCGAATCAAGGTGAAGGATTGTGGAGGTCCAAACCCAATAAGGAGGGCGGAGGTCCAAGGTTCAAATCTCAGGCCTTGTCGGACTGAACGTTTGTCCCTTTCCTAGTGCTTTCAATGACATAAAAGGTTTAAAATGATTATGGCATGACGATTATAGGGGCGGACTGCGTGAATATTTATGTGGTGGCTTTCGAGGTGGACAACATAGAATACTGTGGAGGCAAAAAAAGCTGGATAGCCTACCCGAATATGTGGCGGCTACCGATTCCATCATGTTAAAAAAAAATTAACACATTTTTTTTACAAATTTTTAAAGGAATAATTGACCCATATGTATATATATTCTACTATTAATTTAAAAAAAAAAAAGCCAAGGTCAATTTGACATGTGCTTGAAAAATATGTCGACCTTTCGTGAAATACATAGGGCCTACTATAAAATGTATTAAAAAAATTTAAAATATTATTTAACTAAAAAAAATTTCAATATAGTCAAATTTCAGTTAAATATTTAGAACAATTAAATTATGTAACACAATTTACAAATTTTTTACTAAAATGTTGGCTAATTAATTGAAAAAAATCATCCTCTTAATCATTAATGAAGATCAAGGAGGTTATGTGGCAGATAAGCATATTACTTAAAGTATCATTATCATTTATGAAACAACACACTCTCTTTAAATGAGGAAAGGGTTAGGCATATTCCTTATGTTGGACATGAACAAAGCCTATGATAGGGTTTCTTGGTCTTTCTTAGATAAAATAATGGAGCAAATGGGTTTCAGTGAAAAATGGAGGGCATATGTTGGTATATGTATTTCTAACCCCCACTTTTTGATCTTGATCAATGGATAATTTATTAGGTTCTTTTCTTCTACCAAAGGAATTAGGTAGGGATATCCGTTATCTCCACATCTCTTTATCATTATGGCAGATGTCCTAGGAAGAAATTTGGAAATAAAGAGAAAGGATGGTAATATCAAAGGTCTAAAACATTCATCCATTGGTGAAGCTTTGTCCCATCAATAGTTTGTGGATGATACTTTCTTTTTTGGGGAAGCTATAAAGGAAAAAACATTAGAGTTTAAAAAAGTTCTTGATTCTTATGAAAAAACTATAGGTCAAAAAATAAATTATGAAAAAATAGGATTATGATTTTTAAACACAAAGGAAACTATAAGAGATCAAATAATTAAAATGTTGGTCTTTAAGGAGGTAAAGTTTCCTATCACCTATCTTGGTTTGCCTTTGTTTATAGGTAAAATGAAAGATGAACTTTGAAATCTGATTATTGATAAATTTAATAAGAAACTTCAATGTTGGAAGGGATCTCTGTTATCCTCTATGAGAAAATTACAACTCACAAAACACACGCTTCAAATCCTCCCTATTTATTTCATGTCTTTCCTAAGGATGTCAAGGAAAGTGGAAGAGAGTTTAGAAATACTAAAAATTTTTTATTATTGGATGGCACTAAATGCAAAAAAATGTATACGTTTGGTAGCATGGGATACCTGTTGCCAGCCTTTACAGAATGGGAATCTTGGATTGAGGAAGTTAAGATATCTAAATAGAGCTCTTCTAGCTAAACATGGTTGGAGGCTTTGCAATTGAGCATAAGGAAAATGGGTTAGCATTATTCAAAACAAATACTTGGAGGGCAAAAACCACTTTATCAGTTTTATTCCTCGACATGAGTTTATTTTTTGGTAAAATATTATCAATAGTAGGAAAGTTCTATGGCAAGGTCTAAAATAGAGAGTAGGCAGGGGGGACAAATTTAAATTTTGGAAAAACCCTTGGATTCAAGAGGAACCTTTAGCAAACTACAAAAATTTCAAAGATATTAAAGAACATTTAACCAAAACCTATGGTAAGAAAATTAATGGTTACATTCATAGGGTGGGTGATTTTCAAGAGTGGAAAATCCTACAAGATAATATGCAAGGCTTGGGGGTGAAGATCTGCAAAAAATTTTAAGGAGTTATTATTTAGGTAGAGGTTTAGAGGAGGATCAGATAATTTGAGGAAGAAACCAACAAGGCCAATACTTGGTGAAGGATGGATATAGAGTCTTGGGTAAAGTAACCTCAAAGAAACCTGAGCTTAAAATAATTTGGAAGCTAAAAATCATCCCTAAGGTTGCTATATTTTTCTGGACTACCATTCTCAATAAGATCCTCATGAAAGACAATATGTTCAAAAGAGAGATTGTGGTTCCAAATATTTGTGTCTTATGTAAAAAAGAGGATGAGTGCATGGACCACCTATTTGGAACTTGTGATTTTTTTGTGATATCTAAAATATGTTATTAAGAGAAGTTAATATTGCTTGGGTCATTCCAGATTCTCTAATCAATATTTG
Organism: Wollemia nobilis; assembly: GCA_028583015.1. Classification (NCBI taxonomy): domain Eukaryota; kingdom Viridiplantae; phylum Streptophyta; class Pinopsida; order Araucariales; family Araucariaceae; genus Wollemia; species Wollemia nobilis. Next base: position 22,745,329 of record JAQPPZ010016875.1, read on the forward strand.
GGAATAGTAGCACTTAGAAAGCATTATTTTTTGGCAAAAAATCATTGCACATATTTACTAGGGGATTTGGTTGGAAAGAAATAGGTGAGTATTCAAAAGTGATACTAGAGGAATAATTCGGGTTTATGCTAGGATAAAAACAACCCTATTGAAGGATTGTATTAAAAATATTTTTGACCAAGAAAATCTTGCAATGATCCTCTCTAGAGAAAAATATATCTTAAATATGAAAAAAATTAATAAGGTGAGACTAGATACTATATGGGAATATCCTCACAAAGACAACGTAAAGATTAATTTTGATGGGGCTGTAAATGGTATCCTAGGTCATGTTGGTGGTGGGGGCCTCATTAGAAATAACAGAGGTCAAGTAGTGGCTGCATATGCTGAGGATCTGAGAATTACCACAAATCACCAAGCTGAAACAAGGGTGATGCTTACAAGCCTATGAATTGCAATGAATTTGGATTTTAGGGGAATTGTTATTGAGGGGGATTCCAAGAATATTATAACTTCCCTTAAAAAATATGAGTTAAATAATTATTAGAATTTTCCAAATAATTATAGATGCAAGGACTATTTTGGGAAACCTAGAAGAAATTCAAGTTAAACATATTTATAGAGAGGAAAATAAAGTTGCGAACAAAATGATGAATATAGTAGTTAGAGCTGAGAATTTCAAGGTCTGTTCATATGCCCCAATGGAATTGGAAGAGATTATAAGAATTGATAATGAAACTAGTACATAAAGAAGGCAGAGCAAAGCATAATACTTATTGGGATCATGCGATGAAGGATTTGTTCACACTAAATTACATTGTTGTGAGCAATTTGTTTATCAATTATGTAAAGCATTGAGCATTGCATAAGCCATGTCAAATAAGAGGATAGCGGGAAGAATATTATTTCAGCTTCACCATCAACAAGTTTAGTCCAAGTTTATGTGTTTTACTTAAAATAAAACTATCTTACATTTGTCTAATCTTCTTTTATCTTTTTCGTGGTCCAAACCCTTCAAATTTTTTTCCAATACCAAAAAAAAAATCAATTTTTAAACATGATTCGCATTTTCATATAAGAAATGCATTCATGACTATCTAAACTTTCATGTCACGGATTGTATGCAAATCCGTCACGTCGTTGATAGTTTTGTTACACCATTCGGGAAACTTCGTAGTAAACATCAATGTTGGTCAACTGAGATGTTTTGAAAAGAGTTCAGAATCTTTGTCGTTACAGTAATGAAAAATATAACATTTTTTCTTTAGGATATAATAATAGAGAATTTTTTATTCATTATTCAAATTCAGATTAATGTTTTTTTAGGATATAATAATATGGAATTTTTAATCATTATTCAAATTCAGCTTAACAACATGAAAAAATGAGAGAATTTTTTATTCATTATTCAAATTCAGATTAATGTTTTTTATGATATAATAATATGGAATTTTTTATTCATTATTCAAATTCAGATTAACAACATGAAATTACAAGCTACAAGTGTAAAAGTTAAAAAATATAACAAACCACATTTTTGATGGTATAGCAACAATAAACCTTTTTCATTATTCAAACTCAAATTACTAAAATGAAAGGACAATTACAAGCGACAATAGTTCTGCAACTTTGACTTAACCTTTCTTAGAATATGCAGACAAACTTGCCAATTTTTTTTTCTTTTAATAAAACTTACTTAACCTTTCTTAGAATATGCACACAAACTTGTAAATTTTTTTTTTTTAAAAGTATTACTTACTTAACCTTTCTTAGAATATAAAGACAAACTTGTAATTTTTTTTGAAGTAAAACTTGTAAATCTTGAGAGCATGGACCACGTTTCTCATCTTCTCATAAAATAAATAGCCTGCAGGCCAGAAATTTGACGGCCAGCATAGGCCGTCACCCTTCACTTGACATACATATTTTAGATTTGCAAGTCAAATAGATAGATATAAAGAGAATTCAATCATGATACATACAAGCGTAACATATAGCCTATTGCTCATAAACGGGCAGTTTATTTTGTTTTATTAAAATTAAATTTTGATTTGTCTTAGAATGAGCGGCACTACTAAGAACAAGAGCCTATAAACTGGCAGTTTATTTACTCTCATTAAAATGAAGTTTTGGTTTGTGGTGTGTATATGTAGGTTGAGGTACCACTAGAAACAAGAGCCTATATTGTGAAGAACATCCTACAATGTTTTCTTTCAATTTTGACGGGCGTATAAATATTCGCCCTTAAATTGATAGAAAAAGTCAGACCAAAATACGAACGTTTTGCGTGTAAAATTTCAGACCGCTGGCCTGCAATTTTCTAGGCGACGGAGAAGGCCTTTTTTACTATGACTGTACGTCGCTACTTGCATCAACTGTTCGACAATATGAAGGCATTGAAAGTCAAATTAAAAGCACACAAGTTTTTTAATTTAGAAACTCAGTACGTCATGTCCTGTAGGATAGGGCGATTTTATCGGTTTCTGCTCCCCAAATGTTATATGTACCTAGAGATTGTTGACAAAAATAAATTCACGAGGGGAAAATGGGACGAGAAATTCTGATATTTCGGCGCCGAAATTCTCCAGCGGAAAGAGACCATACGAATGCGATGGCCATCTAGAATTTCACTTAGCCACCGGTCGACTTCGATTGTCAAAACGTATAAATACTATATTTAATGGGTGTCCATATATACCTTTACTGCATGGAAAGAAAGGCCTGCGCTAACAATAGCGAGGATATTTCGGGGAGAGCTCCAGCCTTTCAGCGTCAAATGTGTCATCATCTGATTGGGTTTTAAAGGAAAAGTAACAGTTGCTGAACTTACGGGCTTCTGGTCCCCTATGAAGCTGCTCGGAGAGTGCGGCGAGTGGTTTCGTCAAATTAAATGTAGAGAGTAGAATTTTGAAAGAATCTATAGCATAGTCAAATAGATCATTACTAATATATCTTTAGTTAGCTTAATATTGTTACCAATTAAAGAATCTATAGCATCGTCCAATAGATCGGGTTCATCTATTTATAGGCCGTGCTGGCTTCGTTTCAAGATCAGGAGGAAACCAAGACATTACTTGTTCCATGATGAGAACGGTCGTAAACGCTGCAAACTTCTGCACAGCCTCTCTACTCTGCAAACCAAGACATTACGTCTCTCCATTAAGAACCCCTATTTATATTTTTAAGTACAATTTTTTTCCCACCAAAATACAAGGAATCAATAACTTTAGTATTGTATTATAGGAGGTATAAAAGGATATTGTTTCATTTTTTATTTTTATATAATATTTAAAATTATTTTAATTTTAAATATAATAATAATTATTTTTTAATTTAGTTATACTATAAGGTCTATTTTTTACTATAATGTTATATTTGAAAGATTTAGTATAAATTAACCCATATTTATTAAATAATACTTGTGGTTAAGATGAACATTATTTTGTAGTTAATATTTAGTTTATTCATTTTTTACTTGATCAATGAGTATAGTTATTCTAATTTTATAGAATATGTAAGAATGTAAAAAGTAATCTTCAAATATTGATATATAAATGATATAAAACAAATAAATATCATTTTTATTCATTTTCAAATATTATATTTTAAAACTCAATCATGTCTTTGAGTTTAAGGTATACCCTTACATAATTTATCCATATGTATAAGCCTTGTATTTTATTTTAAAGCAATGTTAAGTTCACAAAAAAAATTAAATTACATATTAATTTAGCATAACCTAGCTCTAGTTCAAATTATAAGTTACAAAGTTATCTTAATTAATTCTACCATGGTAGTATACTTTGATAATCATGTTTATAAAAGAACTATGTTTGAGGATTATAATGATAAATCTTCTTATAAATATTTAAATAATTAAATAATAGTATAATGGAAAATCCTATTATGGTCCAACTACTAATATATATTTAGTTAGCTTAGTATAATTAAGCATTACAAAAATATTAAACAAGGTTTTATAGACATGCCATCTTAAATTTTTCCTCTTGGATAATGTATCGATAAACACTCATCACTCAGACATCAAAGGATTGATAGCTTAGTTGGTAAAGCAATCATGTGTATAGTTTAGAGGATCATGGTTTCATGTCCTAGTCACTCCATGTTGTCAACAAAGGATTACAACCATGCTAGATAGGCTTAAATATCCTTGTTTATGGGTAGAAAGGAGGCATTGGATCATGTGGATTAATAGCAACAATATATCTAAGCTTCGTTCTTATTTCTACATAGTACCTACATCATAAGCATTGATAGTCAATTTCATTTCTAGTAAAACCAAGGCATATGGAATCTTTGCATCTTGAATGAACAATATAAGACATGATACCTTTGTATTTTATTTGTTAAAATTATAGTAATGTAATATAAAAAAGTAATAGTTGTGTTAAACACTTTTAAAATCTATAACAATTTCACCTTTGATCTAAAAAAATATTTAAACTATTTGTTCAAAGTATATAAAGATTTGACTTTACCTTGAATAATAACATAAGTTTTTGTTTGATAAAAGAAGCACTTAAAAATCATAATAACCAATTGACTTAATATGATTATAAATTTATGACCACATCATTAAAAAGGACTATCTTACAAATAGAATAACAATTATGAATTTCTATGAGTAATCTACTTATCTTGTATGCATATAAAATACAACATTCTCCATTACTACCACAAAATAAACAAATTAGAAATTATAAGCCAGGTCTAATTTAAAATAAACAAGAATATTGAAAGCCAAGCAAATATTAACAAGCTAAAATTAACAAATACAATAAGAATACAAATATTGATTTTGAATTTATTTGTATTCCACATGTCATGGTACTTATTTGATGAAATATACACATATTTTATATATATTCCTCCTTAAATATTTAATATTCCATTGCCACTCCAACAATGTTCATCATCTCTATTCAAATATTGGCTTAGATTTGTTGATAGTGTAGTCCTTTATATTCCTTCTTAAATATGTGTTTTGTTATCATTGGTGATTACACAAATCAATTACACCAAATATCCAATAAAATAACTTAACAATATAGTTGGACCCAAAAGTTGTGATACTTCAAATTTCAATGAATAAACTCACCTATCTCTTCTTTTCCATATTACACTTAGAATGAAGAGATAAGAGTCTTTTCTTAGGTATTACTTAATGTATCACATTGAATGAACACTTATTCATTTCTCCAACATATTATATTTCAAGAATTATAGTCTGTTTACTTACAAGGACCACACCTATAGTTATAGTAAAATTCATATAGTAAGTGAATTGATTGTAGGGGAACTACACCATGATTTATTATTATAAAATATATTTCCTTATAAATCTTATGTTAATCCAAAGCTAATTTCACTAGATCTCACTATGATAAAATTTCACATAGAGTTTTGGTCAAACTACATCAATAAAATTTTGGTCTACTAGTTTCTAGGAGGTGTATCACCATATTTTACAAAGAGTTTTCTACGTATATAGAAATAAAATATATCTACTTGCATCCAGGAGGATTACTATAATGTTTGCAAATGTTTTTTAAATATAATATTACTACTTCTCTCTAGACTCAAAAAATTAAAAAACAAAAGGACATAGAAAAAATTAAAAGACTTATTATGGGATCACCTTGAGATACATCAATCCCTTGCCAAGGTTTTTTCTCTCAAAGATCTCATAAGGTTCTCATAGGAAACCTCTATGTTGTGTAAACTAGATGATATCATTATTCAAAATAAAGAATGTGAACCTTTTAGACATAAACAACATACTTTTTTATGTATATACTCTATAGTTTTATTACCAAAAGTATTAGTTTCATACTCATACTAGCTTCTAGGAATACCTTCTTTGTTCCATGATGTATGCACATTTATATGTGACTCTTTATGGTTATTATTGGGTAATAACTTCATAAGGGAATTAAAGAGTATATAAATTGTTGATGTTTACAAAAAAAAAAAAAAAATGTTATTAATCCACCAAACATATGTCTTAATATAAAAATTATCATTAATCGATTGAATTGGAATTGAATTGTCTTAGAAATCAAGGTAACAACATAGAGTGTAATTTGTTAGAGTATGTTACATCATTTGGGTCATGTAAATGTACCACCTTTGGTACATAACTAAGGTAGGATTTTAATTTAGAGTAAAGTTAGTTAGTTACCTCAAGTAATGTAATAAATGCACCAGTATCAATGTGCAAGTTGTAAATATGCATGTAGTCCACATGTACATGAGTCTTAGGTAGAGTATGGGCCAATAAATCTATAATCCTATATAAATGGCTCATAGTGAGTTATTAGAGAGTAGTAGTAAATATAGCGAGTGTGTGGTATAGTTCAGTAGTATGGTACAATGTAGTTCTTTCATATATGTTCATGGATGTTCATATCCTCCATTATATAGCATTGTACTATTTTTGTCACTCTCATTAATGGTATATTTTTGAGTTATTTACATATATTAATTTAGTTATTTTCCTACATAATATTATAACATTATTTTATAGTTATCTCAGATTAGTTATCTTGCATATTGTGGTTGAATTTCCTATACTACAGTATCATCGAAAGCTAACAGTGGTATTAAAGCACATGGTAGATCAACTAGGCAATAAGGAGAGTCACAAGTGAGATTGAGGGAAATCTAGAAATCTCATTTATAGGATTTATAAGATTACATTTGGCTAGAGTATTTCCATAGGATTGTAAAAAAACTCATGAAGACTAGGACTCATCATAAATTCCACTAGATTGACAAATCAACTAGTGAAGTTCATTATATCCAAAATTATAAATTATTCTATTCTAGTTTCTAACATCTTGTTACAAGAAAAGAAGATTGAGAGAAATTTGGAAAGCTTCCTACATAGATCTAGGAAGAATATATTAATTAGAATCATTCCAAAACTTGCAGTAACAAGTAGAAGACTTATGATTTTAGACCCGAGAAAAGGTCCCATTATAAGAACTACAAACTTATAGATTGCAGAAGAGGATAAAAGGCCATAGTAGCCTTATTTTAAACTAAAGGAAGAAGAGACTCCAAAGATGAGTCAAGGAAGAGATAGGATATTGGTGATCTCCATTGAAGATCAAAATATATAGTGCATAAGAAAAAAAGGCCATAGGAGCCTTGTTACAAACTCAACAGAGAGAAGAAGACTCCAGTGAAGAGTCATGGTAAAGATAGGATATTTGTGATATTTAGTGTAGATTGAAAACTTCACCCTGAAGAATCTGAAGAGACCCTTATAAGTTCCAGTTATAAAACTCCCAATTTTAGAAGATGGGAGGTTGGTGATCTCCGGTAAAGTCTATAGTTTGCAGAATAGAAGGACTAGTAAGGTTTGGTTCTAGAATCTAGAAGTAGTAGATTTTAGAGATCTGAGAATATCTCATTACCAACACTTCCTTAGTGGAAGGTTTAAGGAAAAATATCATTTGGAAGACCATAAGAACTACAATTTTGAAGACCTTGGTGAGGTCTCAAGGATAAATAAGGAGGACACTTAGTGAGACTCATTAAAGGAGATATGAAGAAGGCCATTAAAGGAGTTCTTAGAAGAACTCATTGGAGAAATTGACTACCAAGGATAAGTTCATGATAGTAAAGAACTTGGGACAATTATTACCATTTGATAATAAGCACAAGAGAGAAATATTTGGCAAGGAATTAGCCAAACTTCTAAATACATAAAAAAATCTATATTATTGAGAAGAAAGGCCTAGATTAAAGTCAAATTTTGACAAGGATGATGAAGGAGAGAGGAGCTAAAATTTACTACCAAACCTGAAAGGTTTGAATATTACCATTGAAGGCTAGAAGGCTCATTTAGAGATAGGGGTTTGTTGAATATTCAGAAAAATATTGAAGGGTTCTTGAAAAAAATCTCAATTATGATTTGGGGGAATTCCCTACCAAATTCTTGAGTTTCAAGAACAATATTTCAGTGCAGATATTGACTACAAAAGAGGCAATAATTAGAACATAATTACTAGCTATAGAAATCTAGAGTTCTAGGATATATCTTGAAGGTTAATCAAATCACCTACTACAATTAAAGGATAGCAAGTTAGAGGGTTTTTAGAGCTGCAAAAATATGAGTTAGAGAGTTATTTCAAAGAAATCCAGAATAGCTACAAGTCTATCTAGTTAAATATAACAATAAGGTGAATCTAATAACCTAGAAATCCTTCATATTTAGAGATCTTAAAGGTAAGCAACTTAGGTGCAAAGTGTTCATTGTATAAACACGTTATATTTGGTTCCTTATTTAGTTTCATCGAGAACCTTATTAAGAGTTTTAAAGTTACAAAGAGAAGGTTGCATTACTGTCTTCAAGAGAAGTGTAGAAGAAAGTTTTTGTTAATGTTTATACCTACACATTAATAGGAGTTAGATATATTTTATCATATTTCTATTATCTAGTTACAAAAAAAAAGACTACACTAAGTTATAGAGATGATTAGGGCATTTGAAAGTTCTTTAAGAGTTACTATTAGTGCATCTTACAAGTTACATTGAAGGAGAAATAAGGTGAGATTACTGTTGCACTATTTTAGTTACTTGTAACTATATTAAACTTATTACTCTTAAAGGATTATTATGTGCATTGGTTGTTAAGTTAGAGTGAATAACCAAAGTGCACAAATTAGCCTATATAAAAGTGTCTAGAGATACTATTTAATGCACAAAAACTACAAAATTGTATGGCCTAGAGAAGCCACAAAACAACCTAATATTCCTCCAAGGAGTGGAGAATAAGCTGCCATCAAAATCAGTGAAAAAAACTACAAAATGAGACTAGGGGAGTCTCAAGTTTTAGGTGCAAATTAGAAGGTATTATAGGGTTATACAAGCACCAACTTTATCTCTATTATTACATCAAAAAGAGATAAAATATAAGTGTCTTAAGGACACTCTACATAGCCTATCCTCTATGTCTACAAGTGGCTATCATTAGTAGAGGGAAAGCACACTCAAAGGTGCTTGAAGATGAGCCATCCTAAAGGGCTCAACATCTGTGATCAACACTAGCAAAGGTGCTCGAAGAGGAGCCATTATAGAAGGTTCAAAATCCATCGTTAGAAAGGTGAAAGCATAGTCAAGGTGCTTAAGAGTAGAGCCAGACTGGAAGGCTCAATAACTACATCACCAAGGTGTACAAAGACACCAACTTAGTGCCTACGTAGCAAGCTACCTACAACATCAACATTCCTATGTAAGAAGCTAGCACTCACTAAAAGGAGGTTAATATCAAGGAAACAAAGCACTACCTACATAAATCAGGAGTGTCTTACCAAGATCTAATATAGAAGAAACACCAACCAAGAACCTCCATTGCAACACTTGATAGCTGGAGCCATCCTTGTGGGAATACATCATCCATATTTGTTGGAGAAAAGGAGGAGCCATCTCACTCTTTGTTGTCATGAAGGAGGCAAATAAAGCTTGCAAATAGTTGGCAAGAATAAGTGTTGAGGAGTTTTTAAGAAGTTGGAACAGTGAAGGTAAGTGTGCATGCAAGGAAGAACATAACACTTTTCTTAGTAAGGGATAGATATTGTGCCACTTTGGAAAACATCTTTCAGTTTTTCATTTTAGTTTATTCTTTCAAGGAGAGATTATGTTTTCTTTTAGTTTTTCATTTTATAGTCTTAGGTGATTAGGTAAGAACATGTCTTTGGGTTTTTAGTTTATTTTAGGTGATTTTAGGGAAATCCTAACTAGATATTTTGGAGTTCTCAACTGCTTAATTTTTTCATCACTTATCCCAGTTAGAGCTTGTGTTGGATCCTCAAAATCCAACTTAAGAGTGACCCCTAATTTCAAATTTTGAAGGGTCTTGTAAATTCCTAGGTTTAGGTTGTTTTTGTTGAGTCAAAATAAAATGGCTATCAAGTTTTTGAAATAAGGCTAGTCAAAAACACTTCAAGGTGTTCCTTTGTTATAGTGATGTCTAGAAATCATTTGAATTTATTGTTGGAAATTTGAGATAATTTGAGGGATTTTATGTTGTCATTGATATCACATGGATCATATTTGGTTTTGGTGGCAAAAGCATTTCATAGATAATCATCTATGATATTTTGGAGAGCATGGATATATACAGGATTTTTATGAAAACCAAGGTAGGCAAAATAAAAGGTTTTATTTAAAACCATGGTGGGCTTATGTGGAAAGGTATTTTCTTAAAATCCAAGGTGGAATTTTGTTTCATCGAAAAAGGACCTCTAGTGATGAAGATATTAAAGTTTAAAGTTTAAGTTTAAATTAATGGAGGGCCGACCTATGTGCAATTAATGGAGGTTGGCATATATATGTGTGTGTGTGTGTGTGTGTAAAGGTTTCAATTTATTTTGGAAAGTGGGCATATTATATATCGTCGGAAATCTTATTTAGAGGGCTATTTGACTAACTTATTTAGAAGGAGAAATAATGTGTGTGTAAAGAGATATTTTTGATTTTACAAAGGGGTTCCAAAAGTGAAGTTTGCCTTGTTCTTTTTCAAGAGGATTAATTCTTTCATGAGGTGACAAGGTATGCAATATTGTGATTTATTTTATGGTATAAGTGGTTTTGGGAGTGAAAAAGGTTATGCAATGTTTTGATTTATTTTATTTTATGGTACAAGTGGTTTTAGGAAAGATAAGGAAGTTGTTAAATTAAAGGCCTTGGTGATGATTATTGAAAAGTGGAGTAATGTTGATTATTTTGTGATCTACTAACCCTTGTGAATATTGGAAAAATAATTTTGTGATTGTGGTAGATTTACAAAGAGGTTTTTTCATATTCATAAAAGGTATGGGCACATTCTTCTATTGATTGTTTATGGTGGTTGATTTCTGAAATATCATTGGAGGGAAAAGGATTGTTTATGGTTTCCTTTTCAAAAGTGGTTGATTGAATGCTTCAAGGTTTTATAAGTTGAGAGTTGTGTTTAAAATTTGTTGTATAAGCATAGTTGTTGAAGCCCATTGGTTGTGAAAGAACTTGAGTTAGAAAAGAATATGAGTATCATTGTTATGTGAGATTTGTGGTTGAGCATTGTTGGAAAAATTTGAGTTGGTTGATACATACTTGGACTAGGGTTGTGTGAGAGATAGTTTTCCCTTGTGGTGATTGGTTGATTTGAGTTGATTGAGCCTAGTCAAGTGATGTGTGAAGTGATTGTTCAAGTCCTATGAAAAAAACTATTCCATTATTCTGATTTGAGTTGAGAGTAAGATTAGAACATATTGAGTCTCTAACAATTCTCTTTATGCTTCTATGAGATTGAATTGAGTTGAGTTGACATTGATTTGAGTTGAGTTGAGTTGAGATTGAGATTAGAACATATTGAGTCTCTAACAATTCTCTTTATGCTTCTATGAGTTGATTTGAGTTGAGTTGAGTTGAGATTGAGATTATAACATATTGAGTCTCTAACAATTCTCTTTATGCTTCTATGAGTTGAGTTGATTTGAGATCATTGTGGATCATTGTTGTCATCCATTGAAGAGTACATTGCCATTCATTTTTTAGTTCATCTTTGAGATTTGCCTTGATATATTTGTAGATGAGATTTGAGTGCTACTTGAGCATGCTTTATTGAGCCTTTGAGAAGGCCTTTGGGATAGATTTGAGGACAATGTTGAGACAAATTTGAGGAAATTTTTGGGACATATTTGTGGACAAGTTTGGGCAAGTTATTGGTGAGCTTGCTAGAGTAGATTTATGGAAGTTCTTGGTGAGCTTGCTAGATCATATTTGGGCAAGTTCTTGGTGAGCTTGCTAGAGAATATTTGTATAGGTTCTATGTGAACTTGTTATTCAACATTGGACATGTTCTGTGTGAGATTTTTATTCAATTTTGGATAAGTTATGTGTGAGCTTGTCAAGTAGATTATGTGTGAGCCTATTGAGCAGGTTCTTAGTGAGCCTATTGATAGAGCGTTGGAGGTGACATAGTATAGAGGATAGAGTCTCAATGGATAGATATCCAAAAACCAACATAGTTGAAGGTAGATATGAGTGAGGAGTCTTCAAGTGGAGAGAGGTCCACCAGTCAGTGCAGCAGAGAGACAAAGTATTCTAGAAGATCACATAGCCAGAGTAGGAGGGGAAATATTTATATTGTGGAAGATATCCACAAACTTGAGATTAGGGGATCATCATATCCTTTGGATAGATATCTATAAACATTGTAATTGGGAGTGATTCCCAAAGAGATCGATTGAGAAAGTTTTAGTAAAATATTTTCTCTATGGAGTACCTCACATTGGGGGAACCACATTAAATCTTGTGTCTCAATTATTTGTGGTGACTTGTGCTCTTTCTTACTACTGCTATCTGAGTTATTAATTCACACTATTATGTTTGGTTATTGCAATTAAGGACATTAATTAATATTGGTTTGGAAAGAAAGTAAAAAATGGTCTTATACTGTTCACCCCCCCTCTTAGTATAAGCTTGTGTTATTCAATTGGTATCAGAGTGGGTTACTTCAAAAAGGCTAACAACTTAAGGATAGATTCTATAAGAACACATATGGCTTCACAAAATGGATTATCTACAATTAAGTCTCTATTGTTTGATGGTAACAATTATGATTTCTAGAACATGAGGATGAAGAACTACTTAATATCACAAAGATATGAGGTATGTCAAATGGTTGAAAAAAAGTATAGGGTTAAAGGTGATCCCGAGGAAGATAAGACTACTAGGAAATTGGTTGAGATAAATGCAAGAGCAATGAATTGTATTTTGAGTGGGCTACGTGAGATAGATTTTGCAAAGGTCATGGTATGTACTTTAGCTAATGAGATGTGGACCAAGTTGAGGAATACTTATGAAGGAGATTCCAAGGTAAAGTTGGCAAAGAAATATTACTACATTGTAGAAGCAAGTGATAATTCAGATTACAGTGATAAATATCAGTCAGATGAAGCAGAATGTACATTCTTTGGAATAAGTGAAGAAAAGCAAGAACACCTATTTTTAAGTATTGAAGTTAAAGAAGAGGATGTGCCTATTGAATAAAGACATGAAGAGCTTGTCATAGCCATTGAGCAAGAAGATAGGTAAAAGAAAGGTCTAAGGATTCTAAAATACTTTATATGTGGAGATTTTGGGTATATAGATGATGATTGTACATACTACAACAATTACAACAAGGAAAGTGTATTTGAAAAATAAAGCAATAGTTCTAATGACAATTCCAGTAGTAGTGAAAACAAAGAAGTCTCATTTTTGGTAATAGAAAAGGAAGAGGATGAGGAAATTAAACAAAAATAAAAAATTAAAAGGCTAAAAGAAGCATACAGGAATCTTGAAAACAAGATTCAAACAGATGTCAAAATAAGAGAAGAACTACTTCAAAAAATCAGTAATCTTAGAGAAGAGCTTCTAAATGAAAAAAGGATAGAAGAAAGGATGAATGAATAACTAAGGGTAACCACGACAAGACATGATACATTATATGAAAAGATCCAAAAATGAGTGAAAACTTATTTTAAGGTTGTATCTTACTTCCAAGAAAAGTCACACTCAAAAGGAAAGGAAGTTCTAAAATATGAAAGCAAGGAAGCACCTAAAATTTGTGAGGATAGTTTCGAAGTTCCTATGGCTCCAAATATTCAGTTTGGTTATTGTTTTGAGATAGGTGAATCAAGTTCAAAAGGAAAAGAAATTCTTGAAGAGAAAGGCAAGGAAGAGGTTTTAGATGCTACAAATAAGGTTCAAGAATGCAATGCACAAGTTGAAGATGATCATAAGAATAATGGTAAAGAAAGGTATGAGGAACCAAGGCACAAACAAAGGGATTTTAAAGGATATTATTTTTCTTGTAATGGATTTGGACACAGGGCTATACATTGCAGGATCCATGGATCAAAGAAGTTTGATTTTGCTAGAAGAAACTTCAAAGGAAGAAGGTATGGTTTTTAGGGACATTTCTTCTCATGTAACATGATTGGTCATAAATATTTTTAGTGCAAAGGAAATGAGCAACATGGTTTTTTTTTTAGAGATACATAATTCAGAAGTCATGGTAATAATGGTCATGAAAATAGAGCTTCACAATACAGGGGTCAGGAAAGGAATGGATATGGAAATTACTTCAAGAAAGAATTCAGGACATGGGCACCATCCAAAGGCTACAATATCAAGTGTTTTAATTGTAATAACTTTGGGAATATTTCAATATGGTGTAGGAATCAATTACAAACAGGTTCAAGGCAAGAAGGTCAAATAGGTTCAAGACAAGAAGATCAAGTAATTCATCAAGAGAAGGATATCAAAAAAACATAGAAGGAAGTTGATAGAGGAAAGAATCAATGTAATATGGGAGTAAAGGTACTCCCACCCCAAAATTAATCACCTCAAGAGAGAAGGTGGTGAGGGAGCTATGCTTAAGAGTCATATATTTTAGCCCCATAGGTGTCCCTTTTGCCATTGATGTCAAAGGGGGAGATATTTGAGTAAGGTGGAGAGCATTGAGTTAGGGGGAGCAGCCTCCAAAGAGAGCATTGATTTAGGAAGAGCAGCCTCCATAGATAGTATTGAGTTAGGGGGATCAGCATCCATAGAGAGTATTGAGTCAGGAGGATTAGCTTTGATTCTCAGAGATGGTTTTTGTAGTGATTGTGGTGTTTGCATTAGAGGTGTTTCCATCAACGAAAAGGGGGAATATTGTTGGAAATTTGAGGTATTTTATGTTTTTATTGATGTCACATGGATCATATTTGGTTTTGGTGGAAAAATCACTTCATAGATAATCATCTATGATATTTTGGAGAGCATGGATATTGTATCGCTCCAAATTTTTCGCATCCCTACCTTTAGGCTATTGGATTTGGCACGGAAGGAGGATGGGAAAAGGATGGTGCGGTACCTCGGATGAGAGGACTTCACAAAGGTCCCGCCTCTCAAGGGAGGTGTATTTTGGTGATTTTTCGACGGATGGTGGGTTCACCAGGAAACATTTGGTAGCAGTTTCCATGCCTAGGTTTTGGAATGTGTTTAGATGAGTTTGTTTTATCCTTTAAGCATTCATCCTAGGTTTGGCCGAATGAATCTAACTTAATCTATATGAAAATGCAATTTAAATGAATATAGCAAACAAAGTAGAAAGCAGAAAATAGATAATTTGCAGGAGGCCAATGGAGATTACCTTATCTAGATGTCTGAAGAAGATTCTGGCGGTTGATGCAGTCTGGATCGTCTGGAATTCTACAGAATCGCCTGCAATCAAACGAGATCGTCTGAGATCTGACGAATTCGTCAGAAACCTGCAAAACAAAGAATAGATGCAAAATGCAAGAACTCCTACTATGCAAACGAGAGGCAAAATATGCCAAATAATAAAAGAAAATACTGAACAAAGTTTAAAAATAGAAATAAAAGTAAATTGTTGTACTTTAATGGCAGATTGTGAGCTTAACATGCAATCTAGACTAGATGGGTGAACTCCAGATGCAAAATAGGATAAAAACTAAATATATTATCTAATTTGTAAAAAAAAATAACTGAGGCAAATTTAAGAAAAGCAAACTCCAGACACAGATTGCCTCGATGTGGACTGCAATCGAGATCGTATCACATCAGTACGAAATCGTCTCGAATTTGATGAGATCGTCTTCGATCTGGATAGGTTCATCGACGATGATGGGTGCTGGCTCCGATTGAAAATCAGTGGTGTACCTTCATAAAAACTGCTATAGGACTAGTGCAAAAATAAGATTAAGGTGTTTTAGTGCAGAGGGATTCAACTTGCAGATAAAATTCAGCCAAGGGTTGGGGAGGGAAAATCTTAGAGTTTAAATAGGCTTAGGGAGAGTTTTTGGGAGGTTGGAGATCATCCCAATTTGGGAGATCTCCAACGGGGGAAGGGTCCCAACGACGTAGACACGCTTTTGCCCGGATTGGAGACCCGTTGGAACGAATTCCAACTATGCAAATTTAGTTTTGCGACAAAATCGTCTAGACGTTCTAGTCCAGACGAAATCGTCAAATCTGGGGCGATATCGTCTGATCGGCGACGATATCGTCCAATGGTCAAAACAACCTCTAAAAATGGCACGAAAAAATGGGAAACGGGTTTCTCGGCGGTTAACGGGCGGTTTGGGAGGTTAAATTTGAATTTAAAATTATTTACTAAGGTGAATGTAATTATTCCAATTTGACTGCGCCAATTTTAGGGTGCTACATTTTGCCCCCTCTTTAGCGAATTTTCCGAAGAAAATGCGTTAAAGATGAGTTCTTCTCGATCTACGAGAAAGCAAAAAATTATACCCATTTTTAGGCGACGATTCTTGGTCGAATCGTACGATAGCTTACTATGGTGCCCCCTCCGTGTTTTTACCCAAATCGAACGTTTGAGGTAAAAATGCGAAAAAGAAAAAACTATTGTTGAATAAAATGAAGAAAAATAGGGTAAAACCCTAATTCATTGTTACTGTTCATTTCTTGTTTTAGAGCTCTAGAGCAAAAAATGGTTGAGACAGCGCACAGATCTACAGAGGTCCGACGCGGTCTACGGGTAAGGGTCTAAACTCAATTTAGATTGATTTAAGTTGCTTTTACATGCTGTCTAGATGAATTTTTAAGTGAATTTGGAGCATCGTGGCCGTTTTTGGCCGTCGATGTCGTCGGGACGAAATCGTCCCGATTTCGACAAAATCGTCTCAATTTCAACAATTTCGCCCGAGGGCAAAATCGTCGAAAGGGGGACGATTTCGTCAAATTAGAGACGATTTCGACCTACGAAATCGGAGACGGTCATGCTCAAATTGGGGACGATATCGTCCAATAGTGGGCGATATCATCAATCACATGAAATTGAACTTTAAGTTGCATTATTAATTACTGGAATTTATTGATTAATTATTGTTTGTTGTTTTGTTGTTTATGTTTGTAGAGAGGATTACTAAAAAGCAGAGAGTGGAAGTACGGCGAATTGAGAGACGACTTGGCCGCTCTCACCCAAGCAGAGCGGGATCTGCGACACGAGGCAGATTGCGGCATGTGGCGGAGATGCTGCGAGTTTCCACGGACATGGGGCTCCCGATAGCCCTAGCGGAGAGATGGTATCCGGGGTCTTCCTATTTTCGGTTACCGAAAGGGGAGATGACTCCCACCTTTGGAGGATGTATGGAGGATTTTGAGAATCCCCATACAAGGACGGATGATCACACCAACGGCCAATCAGGGCCACGCGATGGGACGACTGTGTGGTGACCCGAGCTTTGCCCTAGAGAAGGGTGGAGTTAATATCGAGGCAATACGCCAGATGCCTAGGGCATCGAGACTCACACGGGTTCTGGCTAGGGTAGTTGGTGGACTTCTGTTGTGCCACCAGAGCGGGTGCAGGGTGTCGTGGATGCTCACAGATGTGATCTGTGACATGTGGGACCACGGCTACAGGTTCTCATGGGGCAGCTTTGTACTATGCCGACTGTACAGGATCCTTTACGGGGTCATGTACAAGGGTGGGCGATGTTTGGTAATGACATCGCTACTACAGGATTGGTGCTAGGAGCACATTGCGATGCGGAGGCCGGTAGGGCTTCCACTGACAGGGATAGACGGGGAGAGGCCCCGAGTCTTCTACTGGTGGCTCCGGAGAGGATCACAACGGTGGATAGACCTTCCGATGTCCCAGAGACTACTGGATGATTTGGTCCCAGACCAGATAACTTGGAGGTCGTGGAGGCACCATCCAGGGTGGGCAGAGGATGGACATGAGCTGGCTTGCATTAGGCGAGTCTACTGGCTGAGGATGGAGAGGGGAGAGGTGGAGCTCCACCGCTATAATCAAGTTTTGTGACAGTTCGGTCTATAGAAGGGGATCCCATCTCTTAGGGATTATTAGTTTTCTCGGACCGTTCGGGATAACACCACTGTTAATGAGGCTCCAGACATGCAGCGATTCTGGAGTCAGGATGCAGAGGATGCCCCCATCCAGCCAGTGGATGGGGATGACGCAAGAGTAGCTGACGACTACGATGCCCGATACGCAGGCATCCACCCTCCTCGGATGACGAGGGCTCAGGGTCTGATCCACGTGGTCGTGCGTCGGATAGGGAGGTGGCACCAGGTAGTGATAGAGGCGGCCCAGGGTCATGGCGGGAGAGATCAGAGGAGGCCACAGGCACAGGAGCAACTGCGATAGAGAGAGAGGGAGAGGAGGGAGGTGAGACCCCCATCTCCACAGAGGCCACCATCACCCGATAAGGGCAAGGGCGTGGATACAGGAGAGAGTAGCGAGATGGCTACTCTGCGGGTAGAGAGGGATCGTCTGCAGACTCAGGTGCGGACACTACAGGATGCAGCCACACAACACCAGGCTGAGGTGTCGCAGCTGCGAGACAAGAATGCACGTCTCAGGGCATGGGGTGGAGGGGTGAGCACTCAGGAGCTGCTACGGTCAGTTTCTTAGATCGCATTCTATCAGGCTCTATACTACCAGGCGGTGCCATAGGGCCAGAGGGTACATCTGTCGGCTGCCATAGCAGATCCGATCAGGACAGGGTCGTCGAGGATCTCATCCCGATCAACGACGAGGACTCGCAGTACCACACATACTACGATGGGACCACCTCATCCTCCATAGGGCGGGGGAGGAGATGATGTTGAGAGCTCTAGGGGCTCTTGAGACACTGCTCAGAGGACACTTGATTGAGTATGCCAAGATATCGATTGTGGCATACCAATCTAGCTGATATGATGTACATATATATTTTTGAGATATATATATATATATATAGATGAGATATTTTTGGTCATATGACTTATGTTATGAGTATATTGATGATGCTTTGATTGATTGATTTTGATAATGCTTGTAATTATGTCGTTGGAAAATAATTTATACCTTTTGATGTCATGCTGTAATATTGATGAAATAATCTGATGTAACAAATTGTTTGTTTGTGATGCAATGATTTGATAAAATAAAAAGGGACTTTTAACAATAATTTCAAAGGACATTATCGCTATTATAGACCATTTCATGGAGTCGCTGCTCACTCGGTTGTCAAGCTAATCCCATTTATAGAAATATTGTGGAAAGCGAAAGAGTGCTTAAGAGACTGTCTTAAGACTTTGTTGTGATGATGCAAATGATGATGATGATGATGGTTTGTTTTCAGATTTCCATAAAAATATTATGCAGGAAATATTTGTAAAAAATGATTTTTGCTAGGCATAAATTCCTAAGTGTGATAAAATTGTTGAATAATTCCTTAGGAATTATACCGTCATTGCAAAATTGGAGGTTGACATAATGACATGAAATAATGAAAATGTGCATTCTTTTGAAAAGCAAAATTTGTGTAATAAAATGAAGTCATATGGTTTTTATGAGTTTTGATAAATGGGGGAATAAAAATTGTTACAATGGTTTGCGCTAGGCATAGAATATGTAGGTATAGACTTATACCATCATCGCGAAAATCAAAGAAAATAGATAGTTTTATTGCATGATTGATTTTTGATGAACATAAAATATGAAAATGAGGACTTGCGCTAGGCATATAATTTCAATTTTGGTTTTGAAACTATACCATCGTCGCGAAAGTCGATATGATATATATGATATGTTCTGAAAGAAGTTTGTGATTTTTCTACTATATAGTTGTCTTTATGGTAAATAATTGTACTTGATTATTCCAAACAAGTTGCAAAAATAATATTTCAAAGTATTTTGAAGACAAAAATTAGATTTATAGGGAATCCCATGTGCATATGTGAATTCATTTCCAATCTTGATTTATCATAATGATAGACAAAATCTCTCAAATACAAATGTGTGTGCAATTGTATTGTTCATTTACCAGGTTTGAGCAAGATAATATGATACAAGTGATTTGAAGAAACCAAATAAGTGTTCATTAACCATGATGTAGATGCATATAACCATACTAGGCTACTATGTAGGTCGGATTATCAAGAGCTAGCTAATCCATAAGCGGACATAGGTCTGTACAAAAGAAGGTCGCTAATGTGACAGACATATCGCCACGCTAGGAGTTACCTAAGGCCAAGCGGGTTGGGCACAAACCACCTGTTATGGGGCTTACCTCACAATTTTTGAATAATTGAGAATTCCGGGGATTCAAGCTCATCAACCCTTCTTTTCTTTTCAAAGGGTAGGGAAAGGGATTTTATTGCTTTCTTGCTTTCTTTTGAACTTTGTTTCTTTTTCTTTTGTATTTCTTTTGCTTGATAATGCTTGGAATATTGCTGAAATAACATTTTTCTTTCTTGAACTTTTTTTTTTTTCTTTTTCTGTGCTAGGGATACTTGCTCAGATTAGCTATAGAGCAAGGGATTTTTATTCTGGGTAGGGGTGAGCTTGTCATTTTTCCAATTCTCAAAGATTCTAGACCATGTGCATGATAGGATAGTAGGGGAAACTTTGCGCTCAAGAAATCAGTTCTACTATGTACCAAAACATGGAAATTACAAATATAATCATTTTATTGTGAAAAGATGTGCTTGGTTTAAGTAAATAACAAGATCAATTCTCTGTGCTCAAACTTTATTTAATTGAAATTTTGTGAACTTTGATATAAGAGAGATTAGTAATCATGCCAGATAAAAGCAAGATATTTATTTTTTTGTGAGTGTGCAAGTGAGGGATGCCAAATAAATGCTAATTGTATCCAAAATAAGTTGAAACATATAACCGCAATAATTGTAAGAAAATATATATAAATGATTTTTGAGAAGTTGGAGAATGTTGACTCTCTCTTTCTTCTGTATATTGTTTTGGTTTCGAAAGAGTCAAGCATATAGCTGTTTTTAGATTTTTATTTAGATTTTTGTTTTTGAGCAAAAGGAACTTAACTGGTGCTTTAAATAAATGCAATAGATAGTTTTTGAAGATTTTTGGATGATTATGAATGTTTTTGATGTTTTTGAATTTTTTTATAAATTGAAAGAAATATAAGAGAGTAACTTTGAACAAATATATACATGGATGAAATGACCAAATTTATGCATAGTAACGTTTGAGATGTAAAATATTCATGGGTTCTTTAAGTTCTTTACCATCTAAGGTAGATAATTTATATGCTCCTGATTCAAATTTTGCAGTAATGATGTATGGTCCGAGCCAGTTGGGCTCAAATTTACCTTTAAGTTCTTTGGTTGCATTTGTATTTTTTTTATTCTCTTTTAAAACAAGGTCGCCAATCTCAAAGGATCGGTGACGAACTTTCTTAGCATATGCTCTTTTAAGCTTGTTTTGGTATGCACGGAGATGCTCCAAAGCATTGATGTGTTTTTCATCTAAGATTTCCAGCTGGCTGAGTCTGCCAGCACGATATTCATCTCCTACTTCGGTATCTTGAAGTAGAGAGCCAAAGAAGGAACTTCCAATTCAAATGGAAAAACTGCTTCGGCACCATATACCAAAACAAATGGTGAAGTGCCCGTGGGGGTTCGAACACTAGTTCGATAAGCCCACAAGGCTGGATATAATTGAATATGCCAGTCACGGCCAGTTTTATTGACCAATATTTTGAGAATTTTGATTAAAGTTTTGTTAGAAGCTTTTGCTTGACCATTACCCTGAGGATAATAGGGAGTAGACCAACGGTGTTGAATCTTGTATTTTTGGCATAATTTCTTAACATCTTTATTTTTAAAAGGAGTTCCATTGTCAGAGATGAGGTTCGCAGGAATTCTGAACCTGTAAATGATTTGATTAAAAATGAATTTAGAGACCTGTGAACCAGTGCAAGAAGCTAAAGGCATATCTTCAACCCACTTCGTGAAATACTCAGTGGCGGTTATGATGAACTTGTGTCCATCAGAAGACACAGGATTGATTTTACCAATAATATCCAAGCCCCATTTAGAAAAGGGCCAAGGAGACGAAATAGCTTGCAGCTCTTGTGCAGGCACATGGACAAGGTCAGCATGTTTTTGACATTTGTCGCAATGGCGCACATACTCGTGTGCATCCGTTTCCATGGTAGGCCAAAAGTATCCTATCCGAAGGAGCTTTTTAGCAATGATACTACCACTAAAGTGTCCTCCACAAGATCCATCATGGGCTTCACTCAAGGCTGATTTAGATTCTTCGAAATTTAGACATCTTAATAGGATACCTTCAAAATATCTTCTATATAAAGTATTGCCAATTATTACAAATCAACTTGCTCGTCGACGTAATAATCGACGCTGGTTTCTATTAGAATTAGCAGGGAACGTCCCATTTTGGATAAAATCCAATATGTCTGTATAACAAGGTTCAGGAGTAGTTTCATTGATTAGAAACACATCCAAAGGCTCTAAGCATGACTTATTTGAAGTGGGTTCTTGGAGTCGATGAATAATGATAGTCGCATATTTGTCGTCTAACTCCAAGGGCAAGAGAGATGCAGCGGTGGCCATGGCGTCGGCTGCATGGTTGCTAGTTCGAGGAATGGCTTCCAAAGTAACTTGATCAAACAAGGACATTAGTTGTAAAACATAGGCCTTATATGGGCAAATTTTATCATCTCTGGTCTGATAAACTTCATTAATTTTGTTTATAACCAATTGGGAATCCCCAAAAACTAAGAGGTTTTTAATTTTTAGTGCTAAAGCAGCTCGTAATCCAAGGATTAGAGCATCATACTCAACGATATTGTTGGTGCAAGCAAAGGTCAGTTTGAAGGACGGAGGAATAAGATGTTTTTGCGGAGATATTAAAATAATACCTGCACCAGCCCCACTCATACATTGGGCTCCATCAAAATATAAGGACCATTGTTCAGGATGGTCTGCCTCTAATTGAAGGCATTCATCAGGAAACTCGATGATGAGAGGATGAGTAGACTCTAAGGGTGCAACAGCTAATTGATCTGCTATGATTTGACCCTTAACAGACTTCTGTCGTATGAATGTGAGATCAAACTCGCTTAGAGCAAGAACCCACTTGGCTGTGCGACCCGATAAATAAGGGCGACTCATGAGATATCTTAAAGGATCATATTTGGCAATGACATACATTTTTTGGCTAAGCATATAATGTCATAATTTTTGCATAGCAAACACGACTGCTAGACATAACTTCTCTAACGCTGTATAGCGGGTTTCATAATTGACGAAAGTTCGGCTAATGTAATAATTAGCACGTTCTCGCTTTTCATCATCAAGTTGAGCTAACATAGCTCCTAAGGCAAGAATACGAAGCTGAAATATATAGAAGAAATGGGCAATCAGATTTAGGCGGTGAAAGCACCGGCGGATTAAGGAGGTATTGTTTGAGAAGTTCAAAAGCTTCTCTACATTCTATGTCCCAATTGAAAGGGACATCCTTCTTAAGGATTTTGAGAAAGGGACCAGTTTTGTCCACCAGCTTATCAATGAAGCGACGGATAGCTTGAAGTTTACCTTGTAAACTTCGTAGTTCAGATATATTAGTGGGTGTGGGCATATCTGTGATAGCCGCAATTTTGAGAGGGTCAATTTCGATACCACGTAAAGAAACTAAAACCCCTAATAGTTTGTCGGATTTAACTCTAAATATGCATTTTGCTGGATTTAATCGAATGAGATATTCTCGTAATCGATTAAAAACTTTTCTTAAATCATCTAAATGATTATTTTCAATAAGAGAGCGAGCTATAATATCATCTACATAATCATGTAAGATATCATGCATCATATCATGAAAAATGTAGGTCATAGCCCGTTGATAAGTTGCACTGGCGTTCTTTAAGCCAAACGGCATCACTTTCCAGCAAAAGGTACCCCAGGGGGTAATAAAGGCTATTTTAGCCTGGTCTTCAGGAGCTATCCTAATCTAATTATAACCGGAGAATCCGTCCATTAAGGACATAATCCCACTTCCGACAGTAAATTCAATGATTTGATCCATATTTGGAAGAGGAAAGTCATCTTTAGGGCATGCAGCGTTAATATCTCTAAAATCGGTGCAAACCCTAACTTTGGTAGCTTCTTTCTTAGTGACTGGAACTACATTTGAGATCCATTCAGCATAATCAATAGCTTGTATGAAGATAACATTCAGGAGTTTTTCTAACTCCCCTTTGACTAGCAGAGCCACTTTGGGATGCATTTTTTTGAGTTTTTGTTTAACCGGTTTAGCATCCGGATGGACCACTAGATGGTGCATGACGACAAAAGGGTCTAGACCTGGCATATCTTCATATGTCCAAGCAAAGACATATTCATACTTTTTAAGAAATGCAATGTATTGTTCTTGTTTGTCTTGACTTAGTTCTGCTCCAATATTGATTATGTGAGGATTGTCCTCAGTTCCAATATTAATTTTAATGATATTTTCTACCTCCATGTGTAGATCTCTTTCAAAATTAGGTGGGGCGGGTGAAACGCCCAACTCTTGTAATTCTTGTAAAGTTAATTTAGATAAGTCATCTTGAGGATTAGTGGTCTCAAGCTGAACTATGGTTGGTATAGAACCATCAAAATAAAATCCATTGTGCAACATCTCTTCAACAGATACATCATGGAAGATATCTCTTTCCAATTCTTCATCGGGGTCAGCAATCATTTCAAGGTAGGCTATGGATAGCATGTTGCATGAAAATGACTGATTTTTAAGAGGCAAATCAACATGCCTATCCAAATAATCTTGATAACATATGAGGTGATCATCATCCTCAAAAGGAAAGGGTTGTCCCTTACTAGGAAATAAGCCCACACCACAGTAGGCAGGCCACGGTTCTACCTCGAAAGGTTCTTTCATGCCATTTTGGAAAGGTCCTAAGCCTTTCCCTTTATATCCCATTTTAAGCATCATGGGTTTAGCTTTAATATAATCATTGGTAAAATAACAGTGAGCGTATCCCTCATGATGAGTTTTGATATTCCGAGGGATTCTTCCCCGATCATATCCTTTATAAATTAAGGCACAACTCCCGACTTGGTAAGTACTTCCCAAAGGTTGTGGGAGGCCCAAAGTACGAGGAGAGGGCGAAAAATTATTTAAAAGGTTTGAATCTTGCATGAAAGCGTTCATTTTTTCTGATATTAAGGTTGTAGATAAATCTGGTAAAAGTTCATCAGAAAGGGCATAAGATGTAGAAGGTTTATTACTTATGTCGTGAGATGTGGAAGGTATGAGGGATGTGTCTAAAGGTTTTGAATTTATAGGAATAATAGTTGAAGGATTAGTTGTAGATTTGAGATCCTTTTGAGATTCTAAAATTTGTTTAGAAGGTTGTTGGTCTATATAGGAAGATGAAGTTAATGGAGGAGGAATAGATGAAGTTATGGGTTTATGTTTCACGAGTTTTAGATGAAAAAGAAGAACTAGAATGTGTGGATGACAGAGCAGGGCAAAATTGCACTCCAACGGGTTCTGCAAAAGCACACATATCAAAAGGTCTAGGTTCACCATGAATAGTGACCAACTGATTTTTAAACTCAAATTTCACACATTGGTGTAAAGTTTACGGGACTGCTCACATGGCGTTAATCCAAGGGCGACCCAAAAGTATATTGTATGATGCTGGGCAATGTACAATAAACACGGTTGTTTCTAGGGTTCTAGGACCAACTTGTAATGGGAAGGTAATGACTCCACACGTTTCTTGTGTTTCGTCATTAAAAGCTTTGATAATCATATCAGTTTTCTTCATTTCATCACTTCTAAAACCAAATAATTGGTAGAAGTCAAAGGTGCAAATGTTTAGAGATGAGCCATTATCAATCGGGACTCGTTTGACAACTACATCTCCAATTAGAGCGGTAATGTACAAGGGATTATCCTTGTGTAAAGTGTGTTGTGGGATATCTTTATCCCGAAAGTCGATACAATCAATCTCTCGAGTGATGATAGTATTGGCCATAGCGTCGAGTTGAATGTTTTGAGGTACCATCATTTGGCTCAATGTAAGCATCAACTCATCCCTATGTGTGGGAGAGGATCTTAATAAATCCAAGAGGGAAATTCAGGTCGTGGTATTAGAAAATTGTTCATTAATGCTTGTAAGGGGTTTAGGTTGAACAATAGGAGCATGATTCCATTTATTTGGGTTTTTCAAAATGAATGGAGCTGATCCATCGTTACGGTTTGGTTCTTGTTGGGAGTTTTGAGCTTGTTGTCGAGTAACGACTTTGATGGTACCTACAATGTTATAGTGACGACGTTGAAACGGTCTCGGTTGAGAATTTATGGCTTGTTCATAGGGAAGGACTACATTAGAAGAAGGTCGAGTAGTGACTCTTCTAGGAAATGGTTCTTCTGGAACATTAGCATCTATGACAGGTTGAATAGGATCTGATTTGTTTTCAGAACTATTCGATTGAATAGTGTCTACTTCACTTTCACTATCTGATTCTATATCACTAGAATCGAAGTTTGAAAATTATGTAAGGGCCTGGTTGTAACCAGGGATAAGGTTGTGTCAAATATTTGAGAATCCTGAACAGGTAATTATCCGCTAATGGTTCCTACATATCGAGTAGGAGGGGGAACATTATGATGTTCGATTTGATTGGCTACCTCTTTACTGTGTCGTGGTAAAGGGTGTTGAAATATGTCTAAAGTTTGATTGGCATTATGATTTTTATTTTGGGGAACAGTATTTTGGGCATTATTAGGAGGGTTTTTTCTAGGTTGGAAGGCTTGCACTTCCATTTCATTATTGTCAATCAAATCTTGTATTTTATGTTTCAATCTCTTACAAGAGTTGGTAGAATGTCCAGGTCCTCTATGAAAGTCATAGTGCAAATCAGCTCTATATCCGGGTATACTTGGGTCGGGTTCCCGGATGGCTGGCAATTGGATTAAACCTCTTTCAAGCAGTTGAGGTAAAATGGTTGACAAGGGTTGGTTTAATATAGTGAATTCTCAAGGAGGCTTATCAGGAGGTTTCAATATGAATTTTTTTGTTGTCTTTGTTGCATTGACATTAGCAACATTTCTGTTGTCAATGACTCCATCACCAAAAACCTGTTTGTTTTTATATTGATATCTAGATGTTTTCTCATCATCCTTCTTCCTAAGTTGGCCTCTCCTAATGAGGGCATCTTCTAATCTTTGAGCTAAATCTATAGCTTGATCGAAGGTAGTCAAAGTAGCTGTTGATAGCTCATAAGAGAGTTGTTCTTGTAAATTATTGATGAAAATGTCTAGCATTTCCCTATAGGGTAGCACAAAGTGCGGTTTTCCTATCAATTGCCTCCATCTAGCCAAGAAATCAGCAAAACATTCATCTTTATCTTGTTTTAAATTGTATAGGTATTTAATAGTTACATGTCTCTCGATGTAGGCACTAAATTGATGAACAAATGATTCAGCTGTTTCTTCAAATTTTCTTAAGGAGTGAGTGGGCAATTGATAGTACCACTCTAATGCCATTCCACATAAAATTTTGGGGAACATTTTTAGTAATAGCAAGTCATCATGCGATATGTCGTGACATGCTATCCTAAACATGCGAAGATGTTCTATGGGATCTTCGGTTCCTTTATATATAGGCAGGACGGGCATGGTAAAATGTTTAGGGTATGGTTGAGCTACCACTATGGGATCCAATGGTTGGCTACAAATTTCTCGATAATTATACGAGGGACGGTAGGTATCTATCTGGTCCATACGTGAAGCCAATTATTTCACCATAGCTTCCAAATTACTAGTTTGCCCCCCATATTGATTCGGTAGGGCATTGACATGAGTTTTATGAGCATAGAATGGAGGAACATGTAGATTAGATGTCATGTTACTATTGTGTAAAACTTTAGTAGGAAAAATGTTATAGAGGAATTTTGAAGTTGGATTATGTTGTGTTCCAGATTGTTGAAAATTTGTATTTGGCTTTGTTTTAGATTTCTGTTTATTTAAAGCATTTTGCTCAATAGTTTGGCAAAACAAAGTAGTGAAGGGAATTTTCTTTTGTGCAGGAGTGGTTTTAGGTTGAGTAACAGGTTCCTTAGGAGGTTGGGTAACCTATTTTTTTGACATGGATTGGGCTATAGTGACCATATCCGTATTGGATGGTCCACCCTTATCACTTTCTTGATCAACAAAAGATAAAGGATTACTGTGTATATCAAGCGCCCGTTCTATAGCTGCTTGAGCGTCACTAACTTCCCCTCTATCAATACGGACTGCTACATTAAGGATGTCAATATTTTGATTGAGAAATTTTTGAAAATGTTTTGCGTTGTCAAAAGTGATGCCCCCATTGGGAGCTATTATAGGGGATGAGGATTCATTCTCTTTAACATTTCCTTCTTGTTCCTTATCTTCACCTAAGTCTTCATCTGATCGACCTAGAGTTTCTCCTTCCGGATTTGTATCTCCAAGAAGGACATTTGGGTTTTCAGTTGTATCTTGCAACCAATCTTCTCCTTCCCCTAAAGTTTCTTTACCATTCCTAAGTTTAGGCATGGTGCTAAGTTTTGATTTCAGCAAATATATATATATATATATATATATATATATATATATATATATATATATATGCAACAAATTAAAAGGTATATATTTATATATACCTAATGCAATATTTGGAATGAAATGTTTAAGTTTTTACTATGTTGTTTTTGATTTTTTTCTTTTTTTAGTTTTTCTTTGAAACAATATAATAAAGACAACAAATGAAACAATAAATGCACGCAATAATAATAAAGCTGAAAGTAAATGAACTAATCTTCTATGAACAATTTATGAATATCATTAATAGGTTCGAGTTGTTCAGGAGTCATGAAATGTTCTTCTTCAAATTGAAAGTTTTCTTTTAAGAATTTGATGAAAAGGGCTATGGTGATATTGTCTATCTCAGATTTTGGTTGATAATAATAATTCTCATGACAATATTTACAATATAACATAGCTCTAGGAGTTTTGTTCCATCTTCTCCTAACTATAAGATCATCTTCTAAGGAATCTATATGAACTAGAAATGGGCGCACTATAACTGTGTCTTCGAGATTTTCCCTGAAAGTTAAAAATTTTGCAGATACAAGAGCTCTCCTATAGGCTAACCATCTATGGCAAGCTCTCTGAAGTTCATGATAGAACACTAATTGATGAGGATCCAGGATTCTATCCAAGACTAGCCTCTTGATCTATTTAAGTTGTGTGGACCTAGATGAGATGAGACTAAGTCTCCTGACAAGTTCATCCCACAAGGATTGATTTCTACTTGTTTCAGGGATACTAAGGACAGAATTAACTTTTATAGCTGCCAATTGGTTTTCTACATTTATAGTAACTGCTAACCTCTTTTTAGGAGCTACCATCTAAACATGATTTTGAACCTTAAATGTTTTAAAATGCATCTAAGTTTTAGTTGTTCTAATTATTTTTGTTTTTGTTTTTGTTTTCAAAAGGTTATGATGAATTCACGTCGGGTTCACCAAAATGTATCACTCCAAATTTTTCGTATCCCTACCTTCAGGCTATTGGATCCGCGCCCGGAAGGAGGATGGGAAAAGGATGGTGCGGTACCTCAAACAAGAGGACTTCATGAAGGTCCTGCCTCTCAAGGGAGGTGTATTTTGGTGATTTTTTGACGGATGGTGGGTTCACCAGGAAACATTTGGCGGCAGTTTCCACGCCTAGGTTTTGGAATGTTTTTATATGAGTTCGTTTTATCCTTTAAGCATTCATCCTAGGTTTGGCCGAATGAATCTAACTTAATCTATATGAAAATGCAATTTAAATGAATACAGCAAACAAAGTAGAAAGCAAAAAATAGAGAATTTGCAGGAGGCCAATGGAGATTACCTGATCTGGATGTCTGAAGAATATTCTGGCGGTTGATGCAGTCTGGATCATCTGGAATTCTACAGAATCGCCTGCAATCAAACGAGATCATCTGAGATCTGACGAATTCGTTAGACGAATTCGTCAGAAACCTGGAAAACAGAGAATAGATACAAAATGCAAGAACTCCTACTATGCAAACAGAGGCAAAATATTCCAAATAATAAACTGAATACTGAACAAAGTTTAAAAATAGAAATAAAAGTAAATTGTTATACTTTAATGGCAGATTGTGAGCTTAACATGCAATCTAGACTAGATGGGTTAACTCCAGATGCAAAATAGGATAAAAACTAAATAGATTATCTAATTTGTAAAACAAAATAACTAAGGCAAAGTTAAGAAAAGCAAACTCCAGGCACTGATTGCCTCGATGTGGACTGCAGTCGAGATCGTATCGCATCAGTACGAAATCGTCTTGAATTTGATGAGATCGTCTCCTATCTGGAAAGGTTCGTCGATGACGATGGGTGCTGGCTCCGGTTGAAAATCAGTGGTGTACCTGCATAAAAACTGCTATAGGACTAGTGCAAAAATAATATTAAGGTGTTTTAGTGCAGAGGGATTCAACTTGCAGATAAAATTTAGCTAGGTGTTGGGGAGGGAAAATATTAGAGTTTAAATAGGCTTAGGGAGAGTTGTTGGGAGGTTGGAGATCATCCCAATTTGGGAGATCTCCAACGGGGGAAGGGTCCCAATGGCGCAGACACGCTTCTGCCCGGATTGGAGACCCGTTGGAACGGATTCCAACTATGCAAATTCAGTTTTGCGACAAAATCGTCTGGACGTTCTAGTCTAGACGAAATCATCAAATCTGGGGCGATATCGTCTGATCGGCGATGATATCGTCCAACGATCAAAACAACCTCTAAAAATGGCACGAAAAAAGGGGAAATGGGTTTCTCGACGGTTAACGGGCGGTTTGAGAGGTTAAATTTGAATTTAAAATTATTTACTAAGGTGAATGTAATTATTTCAATTTGACTACGCCAATTTTAGGGTGCTACAGATATATACAAGGTTTTTATGAAAACCAAGGCAAGAAAAACAAAAGGTTTTATTTAAAACCATGGTGGGCTTATGTGAAAAGGGCTTTTCTTAAAAGCCAAGGTGGAATTTTTTTTCATTGAAAAATAACCTCCAGTGATGAAGATATTAAAATTTAAAGTTAAAGTTTAAATTAATGGAGGGCCGACCTAAGTGCAATAAATGGAGGTTGGTATATATATATATATGTAAAGGTTTCAATTTATTTCATAAAGTGGGCATATTATATATCATCGAAAAGCTTATTTCGAGGGCTATTTGACTAACTTATTTAGAAGGATAAATAAGGTGTGTGTAAAGAGATATTTTTGATTTTTCAAAGGTGTTACAAAAGTGAAGTTTGCCTTGTTCTTTTTCAAGAGGACTAATTCTCGCATGAGGTGACAAGGTAAGCAATATTGTGATTTATTTTATGGTATAAGTGGTTTTGGGAATGAAAAAGGTTATGCAATGTTTTGATTTATTTTATTTTATGGTACAAGTGGTTTTAGGAGAGATAAGAAAGTTGTGCAATTAAAGGCCTTAGTGATGATTATTGAAAAGTGGAGTAATGTTGATTATTTTATGATTTACTAACCCTTGTGAATATTAGAAAAAGAATTTTGTGATTGTGGTAGATTTACAAAGATGTTTTTTCATCTTCATAAAAGGTATGGGCACATTCTTCTATTGATTTTTTATGGTGGTTGATTTCTAAAATATCATTGGAGGGAAAAGGATTGTTTGTGGTTTCCTTTTCAAAAGTGGTTGATTGAATGCTTCAAGGTTTTATAAGTTGAGAGTTGTGTTTAAACTTTGTTGTATAAGAATAGTTGTTGAAGCCCATTGGTTTTGAAAGAACTTGAGTTAGAAAAGAACATGAGTATCATTGTTATGTGAGATTTGTGGTTGAGCATTGTTGGAAACATTTGAGTTGGTTGATACATACTTGGACTAGGGTTGTGAGAGAGAGAGAGTTGTCCCTTGTGGTGATTGGTTGAGTTGAGTTGATTGAGCCTAGTCAAGTGATGTGTGAAGTGATTGTTCAAGTCCTATGAAACAAACTATTCCATTATTCTGATTTGAGTTGAGAGTAAGATTAGTACATATTGAGTCTCTAAAAATTCTCTTTATACTTCTATGAGATTTACTTGAGTTGAGTTGAGATTGATTTGATTTGATTTAAGTTGATATTGAGATTAGAACATATTTAGTCTCTAATAATTATCTTTATACTTATATGAGTTGATTTGATTTGAGTTGATTAGAGATTGATATTAGAACATGTTGAGTCTCTAACAATTATCTTTATGATTCTATGAGTTGAGTTGATTTGAGATCATTGTGGATCATTGGTGTCATCCATTGAAGAGTACATTGCCATTCATTGTTGAGTTCATATTTGAGCTTTGACTTGATAGATTTGTGGATGAGATTTGAGTGCTACTTGAGCATGATATATTGAGCCTTTGATAAGGCCTTTGGGATAGATTTGAGGACAGTGTTGGAACAGATTTGAGGATAGTGTTGGGACAAATTTGTGGACAGTTTTGGGCAAGTTCTTGGTGAGCTTGCTAGAGCAGATTTGGGAAAGTTCTTGGTGAGCTTGCTAGAGTATATTTGGGCAAGTTTTTGGTGATCTTGCTAGATCATATTTGAATAGGTTCTATGTGAACTTGTTATTCAACATTGGATAAGTTCTGTGTGAGCTTGTTATTCAATTTTGGATAAGTTCTATGTGAGCTTGTTAAGTAGGTTATGTGGAGCCTATTGAGCAGGTTCTTAGTGAGCCTATTGATAGATCTTTGGTGGTGACAGAGTACAAAGGAAAGAGGATAGAATATCAGTGGATAGAGATCTAAAAACCAACATAGTTGAAGACATATATGAGTGAGGAGTCTTCAAGTGGAGAGAGTTCCACTAGTCAGTGCAACGGAGAGACAAAGTCTTCTAAAATATCACATAGCCAGATCATAAGGGGAAAGAGTTCTCCTGTGGAAGACCCATGAACTTGATATTAGGAGATCAGCACATCCTTTGGATAGAGATCCATAAACATTGTAATTTGGATTTATTCTCAAAGAGATCGATTGAGAAATTTTTAGTAAAATATTTTCTCCGTGGAGTACCTCACATTGGGGAACCACGTTAAATCTTGTGTATCAATTATGAGTGGTGACTTGTGCTCTTGCTTACTACTGCTATCTAATTTATTAATGTACACTACTATATTTGGTTATTGCAATTAAGGACATTAATTGATATTGGTTTGGAAAGAAAGTAAAAAGTGGTCTTATATTTTTCACCCCCCATCTCAGTATAAGCTTTTGTTCTTCATTTATTTATCTTAGTAAAAGTATGTCTGTTCTCAAAAACCTTCAAAGTTTTATTTTTTTTGAAAGGTCATAATTTCATGAGTCTTAGTCCTTCAATGTTAAATTTTTAGTCCCTAAGATCATCACCAAAATATCCCAAAATACCATCATCCATCAATTATTCCCTCATGCTCCGGTTTATTTTAGAAAATTTCATAATAATCACCCTCCATAAATTTCTCCCAAGGTCTAAATCCTGTAAACTAATCTCCCAATTCCCTAAGCCTCAGCTCATCAACTCATCATTTTCCCCCTTTAGCACATTATACATTACCATGAAAATTCCACACCTAAAAGGGTTCCTTGGAAAACATAATATTTTTCATTCCCTAAGAGCACATAGAAAAATGTCTTTTCTACCTTAGTCCATAAGTTTGAAATAAAGGTCTCTGAAATATAATTTTTTCCCCATATACTAAGGCCTAAAGTCATTTCTCCAACAAAAATATATGTGCAACCTAAAAATTTTAAATCTCTTCCAAAGGTTTCATTGAAGTAAAATGGGTAATTCTGATTTGTTACCAAAACGGGGTAGCCACTTATTTTTGGTCACTAAAAATGAGGTGCTAGATGGTGATTAGGTCAAAAAATAAATGATTTTGATTCATCACCAAAAAGAGATGGACAACTATAATTGGCCTACCAGAAATTGATTGCTTAATGATTATTGGCTCAGAAATGAGTGACTCATATTACACCATCGCAATAGTGGTAGATCACTTTGATTGGCCCACTAGAACTTGGGCACCAAATGGTAATTGGTGGGAATAATAAGGCAAAGAAAATATACAAGGGAGAATAAGATAAAATAAGTTGCACCATAGTAAGAAAATATAAGAATTTGAAGGTGTTTTGCTAATAAAAAATTATTCATAATATGGTGCAATAACATTATTTTTCATAGGCCATAAGCCTTAAGGTCCCTCAAAAACCTTAATGGTTCATAAATAAATCCTCCCTAGTCAATATCATTCTCAAAACCTAAATTATTTCATATTGCACCTTTCCTAGTGAAAAAATTATTTCCCCGCCATGGTCTTGCACCTTAGTCTCTGAAGTTATATATATATGAAGGTCAAAATCCATATAGTCAATCCCCCTGTCACCAATTTTAAAAGCTACAACCTTATGGTAACATTAGAGAAAAATGAATGTTGTAAAGTCTAGTGCAAACCCCATGGAATATTTAATATTTTTCTAAAGCTAAAGAATCTCTCATGTCTATGCACATCCCCCCATTCCATGAGAATAATTAAAATGTCCTCCTAAGGTCTTCTTGAAATAAAATGGGCTACACTGATTTGCCACCAAAAAGGGGTGGACACGTATAATTGGCAACCAAGAATTAGGTTCTAGATGGTGATTTACACAAATATGAATAGATCATAAATCCCCACCATATTAGGTTTGAACGATTTAAATTCACCCACCAAAATTCAGGTGCTTGATGGCAATTGGCTAAAAAATGGACAGTTGAAAAAATCCCACAAAGATGAGGATGGAAAGCTTAGATTCATCCATCATGAGGAGGGTGCCAACATTCTATTGGTCAAAAAATAGATGACTCATAGTGAAGCACCACAAGAAATAGTCAATATTGATTGTTTTATTGATACTCGGGCACCAACTTTTGATTGGTGAGAGGTAAAATATAAACCAGTTGTACCACTAAGGCTTTTAGAATCTTGACTTGGCTTAAAATTTTATTTGTATTCTAAAGTGCCATGTTTATTTATCTAAGGTCCTAAGTTTAAGTCCCCCTAAACCCTAGTTCTTCATAAACATATGTCTTTCGCTATTCCAAAGATCTATTCTCATAACGTCATTTAAGGATCTTTTGTTTATTTTAAGCTTTGTGGTAAAAATACCTCACTGAATTAGCTCAGGGATAGCTAGGTTTTTGCACAAAATAAAATTAAGGGATTACTTTTTCATCCAAGATGTCACCTACAATAGAATATATGATTCAAAAATCCCCACAAAGGCCTTGCTTGTATTCTATACTAGGTCAATTGTATAGTCAAACCTCGATGCATGACAACTCAGAACTGCCACTTAGCTCCCCCTTCATGGCATAGGAGTGCGAGTGAGTTATTTTGATAACTCATATCTGCCAATTGACTCTCCATTCACTGCATGGGAATGAGAGTGAGCTTTTTAGGACAACTCAAAATAGCTACTTAACTCTCCCTTCATTGCATGGGAGTGTGAGTGAGTTCTTTTGGGCATACAAAAATAGTTACAGAAGCAGTTATGGAGCCCTTGATCAGGGATAAGTCTTCTCTTCACAAAAAAAGCATTCATGCAAAGTAACACTTCTGCATGTTAATTCAAAGAGACCCCTTGGGTCTATAAAATGGTGAGTTTCCTCACCCAAAAGATAGACAGAGAAGGAGCATTTTGAGCAACGAAGTGTTGCTAGTTTACTTATGGTTTGTGCTTTTACATCCATAATCTCTTAATAAAAAGAGAGGTTATTGGGTGACTTTTGAAGGCACGAATCAATGCCAAAAACCCAATTTTCTGACCACAATACCCTACCAATTTTTCGACAACACATCACAACAGGTTTCGGACCCATCCCAAGTGGATTGGTGTCAAAACAAAGTTTCACCTGCGGGTGGTTTGCCTTTAGGCACCCCCTACCTTATTATAGGTTTTCTTTTCTTTTGCAGTATTTTGTTAGTTATATGATTATGCTTCTATCAAATTTTTAGTTTATTTGGACTCATTTTAACCATCATTATATTTATCTTTTATTTTTCATACACAGGTGCTACTGATTCTTTGTTTGTTTCTTTGAACGCAGATTTTCAGCATTAGAGGAGCAGTGAGGAATCTACTTTTACCAACACAAGCGGTGGCAATGTTTTGGTTCACCCATCTTATATGTGGGCACGCGAAAGAAGGAATTCTGAAACAAGTTGTAAAAGACCAACATTTAACGCTCCTATCCCCTAAAAAGGAAGGAGACGTATTGTAACACAAATTTGAAAAGGATATCAATAAAAGGGCCGTATTTTATATTGCTTTGATATCTTGTGTTCATGTTCCTTATTTTTACGCATTTCTCAATAACATAGGGTTTGAGCATTATTTTAGTTTCGTTTACATTGCATTTTTAGTCTATCCTTTTTGTTTTTGAAATCTCATGGTTTTCGAATGCTAAGAATTCCAAGGATTCAAGTTTAGGTTATTTATTGGCTAATAGCCTACCTGGCAAAGGTGGTATCCTACCCGCACGACGATATGTTCATCACATTAGCTTTGCATGTGTATAGACCAATGTTTGCATGTGGATGAGCTAGCTTCTGGTACCTTAGATTGTCCCATGGATTACTCTTGCTAAATACAACAACGGAGTTAGTGGAGCTAATTAGGTGATCCTCCGTACAGGTTTGGTTGATAGCCTATCTGGCACTGGCGGTATCTTGACAAATACCACATAAACGAACTCAATTGCACACACAGGGATGTGAAATAACTTGGTTAACTTCAAGTCAGATTTAGACCTTGTTCAAAAGTCTCGCGAGATAAATGTACAATCTTGGCTAGTTAGTTAAAATATCTGCATCTCAAAAAATCTTAACTACATTTTGAAACAACCGATACATTTCATTCTGTACATCACCATCAGAAAATAGACAAACTACAAAAACAAAGTTTTCACATGCACCAGCATTCCACAAAGTTATCCCATTACTATAGCAAGTCAGTCAAATCTTGTACAGTCTATGGTGCATCGAAAAATCATCAACAATTCATTTCATTCGTTCCATATGCATACATCATACAAAGTAGACCCATTGCATTCATAATCGCATATGCATACATCAATGTAAAAACATGTACATCAAAATAAATCATGAAAAATGTATAACCACCAAAAAGAGTCATTTGTTATATATATATATATATATATATATATATATATATATATATATATATATATATATATATATATATATATATCATAACAAAATTGCCCGCAGGCTACAAAACTGGTCCTCTGACCCCGTAATCATACATCAAAATCCCCAAGTCTAGGGTGTCGTCCACCATGATCACATAGGATCGGTGTGATGGGAACTACCCCCCATGGTGCAGGTCCTCTGAGACCTCTCAGGGTGGCTACTTCTCGCCCCTGCACCATGCCCACTGGCCTCTCCCTCATCCCACCGCCTCTGCTATGAGGATGTTGTCTGCTCCATGTCGCTCCCTCTCGAGCGTCGTGATGATCCACCTCCAGAGAATGTAGGCACTTGCCCACCAAGGCGGATAACCTCATCCTCCAGCTTGTCCCGCTGTCGCTCCAAGTCCCTCGCCTATTGACGGTATGTCACAAGGTTAGCCTCGCGTTGCCCCAACTACACTCGTAGGAGATCATTCTCCCACAGTGCATCCCCAAGATCCTAATCTCACCTCTGTAATAACTCTGTCAACTGTGCCACCTTCGTGTGCAATATTTCCTCTGTATCCCCTAACACGGTCGGTTGCATCGACCCCTCTAGAGCATCGACCTACTTAAGAGCATCTTGCATCTCTGGCTACTCCTCCTCACTAAAGTCCTATCCTGCATCTACCACCTCCACCATGTCCACATCAATAGGAGATCCCCAACCCTCTCCTGGTGCCTCTGCACCCTCTTCGCCTCCTACTGCCTCATCCCCTCCCAGTGGCCCCTCACCTTGCCATTGCCAGAGTGTCCACCACTCCTGGTACTCGACAGTAACTCTAACGTCATCCATGTTCGGAGTATCTAGTACTGTATCTGCCTCCTCCCCTAGCAGCTCGAGGATCAGTGCAGATAGAGTCCTCTCATCGCTCCGATGTCGATAGAATATGAGTTCCCCAGGCAACCCCTGGCGTACCCCAAACTATCGTGTCACTCGAAGATAATGAAAGTATTCTTGCTCTATCCCGTGTCATCCAATGACCCACCTCCCCCTTCGGACCCATCGAAGCCACTCATCAGCCTCTGGCCATGCGGGACAATCCTGATATGGCCTCCAAACCACATCTCCTGGAGTCAGTCAGGCCAATGCATCTATGTAATGGTCCACATCTCCCATAAATCATCGACTCTGCCCTCGCTCCTTAGCTCGATACCATAAAGCACCATAACCAATATATCTATCCACCATGTCAACCCGTGTAGTCCAGGGTAGCCCGTGTGGTTGTTCTATGGCTATATGCTGCCAGGCCCAGCACTGCAACAAGTAACTGTAGCCAATACCCTTCTACTTTTGGCAGCAGACCTCATACAACTCATCATATAGTTGAGCCAAAAGCGTCTAGCCCCATCTCAAGATCATCGGCTCTATCACAGGACAATCCACTACCACACCACCTCTAGTAGGTTCCATGGGAACCTCGCCCCTGAGGAGTCTGGCAACAGCATGTTGGAAATGAGGCTTATGAGTAGTGCATGCCTCACTCCCAACACTCCCCTCTCATACCACCATCGCACTAGGATACCACCCACCTGACAATCCTCCTCTGCTTTATACACCGTGTCCTCCTCACCCAAGTCCCCATGTCCAAAAAATTGAGTCAGTACAGCCGTCCTCTTGCCCTCTCGAAGTCATCCGGATGGGCACCCCATCTATCAAAATTCGAAGAATTCGATACACATCCTCCAAGGTAACTATCATCTCCCCTGTCAGGAGATGGAAGGTGTTCGTCCGAACATCCCACAGACTGATCAAATCTGTCAAGTACGCCTGATCCCCAACCACTGCCTCCAATCATGCCACATGCTTGAGCCCTAAGGCGTCAAGCCACTCCCAGTCCTCCACACTCAATGCCTTGCGGGCACTAGAAAAAACAGTCGGTACCCGATGCCAACTCTTCACCACCTGCATATCACAAAACATAAACACATCAAAAACATGCATCAAATCACCATCACATATTCAAAAATGCATCAATATATAGTAACAACATTCATTCACATGTACATCTGTTACAATTTACAAACATAAAAAAAAAAAAAAAATAACAAAAAATCGACATGGTTTACCTACGGTTTCGACCTCAGTTTAGCATTTCAACAAACAAGTTCAAATTTTCATCTTTAATTTCATAAAAACAACACAAAATTGACATGGTTTCTCTACGGTTTTTAACCTAAGTTTTACCATCCAAACAAAAAAATTCATCCATTTTAGTCTAAGTTTTCATCTTACATTTCATAAAAACAACAAAAATTTGACATGGTTTACCTACGGTTTTTACCTAAGTTTACCATTTCAACACAAAAAAATTCATCAAGTTTTCATCTTACATTTCATAAAAACAACAAAAATTTGACATGGTTTACCTACGGTTTTACCTAAGTTTACCATTCCAACAA
Organism: Wollemia nobilis; assembly: GCA_028583015.1. Classification (NCBI taxonomy): domain Eukaryota; kingdom Viridiplantae; phylum Streptophyta; class Pinopsida; order Araucariales; family Araucariaceae; genus Wollemia; species Wollemia nobilis. The sequence continues at coordinate 22,784,864 of JAQPPZ010016875.1, forward strand.
AAAAAAAATTCATCCATTTTTTAAAATCTAGGGTTTCATCATAAAAACAGACAAAAAGTGACATGGTTTACCTACGGTTTCGACCTACATTTTACCATTCACATAAAAAAAAAAAAACATTTTTGTAACTGTGGTTACCCTAAGGTGTTACTCTAAGTTTCATTTAGGTTTATTCTACGGTTTTCCATCCAGGTTTCCATCGGTTTGCATACATGTTTCATTTTGTTTCATGGTCTTTAAATCAATTCATTCACCTTTTCATTAATTAATTAGGGTTCCATGTCTTAAACAAAAGAAAAACACAATAAAAACACATTTGCACTTTTCAAATTAAAACTCGAGGAGATAGTTCACTTACTGGTCTCGCCTCGGCTCCGTCGCCTGACGACCCGATTTGTGCACTCATGGTAGCTGGAAAATTCGATAGCGCTTCATGTCAAAAAATTTCCCTCCTCCTCCTCAGAGCTCTAAATCGCAATCATTGAACAGTGCAAATGAGCCAAATCTGTCATTTTTGCCTATTTATACTTTTTGCTTGCTGGTATTTGTCCCTGCCTGGAACGAGCACTTTTTCCTCGGAGGAGTGCTCGTCCCACCCCAGGACGAGTACCATAATGGAGTTCGTCCCCCCCCGAAATGAAAACAAAAAAAAAAGAATAAAAAAAAACCAAAATATACAGATAAAAAATACTAACAAAACCACTAAAAATTGCTAGACCAAGTGCTCTTGTACTTAATCTCTTGGCATAAAAAAACCAGATGTCGGGGTTTTACATTGTCATTCTATGTCTCCCAAAGAAGGCTACCATGGCTGGACTGCTCCATGAGAGATCAGATTTTTGCCAATGTTAACCCCAAATGGCATCCCCAAAAGGGTTCACACCCACCAAAAATAGGTCCAAAAAATCAGGAAACTGCTTAAGCATTCAACGACAAAACATCTAAAAGCACCCTCACTTAAGTCATCTTGGGTCAAGCAACTCGTCGCTTTTCTCATGTTGGTCATTCCCTCATCGATTCGTCGCTTGAGGGGGTAGTCACACTTAGTTATCAATCAATACACACACACCCAATCAAGGCAATAGCATGCATTCAAAGAATCATTGACAAAAACAATCACGCTTCTGCTTGGGGCAGCAAACAAGCAACAATCATAAACTGATTAAACGCTTGGCATTCATGAATTATGAACACAAGGTTCCCACAGACATAAGGTTGCACCCTTTGCCTATTCATGATTGATCAATGCCTAAGCTCAAGTCACACCTCACAAAAATAGGTTAACACTTGAAATCCAATTCCTTAGCTCATTAGAAGTAAGGATTCAAGAATGCATGCCCTTTCCATACTTGGGGAATCCAAAGCTGGTTAGATTACTAAGAAATCCTAATCATTAGTGCTTTGGTTATCTATTTTTGCTTAGCATTGCACCATGTGCAGTGCTTTCCAAAAAGGGGCATCTCTAGACACCAAAACAGCACCAATATGATTATGTGACTGCAAACAGTGATCGCATTAACACACACAGCCCCCAGGGTAGCCCCCAGAGGTTAAATAGTGGTTCTAACCACTCACACAATAGTTTTGAAAGGTCAAACACCAAATTGGCACCTTTTAGGCACTCTGCTACTTATTCGTTCCACCCAGGGATGAGTGCAGACTGGTACTCATTCCACCTAGTGACGATTACCAGCGCTCGCTTTAGGGTGGGATGAATGACAAGTTTGATCAGCAAAAAGTCAAACCTCGGTGCATGACAACTCAGAACTACCACTTAGCTCTCCCTTCATGGCATAGGAGTGCGAGTGAGTTGTTTTGACAACTCATATCTGCCAATTGACTCTCCATTCATTGCATGGGAATGAGAGTGAGCTTTTTAGGACAACTCAAATTAGCTACTTAACTCTCCCTTCATTGCATGGGAGTGTGAGTGAGTTCTTTTGGGCATACAACAGCAGTTACAGAAGCAGTTATGGAGCCCTTGATCAGGGAGAAGTCTTCTCTTCACAAAAAAAACATTCATGCAAAGTAACACTTCTGCATGTTAATTCAAAGAGACCCCTTGGGTCTATAAAATGGTGAGTTTCCTCACCCAAAAGATAGATAGAGAAGGAGCATTTTGAGCGACGAAGTGCTTCTAGTTTACTTACGGTTTGTGCTTTTACATCCATAATATCTTAATCGAAATAGATGTTATTGGGTGAATTTTAAAGGCACGAATCAAGACCAAAAACTCAAATTTTTGACCACAATACCCTACCAATTTGCTGACAACACATCACAACAGGATTTGAACCCATCCCAAGTGGATTGGTGTCGAAACAAAGTTTCACCTGCGGGTGGTTTGCCTTTGGGCACCCCCTACCTTATTACAGGTTTTCTTTTCTTTTGCAGTATTTTGTTAGTTATATGATTATGCTTCTATCAAATTTTTAGTTTATTTGGACTCATTTTAACCATCATTATATTTATCTTTTATTTTTCATACACAGGTGCTATTGATTCTTTGTTTGTTTCTTTGAATGTATATTTTCAGCATTAGAGGAGCAGCGAGGAATCTACTTTTACCAACACAAGCGGCGGCAATGTTTTGGTTCGCCCATCTTATATGTGGGCACGCAGAAGAAGGAATTCTGAAACAAGTTGTAAAAGACCAACATTTAACGCTCCTATCCCATAAAAAGGAAGGAGACGCATTGTAACACAAATTTGAAAAGCATATCAATAAAAGGGCCATATTTTATATTGCTTTGATATCTTGTGTTCATGTTCCTTATTTTTACGCATTTCTCAATAACATAGGGTTTGAGCATTATTTTAGTTTCGTTTACATTGCATTTTTAGTCTATCCTTTTTGTTTCCAGAATCTTGTGCTTTCACAAGCATTTATGACTCCCAAGTGCAAGCTTGAAACTACAACAAACCTACCATAAGTAATCCCCACTAGTATAGTAATAGATGGAAAGGAACACAAAATCTCCTCAATAGTGCTTGAAATAATCTAAGCAGGAGGACTACCCAATTTCCTCAAGATGCTTTAGTTTAAATTAACCTCTCCTCAAAGTTCTCCAAAGAGAAAAATGCTAAGTTTGGAGGCCCTACCTACTTTAAAAACTCATCAAAGCCTCACCCTGACACAAGTAGAAGAAGAAGTCATATATTTCAATCCTAAGGAAGAGAGGCAGATACAAGCCATAAAATATGAGAGATATTTGAAAGATACTCAAAACACATTAGAAGATCTAGATTGTCAAGAAACTCAAATATCATCTAAGCCTCTTACAAAAATAGAAATGACAATACCAATGGCTCAAATTATAGCTCTTCAAATGGATAAGTCAATCGGAGAGGCAATAGTTCAATACCAAGAGAATCCTCTAGTTCTTGCAAAAGCATAGGCTCAAATATACCACGTAGCCATAATGGAGAGCCTCTACAAAAGTAACCAAACCTTGATATCTAGAGTAGAACAATTGTAAACTAAAAATGAAATATTAAGAGTAAAAGTGGACCACCTCAAGTAACAAAGGTCAAATTCTCAAGATGTAGTTTCAACAACAAAGCCTTAGATTATAATAAAACATATTGATTACTCTGACTTCCTATCAAAATAAAAAGATAAATGAGGAATAAAATATAGGGGTTGGATGATTTGTAAGAAATATTCTACAACATTCATATGATCAAAGAATCTACATATGACCTAAGGCATATTCTAGAACAAGCAGAACAAAGGGTGAATATTGTATATCCCACTTTTCAAAAATTTGGAAGGTACTATGACCAAATATGTGCTGGAGATGGCACCTCCAATTTTTGTGCTGAAGAATTTATTAAAATATCTATATTTCTAAGAGATAGGCCTAGATGGTAGAAATGGGCTAAAGAGGTATCCACATGAGAAGAAGTGAGTGAAGAACTCAACAAAGTTGTGTTTTCTCTTCTAGAATACCTATAGGTGTCTCACATCAAAGATATGATACACAACAAAGTCCAAGACTTCAAATACGACTCAAATAATGACTTAGAACTGGCAAGATAAATCAATTTCACAATAGAGACAGTAGACCACATGTGTATTTTTCCCAAGAGAACAGAGAATGTGTCCAAGAACAAAAGATTAAGATCATGCAAGATCTAAACATGTTGATATTTACCATAATTTTTTTTGAAGAGGCATAGGATATTATTGATTAGGTGATAGGGGATCTCTAGGAACATCAAAATAAATGGAAAGGTATCAAAGGAAGGAAATTCATATTACCCATTATAACTTCCTCTTTAGAAAATACAATAGAAAAAGGGAAAAACACAAAATAGGATAAAATTGAAGGGGTCAGCGAGGATACTATTGAATCCACCATGGAATAAGATAAAGACTCAAAATAAGAAGGTAAATACATAGGGATAGATCAACCGTGAGATCTAAATGATATATATTTGTATCCCATTTTGAAGGTCTAAAATCTGAAGATAACCAATTACCAATTTTTAATAAAATAGATAAATACAACTATTATTGAATAGAAACACATTCAAAAAATCAAAGATATGATATTATGACAAGTTGAGGGATTAGATGAGGCCAATTATAATAGAACATGGCTCCCTAAAGTTATAAGAAGGATTGTTATAGCCAAAAAAATAATGAACCTTTTGCATAGCTATTTTGCTAGAGGTATACTAAGAGTTTCCTTGTCTTCTTGTTGTATCTCCTTTTTGTGTCTTTTCTTTTTGCCATATCTTATTTCTTCTATTTCTATGCAAGTCTTGATAGAGAAGTATTCAAGAACTGATATCATTTCCAAAAACTGAGTTAGAGCTTTGGAGGTGTTACTATTACTGAGATCAAAATCCTATATTAGGGGCTTCATCATCATCATCAGATAGGACAATAAGATGTGCTTTGATTTATAAAAATTTTATGGCTTTGAAGAAGAAGTACACCTATTATTCTCATCAAGTACAACATATCTACTAATATAACTTACTAGTGTTAGGATCCATGAGATTATATTCCTTTGCCTCATTGTTATAGCCAATTAAGATACATTGCTTGGGTTTTCCCTCCAACTTCATCTACTTTTGGATTGGAAAGAGAATAAATTTAGTGCATCCAAACATGTAAATGTGTGACATAAAATATTTATTTCATGTCCATACGTCTTCAATTGTCACACAATTAACTGGAATTGTGGGCGTAGGGCTTAATAAGGAGACCATAGTATGAACAACTTCTACCTAAAATACTAGCTCTAAATTGGTATTTCTTAGCATGCATCACATAATCTCTTGAATAGTGTGATTGTACCTCTCTACAACTCCATTTTATTTAGGAATGTAGGTAGCCATCAATTGTCACTTGATGTCATGTTGGTATAGGAATGGAGAAAAAATATTACTAGTGTACTTCCCCTTTATATGAGTAGGGTGTACAAATGGGAAAATCAATAATATTTTACACAAGAGCTTTGAAATCCATGAAATAGTTAAAATATTCATAATTGATCATCAATAAATGTGCCCACATCCATTGGGTATGATCATAAATAAATAGTTGAAAATATTTACAACCACTAACTCAAAGCCATGGATTTGCACAAATTATATGCTCCAGGTCAAGTGGGCTAATCTCTCTAGAATATTTTATCCAACTTGGCCTGAATTCTTTATCAAATATGGAATCCCATGTTCTATGGCATGGTGTAGGAGTGGCTTTAGTTGGAGCTAAGATGTCAAAATAACCTAGGCCATAAGAAGGTAGATTAATTTTTCTTGGGTGTAAAAACTTGGTGGTTTCACATTACAACTATAAACTATAATATTTTATCCATACCAATAGTATGATCAATGACCATAAAACCTCTATATTTTTTAAAATGTGTTAGATTTTCTTTGCACCTATTTTAAAAATTTAAGACCAAGTCATGATCAGTAAATTGATTCACAAAGAGTAAGTTTTTCATGAGGCTAGGCATATAAATAACTTGATTTAGGTGTTAAGTATGCTTCAATATGCAAAGGAACATCAACAATTCCAGAAACTATATAAATTAATTTGTCATCAAGCATAAATTTCCCATAGTAAGATAATGGGTAAAGCTCACAAACTATTCCTTCTGGTATATCATATGTTTAGTAGCTCATAAATAAATGGACCAAACATGACTAGATTTTAAATAAGAATTAAGAGATTTAATGGAATAGACATAACCATATCCTTATACATTAGAATCAACATCCTTATATACATTATCATGTTGATGTTGAGGTGCAATATTTTTTTCAATGAGAACCATTTTCTTCAATATTTAATGTAATAATTGGTTCTTACAATAAACTTTTATGTATTGTACAATATTTCTAAAGCAGGTGTCTTGATTTTCCATAGATGAAGCATATAAAGTTGGAATTTGAAGAGTTCCTATATACTTGACGTTATTTTTTCCTTTGTATTTTTGCTCATTTTGGTTCTCTTTGGGGGTGTGTCACCTTTCTTAGACTACATTGGCATCCTATTTGATACATGACTAAAGCACATTCATATTTAATATTTATCTCTTGAATTGTTTTCTCCTAATGAAATAAATTCACAAGAAACTCAAACGTATAACAATGATTAGTTGTGTTTAGAGTTGTAACCAAACTTTTACACAAGTGGTAGTGCATGCAATGCTATCATAACAAGCACAACATCATTGATGGTTTTTTTCTAATACATGTATTGAGGCTCATAATTCAAAAATCTATCATAGAAAACCTTCTATATTCTCATCGATCTTCATCCTCAAGTAATGCAATTGGCTCTATAGGTGTAGAACTTGATTCTAGTTCATGGATTAAAACACCTTAATGAGTTTATTCCATACATAATTTATGGTTACAACATTGTAAATGTATGATTGGATCTCATTAGTCATCTCAAACATTATGGTCAAATTCACTTATTGATCAGGTTTATCAAAATTTCTTTATTTATTTGGGTTAGTGGCATATCTTTGCATAATTCCAAATACCACTCACCATAGATATTTAAACTCTAGTGAATATTTAAATTCATATTCTATGCAAAATAGTTGTCACCTTTCAACAACTAGGGAACAAGAAACAACATTTTGGAGCATTAATAGCCATAATTAATCTTCACAAAACTTCAAAATAATAATTCCACTAAAAATATTTCCAACGAGTATGTATATGCATGTAATTGTAAATCAATCAATGCATCAAACCACAATAAATTAGGAGGGTCTCATTGGGGTAGAATACTCCTAAGTAAGACTCTAAAAATATTCCTATATCATTCTAGGGTATTAAAATATTAGGTGAATCTCCCCATTTTCACTTACATTTAGTAATTATTATAACCAAACAATATTTTAAAGTGCCAATGAGGCTTCCCACTATGCATGTGGGATAATATTAGGAGTTCTCTTTTCAAAATAACAATATTTTTATGTGTACCTGAGAAATAATCAACAACCAATGCCCTTGTGTGTTCAAATGATGGGAGATTCCAGTCACTCTACTTTCAATATTTCATTAACAAAATATTATCTTAGATCAATTCGTGGCCATTCCCATGATATATGTGGGATAAAAAAATCCCACTAAAAATCATGTAAAATTACCTAAATGGTGACACTAAGAAACATATGAGTCAAACCTTGGTCAAGGACACATAGGATATTATATTTGCAATCAAATTAAATGTATGGAATATGAATATCTTTAATTGAAATTAGATCAAACGATTGTATTTCCTTGATGTTAGGGTTTTTCAACTATTACTTTTTGTGATCCCTCCTTTTCACTTCTATATTTCATGTGTTCATTAACATTTAGAAATAAATAGTTTTTAAATTGCACCGATGTATTTCCTCTTCATTGGATGGTGCATAATAGTAATTTCTCAAATTTGGATGGTGCATAATAGGTATTTGTTAGCAAAGAACATGTTTATCCTTCGAATATTCACATATAGAACTTATGACACATATTGTATAGAACCAAGAAACTATACATTTTTATACTTCTCAGATCATGACCAATATCATGAATTTGCACTTCTCACAACCAACAATAGACAATTCATGTAACAGATCCTATATGCATGTTTTTGTCTCCATGGTGTAAGTATTCTCACAAACTATTATACTCTTCTTTAAACAAATAAAATCTTGATGCCTCCACTTAAATGGATTATGTGGCTTCACCTCCATAAGATATTCATGTAAATTCTTGGGAAAACCTTCATGTCTAATAATTATTTTTTCTAGTCCCTCTTGAACTCCATTTTTGAACTAAGATTTGGCTTTAGGCTAGGAAATCCAATCTCTAGTGTGATTTGAGAAAATGTTAGAAATTACCTTTACCCTTCTATAGAAAAAATGTAGTTACTTAAACCATAAAAATTTTGTTAAAGGTTTGTCTTGATGCGTGATAATAAGGGACCACTAAATTGAGTGAATATTCATAGATAGTCTAGTACAAAACCTATTACCACTCCATTAGAGCCAAGGTTTGATATTTTTCTAAGCCTTCCATCTAATTTTGGTAAGAAAGGTACCATATATTTTAATAGGCACTTTCATGACCAAAAGTGACGGTAACCCAAGGCCTTTTCAGGATTTTATCCTGTATAGGGTGCCTAAGGATATGTATTTTCGAAGAAATTTTTTTTAGGTTTCATTACCATGCACAAATTTGATGATCTATTTGGCACAAAGGGCTATCCCTTGCATTTCGATATCAAGAAGGTCCAAGCCTCTAGATTTCCTTGGAAGGCAATAAAAATCCCATACCACTCTATTGAATCCTTTCTTGTCTATTAAGGCCCACAAAAAAGTCTTCGAGGAGCTTCTCTAACTTTTGATAAATGGCTTTGGAAGGGGCCCAACATGACAAATAATAAATATGTGTGGCACAAAAAGTTTAGAATAGAATTGGAATTTAGTGCCTAGCAAAGTCACTTTTGAAGCTTTATGCTCCACTCTATCAAAAACATATTGCCACAATAATGAGGAAGAAGACTAGAAGACAAAGGAAATGCATATGAACTTGAACATATTTCCATGTCGTATACATTTCCAATTGTATCAATTGAACCAATTAAGCTTAAGTACAAAATATTATTTGTAACATTAAGTTTTTTACCATTAAATTTTGGACCCTTAGTCTTCACAAAAAGTATTTAGGCATTGTAGTGCGTTATTGATGTTACTTTCCTCTTCAAAGAGTGTCAAGAAGGAGTCGTCTATAAAATTCCCATTGATCAAAGGACTGTGTCACCTTTCTCATAATACATTGGTGTCCTTTTTGATACATGACTAAAGCACATTCATATTTAATATATCTCTTGAATTTATTTCTCCTAATGAAGTAAATTCACAAGAAACTCAAACGTAGAACAATGATTAGTTGTGTTTAGAGTTGTAACCAAAATTTTACACAAGTGGTAGTGCATGCAATGCTATTAGAACAAGCACAACATCATTGATGGTTTTGCCTAATACATGTATTGAGGTTTAGAATTCAAAAATCTATCATAGAAAACCTTCTATATTCTCTTTGCTCTTCATATTCAAGTAATGCAATTGGCTCTATAGGTGTAGAACTTTATTCTAGTTCATGGATTCAAAAACTATAATGAGTTTATCCCATACATGATTTATGGATACAACATTGTGAATGTATTATTAGATCTCATTAGTCATCACAAACATTATGGTCAAATTCACTTATTGATCAAGTTTATCAAATTTTCTTTATTTATTTGGGTTAGTGACATATCTTTGCACAATTCCAAATACCACTCACCATAGATCTTTGGACTCTAGTGAATATTTAAATTCATCTTCCATGCATAATAGTTTTCACCTTTCAACAACTAGGAAACAAGAAACAACATTTTGGAGCATTAATAGCCATAATTAATCTTCACAAAACTTCAAAATAATAATTCCACTAAAAATATTTCCAATGAGTATGTATATGCATGTACTTGTAAATCAATCAATGCATCAAACCACAATAAATTAGGAGGGTCTCATTGGGGTAGAATCCTCCTAAGTAATACTCTCAAAATATTCCTATATCATTCTAGGGTATTAAAATATTAGGTGAATCTCCCCATTTTAACCTACATTTAGTAATTATTATAACCAAAAAATATTTTAAAGTGTCAATGAGGCTTCCCACTATGCATGTGGGATAATATTAGGAGTTCTCTTTTCAAAAAGTAACAATATTTTTATGTGTACCTGAGAAAAAATCAACAACCAATGCCCTTGTGTGTTCAAATTATGCGAGATTCCAGTCACTCTACTTCCAATATTTCATTAACAAAAAAAATTCTTATATGAATTTATGGCCATTCCCATGATGTATGTGGGATAAAAAAATCCCACTAAAATTAATGTACACTTAGCTAAATGGTGCCACTATGAAACATATGAGTCAAACCTTGGTCAAGGACACATAGGATATTATATTTCCAATCAAATTAAACATATGGAATATGAATCTCTTTAATTGAAATTAGATCAAACGATTGTATTTCCTTGATGTTAGGATTTTTGAACTATTTATTTTTGTGATCCCTCATTTTCACTTCTATATTACACGTGTTCAATAACATTTAGAAGTAAATAGTTTTTAAATCGCACTGATGTATTTCCTCTTCATTGGATGGTGCATAATAGGTATTTGTTAGCAAATAATAAGTTTATCCTTAAAATATTCACATCTAGAACATATAATAGTTTTTAAATTGAAATGAAAGTAGATTCATCTATGAAGAGCACTTGAATAAAGTGGAGAAATATGGGGCCAAATCCTAAAGCCTATAGCATGACCAGGATGAAGTGCCACTCAATCTAATTGTATACCTTAGCAACGTCTATTTTAAGAAAAATAACCTTATGCTATAATTGTATTACCTATTCCATTCCTTTCAAGATAGCAATAATGTTATCCAAGATGTATCTACTCTTTATTTTATCTGGATGGATAATAAAGGGGAGCAAATTTCTAATCCTAAGCACAATGGATTTCTCTATAATCTTGTAAGAAACATTAATCAAGGTAATGGAATGCCAATTGCAAATATATTTAGGATCCCCTATTTTAGGGATGAAATTAATATTATCTTGATTGATCAAATGGCCTAGGGATCTAGCCCTAAGAGCTTATAAATAAACTTGGTGTAGATTTTACCCCATAATACCCTAGAGAGCTTTGTAAAATTCATAGGAAAGCCCATCACAACCTAGAGCCTTATCGTTGGCCATGGACAAGGTTGTTAAATTAAGCCCTTTCTATAAAGGTTATGCATAAGGGGTAGTACCAAAAAAGTAACTATAAATTTGGTGTGAATCAAGGTGAATCCTGTATAAACTTTGGGGCACATTTTTCAAAATTTAGCAGATAATTTATCAAAATATGGTGAATTTTAAAAACTTTTGCACATAAATTATAAATACATTTTGGGGGCACTTTTAACCTATTAAATCATCCTAAAACTTCATAAACCACCATTATATCAGGCTTAAAAAGAGATTTCCAACGAGTAAAAATATGCCTATGTTTAGATATATATTGGTACCTAAAATTGTGAAATTTGTTAATCGCCTTGTGATAGTCGCTTGTGTCAGTCGCCTTGTGACAGTCACCATGTGGTTACTATCACAAGGTGACTAACACAAGCGACTGTCATAAGGTGACTGTCAATAATTTTATAATTTTAGGCATCAATATATATCCAAACATAGGCATATTTGTACTCGATGGAAATATTTCTTCGAGACCAATCTAATGGTGATGTATTTATAAAGTTTCAAGATGATTTAATAGGTTAAAATCTATCCCAAAATTACATTACTTCCTTACCACCATCTTTAGGTCCACTTTTGATCTATTAAATCATATTTAAACTTCATAAAAATACCACCATTAGATCGAGCTCAAAAATAGCTTTCCAATGAGTACACATATGCCTATGTTTGGATATATATTGATGCCTAAAATTGTGTAATTATTGTCAGTCGCCATGTGATAGTCACCATGTGACAATCGTCATGTGACAATCGCCATGTGATAGTCGCCATGTGATAGTCACATTGTGGCAGTCGCCACGTGACAGTCGCCTTATGATACTCACCGCATGGCAACTGTCACATGGTGATTGACAATAATTGCATAGTTTTAGACATCAATATATGTCTAAACATAGACATTATACTCATTGGAAAGCTCTTTTTGATCCCGATATAATGGTGTTGTTTTTATGAAGTTTCAATATTATTTAATAGGTCAAAAGTGGCTCCAAAGATAGTGGTAAGGAAGTAATGTTATTTTGGGATAGATTTTGACCTATTAAATCATCTTGAAACTTCATAAAAACACCACCATTAGATTGGGCTCAAAAAGAGCTTTCCAATGAGTACAAATATACCTATGTTTGGATATATATTGATGCCTAAAACTATGAAATTATTGTCAATTTTCATGTGACAGTTGCCTTGTGACAGTCGCCATGTGGCGACTGTCACAAGGCGACTGACACAAGTGACTGTCACATGGCAACTATCATAGTTGTCCGTGTCAGTCACCTTTTGTTAGTCGTGTTGTGTCATTTGTTTGCTTTGTTTCGTTCGCTATCGGATAAAATTAATGTCTTAATTATATGAGTGTCACTATTAGAGTTACCTATATATAATGGGGTACAAGAGGTGAATTGGGAAGGATAATGTTTTTTAAATAATTTAAAGGCAAAAATTTGGTGGGGAACCTTATGGTACCCGGTCAAATTTACCCAAAAAAAAATATCCTGTAATTTTCGAGCAAATGGACCGACCTCTAAGGTCCCAAAATTAGCAAAATAAAAATTATGACAATCCTAAAATTTGTTCTAAATTGTAAAATTTGCCACTGTGCATAATCCTACTTCCTATGAAAGGGGGCTATCATAGAGGGCTTATTGAGAAGTAGAAATATGGCAAGGAACTACTCTGACATGTTGTCAAAGGGCTTAGGCTTGAGCTAGAGTGGGTTTCTAATCTTGAAACATATTTTGGTAATGGTGATAAAAGACTAAAGAATATTAAGAAGCTCTGTTAAAATGCATTTCCCTTCATGAACTTTCTTGATTTTTTGGGTTGTGTCTCTTCCTCGAAGAGATTGGAAAATTCTTTGGAAACCCTATCCCTAATATTAAGCTAATGGTATTTTGATTTGAACTAGGCACCTCGAGCAGCATGAGCATTTGCTAGCTATTGTTACTAGTAAATCTTGGCCACCTAGAGTTGCAATACAATGGAAAAGGATTGTGCTTCCAACTTCAACATGGTGTGTTGGAGCTCCAAGGTGGTAGGCTTGTTTGAGAAATGGTAGAAGAAGTGTTGTTGTCACCCATAAGTATGAAGGAAGTGAGTAGTACACTCTAACACATCATTCCACTAGACAATACACCCATTGATATGAGTGGATGGAGCTCCAAGTTTTAGATGTGCTATATGTGAGCAACTGAATATGGGTGACTAAGTAGTGATATGTTGAATTACAACTAAATGCTCAAATTTGACATTCCACCTCTCACCTATTCAATATAAAAGCATATGGGCAAGTGGTCTAAGAGTACAACCTCAAATAGTGGTTCAACTGGGAGTGAGAAATAATTGGTAAAAGTAAATATTGGCTACCCAGATAACATCACCTTGTCAAGCCTTCTAAGAATTATATCAAAACTAACATGCAAGTTGGACTATGTGTGCCATGTTGTGTTGACACAAGAGTATTGCACATTGGATCATAAAACCCTAATTTATTGTATATGTGGAACCAAGCTGGTCATTTTTCCACTACCCAATGCATCGAGTGCCCACCACTCTTGTCTATGGCTAGCTCAATCACTAGATTCTCTTTCATCGATTGTGAAACTGAGGTAACAACCATATTTGTAGATGATTTGGAGTGCAAAGATTTAGCTAAACTAGTAGACATATTTTTGCATCCTCCCATAATGATCCAACCCTCCTCTTTGATATCTCTAGACAAATCGACCTTGACACATACCTTTTTCTATGGGTGGGCATGAAAAACTTATCAACTTCTACCAATATTACATGTCCTAAGGATTCCACGATGCAACTCAATAAAGGCCAAAGGAGAAGGTGAAAAGTGGGGAACTTGACATAGACTGGAATATTAGAGGTTCTTTTCTCTAAAACAAAATTATCCTAAATCTATGGAGAGAAGACCAACAAAGAGCTCCACATGTACCATGAGCCATGCTCATAAATAGCCTTTGCATGAGGAGAATCTACAAAATGGAAGAGAAAAAGCCCTTGGTGATATTTTGAATCCACTCAAGCTTGATTCCATGAGGAACCTTAGCCAAGTTGACCTAAACCTACAAAATCAAATTATCAAGAATGTGCCCCATAAAATACGCCACCAGGGTAAAATATTATAGTCATTTGCAAGTATTATAAAATTTTGGTAGAGATAAAAATACATTAGGGGATGAAAAATTACCTCATGAACCACCTTTGAGATGAATTTTGTAGGATGCTTGATGGGTGCCATTTCCACTTATCTTTTCTCCTATAACACCAGTGCTAATGCCTGGCCTACTAGGTTGGGAGCTAATGCCTGGCCTACTAGGTTGGGAGCTATATAAAACTACAAAGGGCTGACCAAGAAGAGCCAAACAAATCCTAACACAAAACAAGAGTGAATTTACACCAGAATGAAGCTCATGCTTGTTGCAATTTTTAATCTGTGTACATCCTATATTTACTATAAAGGTATCATCCAATTTTTCATAAATTTACATGTGGGCTCTAAAACTAAATTTGATCTACACAAATTAAAATAAGTTAAATACATGATTTATTGGATAAAATATTAGGTCTAAAGGATATCTTATTATGTAGTAATTTCATAAGAATGAGTTGTGATAGGTCTAATTTGTATACTATATTTATCACAAATAAAAAATATATATCACTAACTAAAACATGATCCACACAATCTTGAATTGAATTAAATATATAGTTTATTTGACAAAAATGTTAGGTTCAAGGAAAATCTTATCATATAACATTTTTATTGGACTGATTTGTGATAAATATAGTGTTCCATGGGGACGCATCCCCCACCCTGGGGGACGCATCCCCCCATTTCCCACGTCCCCCAGGATGGGGGGACGACAAGGGGGACGTTTCCCCTCATCCCCATTTTTGGGGGATGGCTAGGAAACGTCCCCGGGATGGCTGAGGCCTGTGGCCTCCCATCCTTGGGACGTCCCCCTTTTTGAGGCGTCCCTGGGGATGCCTAGCCATCCCCGGGGACGGCTGGGCCCCATGGGGGACGCTCGAACCGTCCCCGGGGACGGCTGGGAATCCTCAAGGATAGCTGGGCACCTTTTTAAGGTGCCCAGCCATCCCTAGGGACAGTCTGGCCATTCCCCATGGGGCCCAGCCATCCCCCACGGCCAACAGGATTACCCCGCCCGCAGGCCTTCCTAGTGTAGTCCACTCTCTTACAAACATCATTATATGTTGCATTGCTTGTTAATGGATATTAGCAGTGATGGAAATAGCCATCTATATCATTCTATTGCAGATTAGGGCTTGTCCCATCCCATTCTCATGGACTTAATAAGCCTTTTCATCCTTGTTTGTGTTGGTTCTGTCCTCTATAATGACTGAGTGAAATATTTGTACTATTTGATGTTATGGTTCTTCTTGACATAATAGTGTACTTTTGGCATCTAGGGTTTACTGTGTAGGATTTCTCCCTCTAGTTGAGACTGTCTCCTCTACCCCACCCAACACTATCTAAAATATACAAGCTCCTTGTGTGGCTTCCTCTTGCTATTGGCTACGATTTTTCTTCATTATCCATCATATGTGGATGTTAATATACATATTATTTATTTCCTTTCTTTCTACATCAACAACTGTGAGGATGTGAGAATATTCTTACACATGGCATCGTTATTGACAAGAAGTGTTACTTTGGCAGTGCCATGTTGTTGAGACTATATCTGATGCTTTTGGTGTTTTACCAAATTATTGATTATTTATTGCTTACAAAACATATCCTTTTGTTTACTGTATTATTTATTTAGTAATTGTGGAAATGTTTCTAGTTAAATATTATCTATGGGAATCAATGACATCGATCTAGATCATGTTAAAATAATTAGAAAGGGCTAAACATATAATGCCCTTGCAATCTTCTTGTTATGGAGCAAGAATAGTATTTATTACCAAATTAAATATGTTAATTTATCTTATCTATGGAAGTTGGTTATGGCTTACACGACTTTCATTTGCATAGTTTATCTACTAAAATGTGATTGTAGCTGACCTTGAGTACTCTAAGAGTCTGATGCATAGATTATGTATGCATCTCTGCACTTAACGAATTTTTTATTATACGCACATATCTAAGAAACATTATTGATCTTTACACATTGGTGTGTTACAAGATGTTAGAGTGACTATATGCTTCCTTGAGGTGTTAAAACCAAGTAGGTCAACCTTATCTAGTTAGAAGGATGCCCCTTTGTCAACTGTTCCAAGGTTAAACTTTGTAGAATTTTGAATGTGTAGATTATTCTAAATTTCTAAAAAATTTCATTTTTTATAGTATTATACCAGCCGTCCCCGAGTCGTCCCCTAAAATCGACCCGTCATCCCCCGCCATCCTCGGAAACACATCCCCACGTCCCCCCGTCCCCCCATCCCCCAGGCTCGTGGAACCTTGGATAAATATAATTCTTATATTATATTTATCACTAATTATTAAACATTTTTTATTGCATTTTTTAAAATTATTTTCATTTTGTTTGAGTTTCTTTAGTTAAGTGAGTTACAAAGTTCAATAAAAACATATTATACTTTGTAATCATAAAGTTTCAATCATTAGACTTGAATTGGATTTTATTGAGAACTATATCGTTCACTAAAAAAAATTATTTTATTTTTTAAAGATGTTATTTTTAATTAAATAGGAGAGTTGGTTACAACCACTATTTTTAGTAACTAGTCAACCCTGGGTTCAAACCAAGGGACTGCTCCCAACAAATCTATATGTCCCATTCTTGTTGACCCGACGTGATATGGGAACCACCGGTCGCTCGAGGTTTGTACTTTCATCGTCGATATGGCACACTCGGAGGATTCAGAGAAGACTACTACCTTTGCAAAGGGTTGGCTTCCCTCCCAAGGTTTGAACCTAGGTCTCTCCTTGGTAAGTGCTCAGCCACACCTACACTTACCAATCCACCTAGCCCTTAGGGGTTAAAGTATTTGTTTTCTCATAATGCCAAAGATGTTATACATGGAAACTTGAGACCATGACAAGAACTTTAGATGTCAAGAAAACTTGAATCCTTGACCTCTTCACAATAAGCACCCCACTCACCACTTCATCAAAGACTTAAATTTTAATTTTTGTAAACTTGAATACATATATAATTTTGTTGTCTATTTAATTCAAATTATTTATGTTAAGGTTGTTTTCATCAATTTTAAAATTTTATTGTCATCATGAAAAATTAAATTGATTATTATAAATTAAAATTATATGTTGGGTGAGGCTTGTATTTTAATATTATATTGTAATTTAATAATAAAAAATGATACTACTTTCTTTATAATAATAATAATTTAATAGTAATTTAATATTTTTATTTTTTATTATAATTCAAATTTAAATAAATTTTAGTTATATATACAAAATTTAAAATTAATTTTAATTAATTTTTTTTGGTAATTGGTGTGTTTATTAGCTAGGTTTTAACTGGGTCCCAACCCTAGATGTAAAAAAACCTTAACATGTTGATAGGAGTCATTTCTGCATAGTCCCACGCAGGGGGTAGTGATGAGAAAAACTAACCGATCCTACATAGAGGAATGTAACCACAAAAATCCTACACAGGGGAAAATGGCACTGGTATGAATATAGTACGTGCTCACGCAGGCACAGCTAAAGACCATGCTACAAACATCTATGGAAAAACCAGCCATAACCTGTGGAAAGGCCACCACATGATCAACAATAGAACGGGCAAGTAGAAAAGGACATACAACAACTAAAAACATGACCCAAAGACGACAAAAAACAAAATTAGAAACTTGGTCTAGGAAGCACGCTTAAGGGTCCATCTCTGAGAAATATTCTTTAGTACTTGCAACATTCTACTTCAGGTATTGCTTCATGGCATTTGTGGTATTTTTAAAGGCCGCGATGAAGCATTTCATGAACATCCTTGTCATCTTGTTGGAAATACCCGAGTTGGGGTCAGAATCCCCACTAATATCATCAGACACGTTGATGGGGGAATTTTGACTAGAATCAACTTTAGCTTTCTTAGTTCTGGAAGATTTGCAAACTGGGGTAACCGTCTCTTCGATCTTAGCTTTGTGATTTCCCAAATATGCCTTCTTGTTGCTGGTGGGGAGAGACTTGGAGGGAGTGGCTATGGGTTGGGAGCCTTTTTGGTGACAGGGGTTTGGAAGGCTTCATCGCTAAAGGGCTCACTTGAAAGGGAGTGAGAAGTACTATGGACGTGGGAGGAATTGGGGGGAGGACTACAGAGGGGTGTTCACAATTGACAGGTTGGCTACGACATGGTGGTAAATGATAGCAAAAATGCCTTGGTGAGTGGGTGCTGAATAATTTTTGTGAGCGCTAAAAAGTGGAAGCTAGACATAGGTTTCATCAGGTCATCGTAGGCTAGGTATTGCATTATGAGAATAGCGACTGTGGGCCAAGGTAAAGGAAGGTATTTGTGCTCCAAGGACATGCCTGTCCATTTGAAATCACTATAACTTGGAAAACCCTCTAGTTTTAGTTCCCAATTGTGGTTATCACACTGAACCTTACGACTAGAGAGGGGTAAACCCAAAAATTTAAATATGAGGGTCGAAGTGACTTTGAAACAGAGGTTTTTGACAATGTCACGACTGTTAGACCATGTTATGACAAAATCGTTAGTAATATCTGCTTTAGGGCCTTTAAATTTGGATACAACGAAAAAACGTCTGCAAGCTTGCAAATGGGAGGCTGACAGAGTGTCGAGATGGAGGCTGTTGGGCTCAATGTAGGCCATGGTGGTAGGATTAGGGGAACATGGGAAGGTGGTGGAGAGGCTCGATCGAGGGTTGGGGTGGCAAAAATAGATAACTTCAATAAGGCATAAGCGACAAGGGTGAGATAAATAGGGTGAGGGAAGCTCAAAGGACATGTCGATTGACATGGGATGGTGACAGGTGGACAGGCAGTGGATAGGGTGGAGATGCTGGGGATTGGTGAGAGGCCTTGAAATAATATCCACACGGGTCGAATTAAAGGACTTGAGGCACTTGGAAACAGTTGGAGTCAGAGGACAAACATGCTTGAAACCAGCAACATACATGGCTTTGAGATTATGACCAGAGCTTAGGAACCCAACGTTGTGATGAACAAACGACCACTCGATAACATCATGGTTGAAAAAACTGACAACGTGACCAAACATGAGGTGGTAATGGGGTGTACAAAATGGAATACTCCCACGGGAGGTGTTATGCTTCAAAACCTACATCACCTTGAAAAAAGAAAATATAGGTTAGATTGGGGGGCATAAAAGCACCTGGCATGCTTGTCCACAACTACAATCTAGGAGACACCTAGCGGGATGGAATTGCACCACATCGTAAGAGGAGTCTGTCCAATGCCCATGTTGGCCAACTTGTTAGCAAGCCGATTGGCCTCAGAGTACACATGGGTAGCTGCCACTTGGTATTGCTGACTGATGATTTCCTTGTTTTTCTAAATAAGAGTTTTGATATTCCAATGGGGATTCTTGTATCAATTGATGTATCTTATAATTTTGAGGAGATCCCCTTCATTTTGGAGGTTATTCTGGGAATCCTTAATAAGGTTCAAACTTTTCCATAGTGTCCACACCTTTGCAACATTGTTAGTTTTGTGGTCAAGGTTTTTAGCAAACTCAAGACTAATCTCGCCTTTGTGATTCCTGAGCACTCTACCTACTCTCGCTAGATCAGGATTACCTTTGGAGGCACCATAAAAATTGAGCTTCAAATAGCCATCTGTAGGGGGATTCCAATGGGTTTTCCTCCTGGGGTGGGGGATGGGATGGTATGGGACAGGAATGAGGATGTTGAGGGAGAGAAAAATCTCAACTTCAACTTTGCATAGTGGGGAGTTAGACCACAAGAGTAGCTAGGAATTCTCGATAGCATAGGCAATAGCTTTGACGACTATGAAGATAGCATCGTCAGAGGTGGTAGAGAAGATTATGTGGTTACACTCTAACCAAATTTGCCACAAAAGGTGATGAAGGCAAATCTTCCAAAGAAAGGTGACCTTGGGATTTTTGAAAGGGGAGGCCATTGGATAAAGAGTTCTAGAAGGGGTTTGGGGTGGGCCCACTGAATATGGAAAATATAAATCATGTGGCTTATCCCTTATTTGGTAAACTTACAATCCACTAAAATATGGTTAACCGATTCCCCATTAGAAAGGCACAAGTAACACCTATTAGGGACCATGATTCCTCTCTTCATGATATTGTCGGGGGTGAGGACTTTATTTTGGATAGCGGTCCATGAAAATAAATTTATCTTTGAGATTAGGTATTTGACCCACACCAAATTGAAGGGAATATTTAGAGATTGGGGTTTGAGTAGGAGGGAATAGGCTAACTTAACTGAGAAGCTCCTACTGTCGGTCCATGCCCAGATTGGGTAGTCTGGGCTGGCAATGGTGGGAATGATGGTGGTTCTCAAAAGCTGAGCTAAAGAATTTTCTACTCTGGCTAGGTGATCATTTCCATTGTCGGTGGGGAGATATTTCTAGTTGCCTTGGTTATCCATGTAGTCCTTAACCTTGTGTCCCCATCTTAGTTCAAGAACCAGTATTAGGGTGCAGATTTCTGGGATTGTCGTAAGAAGTTTATATTTAAGCCATGTGTCATCCCATAAATTGATCGTTGAGACCCTTCCTAGATACCATCGGATGCCTCTATTGATAAGATTTTTGGATTGTATTACGACTCGTCAGAATGTAGATCCATTATCAGGGATGTTTTCATCCATTAGGGATAGGTGTTGGAGATATTTGTTCTGGACTATGGATACCCAGTCTACCTTATAGTTGGAGAAGATCTTACATGCCTACTTGGCAAGAAGAGCAAGGTTCATATTGACTGATCTTCTTAGCCCAAGGCCTCCCTAGGATTTTGGTTGGCACACTCTATCCCAACTAACAAGGTAATTTTTTTTCCCTCTGGTCATGACCACAAGAAGTTCTTCTAGATCTATTCGATCTTGGAGTGAACATAAGCAGGAGCCTTAAGTACTGACATGAAATAGACTGGGATGCTTTGAAGGATGACCGTCGTGAGGTTTTCCCTAGTTTCTTGAGAGAGGAGAGTGCCCTTCCACCCTACAAGCTTGCACTTGATTATGTCAATGACATTATCCCACATGGATTATTTTGGGATTTTGGTGAACAGAGGGAGACCCATGTAGGAGGTGGTGAGATTAGCTATGCCGCATTAGAGGATGCGAGCGATCTTCTGTTGTCTGCTGTCAGGGGTGTTTATAAAGAAACATTTGCTTTTGAGATAATTAATTTCCTACCCAACTGCTAAGGCGTAGGTATCCAAAATACCCTTTATGGATTTGGATTTAAGAACGAAAGCAAAGGTAGTGATAATAGTATTATCCATAAATTGTTGGTGGGATAGGGGAGGGGAGGTCTATGATGCTTTAATCCCAGACACACACCCAGAGGCATAGGAAGTTTTGAAAGCTCTACCTAGAGACTCAAAAAGGATGATGAAGAGGAAAGTGGATAGGGGATCTCCCTGTCTAATGCCTCTGTGGCTCAGAAAATACCCTGTAGTAGATCCATTAACTAGTATGGAAAACCAGGGTGATGTGATGAAGCCCTTGATGATATCAATCCAGTTATTATGAAACCCAAAATTAAACAATAATTTTAAGAGAAAATCCCTATCAACCCTATCGAAAGCTTTGTTGATGTCTAACTTAAGTTACATGGCCACCTTTTTGTTGCACTGGATATAATGGAGGGTTTCATGAAGCGATATAATGCTATCTGTGATGGATTTGCCATCCACTAAACTGCCTTGGCAGGGATCTATGATGACAGGAAGGATTTTTTTTAGCCTGAGAGCTAGGGATTTTTTTAGAATATTGTAGATGATGTTGCATAAGCTTATTGGCCTGAAATTTGTCATAGATCTCCATTGAGGGGTTTTGAGGATCAAGGCAATGAAAGTGGAATTGGTTCCTTTTGGAATAACTTTAGTGAATTGGAGCTCGGTGATAGCATTACAGATATCTTCCACCATAATAACCCAAAAGGTTTGAAAAAAATGAGGGGGGAACCCATATGGCCCAGGGACCATGTAAAATTTCATGGAGAACAAGGCAACCTTGATTTCTTTCTCAAATAAGGGTTCAATCAGAGAAGAATTCATCTTGGGAGTAACCAAGTGGGGGATATTCTGTAGAAGGGCTTCTTGGGCTTCTCGATGAATGGGAGGGGACATTCCCATCATGTTGTTGAAATAAGAGGACGCTTCATCTCTGATATTGAAGATATCCTGAGACATTGAACCATCCAAAAGGGTAAGCTCTCTAATTTTGTTTGAACTTCTATTACGCAAGGTGGAAGCATGGAAGAAATTGGTGTTAGAATCATCATCCTTAAGCCAGAGGGCTTGAGATTTTTGGTTCTAGTAAGTTTTTTATTTGGCCAAAATGTTATGGTACTAAGATAAGAGTTTTATCTCTTATTTTTGCAATTGGAGAGTCCATTGATCATGTTGGTTCTGTTGTTCCAAGGATTTAAGTTTGCACAGAGTCCGCTCTTTGTTCTCGAAGATGTTCCCAAACACTTCCTTGTTCCAGGTTTTTAGGCTTTCCTTGAATGATTTAAGCTTTTGAGATACATGAGCTGTTGTAGATCCTGAGTAGGGGACCCTCCACCATTCATAAATTCTCTGCTTTAGATTAGGGTGTTGGATCCACATATTTTTGAATCTGAAGGGAGTTTTGAAGGATGGGTCCCTGTTAGATTCAAGGAGGAGAGGGGAATGGTCAAACCCAGTTCTGTGGAGGGAGGTGAGAGAAGTATCTCCAAATATTAGAATAACTTTATGAGATAGAAATAACTAGTCTAGCTTAACCTGGATGTGATCTGGACCTACACGTTTATTGCTCCAAGTAAGCTGATAGCCTTTGATCTAGATGTCCATCAGCTCATTCTCCCTGACAAAGTCATGAAAATCAAGGATGCTTCTGGAGGGGGTAGATATGCCACCTTTCTTATCATAATAAAAGAGGGGGGAATTAAAATCACCTGCTAGCATCCAAGGGAGGTTGGAAAAAGCATCCTTCATGAGGGATAGAGATATCCAAAGCGTACATATTTCTAGGGGATTATTGGGGGCATAGATGTTGGATAACACCCAAGTAAACTTATTAACTTTGCAATGGAAAACTATATTCAGAGTTTTTTTGGAAGAAAAGATCACCCTGCCTTCGACTTGTTCTGGGTCCCAAAGGCATAACAGTCCTCCAAAATATCCTTCAGCAAGAAAGGAGACCCATTGACAGTTTCTCTATACTGACTGGGCGATGTTGTGAGTTCTAGCAACATCATCTTTAGTTTCTTGTAACATGAGAATGATAGGTTTGTGGTCCTTCCTGATGGTTCAAGTTAATATTTGTTTTCTTGAAATGTTGAGTCCTTTGATATTCCACAAGAGTATCTTCATCTAGAAACTTTGGTGGGTTTCTTGCCTCCCTTGCTTGGTAATGGGGGAGGTTTGGGATTCTTTTCATCGTCCACATACTGGTTGAATAAGTCTTGGAAAATGTTTGTATGCACACCGTTGGTGACATAAAAATTAATGTCCTTTTTGATCTGTTCAAAAATAGTGGGTTTGCCTCTTTTATTTTTGCCTCCTGTGTCAACGGGGTCTTTTTTGCTTTTGGTAATGATGGATCTAGAGTCTATTTTGTGGGTGGGGCTAACAGCCTCCTCAAGGGTATTAGACAAGGAATGGGTTAGGGAAACGAGATCGGTCGAAGGGGTAAAGGGGGGATCGATGCTTATAGGGAGAGGGTTAGAATGGGGTTGCAAGGTGGAAGAGGGGGGGGTGCCTTTGGAATTCCGGACAGGCTGGAGACGGAGGGGGAGGGGTGGGGAAGGAGAGGACCCGGGAGAGGGGGGAATTAGAAGCTTCGAGGAAAATAACTTTGTCGTTTGAGAGAGAAAGAGGTCAAAATATATTATGGAAAGAAAACATAGAATATATTTGATCCAAAGTTGAGGAAGGTTGGCTGATGAGGGTATCCTGGTAGGAAACTTGCTTGACTTTATTTTTTTTCTCACCTAAAAGCCAAGGGGGCTTTGGATCTTTCATCGAGCATTCTCTGATGGGTATTCTAATTCAAGGAAGGAGGATTCTTGGAGCTCAGATCTTCCTTCAAGGGTCGTAGCGAAGTGCATTGGGACTTGAGTTTCCCTTGAGATTGAAATTCAATACAAAACATCGACTTGTTTTCATATTCTATTGCCTAGAACCACTGGAAATCCTTATAGATGAGGTTGATGCAGGTTGGCAGCTAGGAGGTCAGATTTGTAGAAACACAGATTCTGGCATAGGCCATGTGATTACATGATTTAATTGCAAGGTTAAAATGCATGAGTTTCCCAATGTATCCACCCATATCATGTAGGATGTCTTCATGGACGAACTAGATGGGGAGATCCAAAAGCTGAACCTAAATAGGGGTAATGTTGATGTCTTGGGTTTGGGGATTGAAATATTGCTCCCATTTTTTGAGGAATACTCTTTCTGCCATAGAACCAGGGCCCTCCTGTGAGGATTCAGGTATAATAATTTTTGTTGTTTAACTGGATCAAGAAAAATCGTCTTGATAGGGCCACCAAATTAAAACTTCCTACTTTTCACCATTTGTAACTAGCCCACCTTCGTATGGACTCCATGTCAGGTCTGCCTCCTACAAATTTCTCCATCAGGGATAGGGATTCGATGGAGAGCTTATCTTGCATGTGGGAAAGAGGGATAACCAAGTTTTTCCCAGAGGTGACTGAAGGGGGTAGGGTCTCAAACCCGAAATGCCGGGGACCAAGAGAAATTTTGAAAAGAAACCCACATTTCAGTCCTCAAATCAGCCCTCTAAATTTATTGCCCCTACACCAAACACAGGAAATCAGAGCTACATCCTGAGAAGAGGTTTTTCTATGGGGGAAGGGAGGAACAAAACCTTCCACCCACGGTCTCTCCAACCTGTCATTTTTTCCAGGGTTTGGGTCCAGGCCCGTGGGATCATCCATTGCATCAGATAAGGGAATCTCCCCCTGCTTCAAATAATCTTCTAGGGTTTGGGGATTACCGCTTTAAATCGCCAGAGATTTTGAGGTCACCATCTTCCAATCAATTCATTTTTTTATTAAATTTCAATACATACAATTAAAATAAAATTTTAAAACACAATATTTATATTTCTTTAAAATTAAATTTCTATATAAAATACACTAGAGGGGATTAAAAGAGCTTAAAATTTTGAGAATGAACATTAAACAAATCTATTCTTATTTTTTAATATTTTTAAATACTTATAAACTTAAAATATTAATTTGATAACACAAATTATTATTTTTTTAGAAATTAATATGAAGTATAATGGGTGTGCAATGGAACATAATTAGGACCACGCTTCTTAGAGGCATAGCAACAAGAATACCTCCTTCCTGTAATTCGAAATCTAATAACTAAAATGAAACACCATAACATTAGATTAAGGTGTTCATGGAAAAACACAACATAATCTTAGCTTTAGCTTTCTCATAATGTGCATTTTTCAGCTTTATTAAACTGCTCTACTCAATAATTTTGGTAAAAAACATTTCCTATTGGTGACTTCGATATATAAACAATTTAAAAAATAATAATTAACATAAAAATAAAATATCAAAGAAAATAGTAATAATAATCTATGATTAATTAACATTCACTTATTTTTTTACATTTATTTCAAGGAATACTTCGCCCATATGTATATATCTTCTACAATTAAATTAAAAAAAAGAAGCCAAGGTCAATTTGACATGTTCTTGAAAAATATGTCGACCGTGAAATGCATAGGGCCTACTATAAAATGTATTAAGAAAATTTAAAATATTATTTAACTAAAAATATTTTTATTATAGTCAAATGTCTTTAGGCTAAGTCTTTAGATCAATTAACCTATGTAATATAATTTATAATTTTTTTACTAAAATGTTGGTTAATTGATTGAAATAAATCATCCTCTCAATCATTAATGAAGATTAAGGAGGTTATGTGTAGATTATTCAAAGTACCATTGTCATTTATGAAACAAGACACTTTGTTTAAAGGAGGAAAGGGTTAGTCATATTCCTTAAGCTGGACATGAACAAAGCCTATGTTAGGGTTTCTTGGTCTTTCTTAGATAAAATAATGGAGCAAATGGGTTTCAGTGAAAAATGGAGGGCATAGGTTGGTATGCGTATTTCTAACCCCCACTTTCTGATCTTGATCAATGGATAATTTATTGGGTTCTTTCCTTCTACCAAATAAATTAGGTAGGGAGATCCATTTTCTCCACATCTCTTTATCATTATGGCAGATGTCCTAGGAAGAACTTTGGAAATAAAGAGAAAGAATGGTAATATCAAAGGTCTAAAACATTCATCCATTGGTGAAGCTTTGTCCCATGAATAATATGTGGATTATACTTTCTTGTTTTGGGAAGCTACAAAGGAAGAAGCTTTAGAGTTTAAAAAGTCTTTGATTCTTATGAAAAAGCCACAGGTCAAAAAATAAATTATGAAAAAACAGGATTATGTTTTTAAAACATGAAGGAAAGTATAAGAGATCAAATAATTAAAATGTAGGGCTATAAGGAAGGAAGTTTTGTATCACCTATCTTGGTTTACCTTTTTTTATAGGTAAAATGAAATATGAACTTTAGAATCTGATGTTTGATAATTTTAATAGAAAATTTCAAGGTTGAAAGGGATCTATGTTATCCTCTAAGAGGAAAGTACAACTCATAAAACACACGCTTCAAATCCTCCCTATTTATTTCATGTCTTTCCTAAGGATGTCAAGGAAAGTGGAAGAGAGTTTAGAAATACTACAAAAACAATTCTTATGGGATGGCACTAAATGCAAAATAATGTATACGTTTGGTAGCATGGAATACCTGTTGCTAGTCTTTACAAAATGAGAATCTTGAAGTTAAGATATCTAAATAAATCCCTTCTAGCTAAACATGGTTGGGGGCTTTGCACTAGAGAATAAGTAAAATGGGTTAGCATTATCCAAAATAAATACTTGAAGGGCAAAAACCACTTTATCAGTTTTTTAAATCCTCGACATGAGTATATTTTCTGGTAAAATATTATCAATAGTAGGAAAGTTCTATGACTAAAATAGAGAGTAGGTAGGGGAGACAAATTTAACTTTTGTAAAGACCCTTGGATTCAAGAGGCACCTTTAGAAAACTATAAAAAGTTCAAAGATATTAAAGAACATTTAACCAAAACCTATGGTAAGAAAATTAATGGTTACATTCATAGGGTGGGTGATTTTCAGGAGTGGAAAATCCTACAAGAAAATATGCAAGGCCTGGGCGTAAAGATCTATAAAAAATTTTAAGGAGTTATTATTTAGGTAGAGGTTTAGAGGAGGATCAGATAATTTGAGGAAGAAACCAACAAAGCCAATACTTGGTGAAGGATGGATATAGAGTCTTAGGCAAAGTAACCTCAGAAAAACCTGAGCTTAAAATAATTTGAAAGCTAAACATCATCCCTAAGGTTGCTATGTTTTTCTGGACAACAATTCTCAATAAGATCCTCACAAAAGACAATATGTTCAAAAAAGAGATATTAGTTCCAAATATTTGTGTCTTATGTAACAAAGAGGATGAGTGTATGGACCATCTGTTTGGAACTTGTGATTTTTTTGTGATATCCAAAATATGTTATTAAGAGAAGTTAATGTTTCTTGGGTCATTCCAGATTCTCTAATCAAGATTTGGGAACAGTAGCACTTAGAAAGCGGTACTTTTTGGTAAAACTTCATTACACATATTTGCTAGGGGATTTGGTTGGAAATAAATAGGCGAGTATTCAAAAGTGAAACCAGAGGAATAATTGGGGTTTATGCCAGGATAAAAACAACCCCATTGAAGGATTGTATTAAAAACATTTTCGACTAAGAAAATCTTGCAATGATGCTCTCTAGAGAAAAATATATCATAAATATGGAAAAAATTAATAAGGTGAGACTATATACTATATGGGAATATCCTCATAAAGACATGGTAAAAATTATTTTTGATGGGGCTACAAATGGTATCCTAGGTCATGCTGGTGGTGGTGGCCTCATTAAAAATAACAAAGGTCAGGTAGTGGTTGCATATGCTAAGGATCTAAGAATTACCACAAATCACCAAGCTGAAGCAAGGGTGATGCTTACAAGCCTTCGAATTGCAATGAATTTGGGTTTTAGGAGAATTGTTCTTGAGGGGGATTCCAAGAATATTATAACTTCCCTTAAAAAAAAGAGTTAAATAATTATTAGCATTTTCTAAATAATTACAGATGCAAAGACTATTTTGGGAAACCTAGAAGAAAGTCAAGTTAAACATATTTATAGAGAGGGAAACAAAGTTGTTGACAAAATGGTGAATATAGTAGTTAGATTGAGAATTTCATGGTCTGGTCATACGCCCCCATTGAATTGGAAGAGATTATAAGAATTGATAATGAAGCTAGTAGATAAAGAGGGCAAAGCAAAGCATAATACTTATTGGAATCATGCGATGAAGGATTTGAGCACACTAAATTACATTGTTGTGAGAAATTTCTTTATCAATTATGTAAAGCATTGAACACTGTATAAGCCATGTCAAATAGAAGGATAGCGGGAAGAATATTATTTCAACTTCTCCATCGACAAGTTTAACCCAAATTTATTTGTTTTACTTAAAATAAAACTATCTTACATCTATTTAATCTTTTCTTATTTTTTTCCTTTTACATCTTTTGAACTTTGTAGTTGAAACCCTTCAACTTTTTTATCAATTAAAAAAAAAAAATCATATTTTAAGTCTGATTCGCATTTTCATATAAGAAATGCATACATGACTATCTTAATAAACAAAATATCCATGCTAAAACCACCTCTTTTCATGTCACGGATTGTATGCAAATCCGTCACGTCGTTCATAGTTTTGTTACACTATTCGAGAAACTTCGCAGTAAACATCAATGTTGGTCAACTGAGATGTTTTGAAAAGAGTTCAGAATTTTTATTGTTAAAGTTTGTTGTTCAGATTATCAAGATGAAATTACAAGCATAAGTTAAAAATATAATAAACCACATCTTTTTTGAAAGCATAGCAACAAAAGAACTCTTTTCCTTATTCAAACTTAAATTATTAAAATGAAAGGACAATAACAAGCGTCAGTAGTTCTGCAACTTTTACTTAACCTTTCTTAGAATATGCAGACAAACTTGTAAATTGTTGTTTTTTTTTTAAAGTAAAACTTACTTAACCTTTCTTAGAATATGCAGACAAACTTGTATATTGTTTTTTTTTTTTTTTCTTTAAATAAAACTTACTTAACCTTTCTTAGAATATGCAGACAAACTTGTAAATTTTATTTTTTATTTTTTAACTAAAATTTACTTAACCTTTCTTAGAATATGAAGACAAACTTGTTATTTATTTATTTTTTTGTAAAAGTAAAACTTGTAAATCTTGAGAGCATGGACCACGTTTCTCATCCTCTCATAAAATGATTCGCCTGGAGGCCTAAAAATTGACGGCCAGCATAGGCCGTCACCCTTCACTTGACATACACATTTAAGATTTGCAAGTCAAATAGATAGATATAAAGAGAATTCAATCATGATACATACAATCGCTAATATATAGCCTATTGCTCATAAACGGACTGTTTATTTTGTTTTATTAAAATTAAATTTTGATTTTCTTAAAATGTGCGGTACTCCTAAGAATAAGAGCCTATATGTATAAATCCAAGTAGACTGGCAGATTATTTAAGAACAAGAGCCTATATGTATAAACCCACGTAAACTGGCAGTTTATTTACTCTTATTAAAATGAAGTTTTGGTTTGTGGTGTGTATATGTAGATTGAGGTACCACTAGATATAAGAGTCTATATTGTGAAGAACATGCTACAATGTTTTCTTTTAATTTTGACGGGCGTATAAATATTCGCCCTTAAATTGATAGGAAAAGTCAGACCTAAATACGAACGTTTTGCGTGTAAAATTTCAGACCCGCTGGCCTGCAATTTTAGGCGACAGGGAAGGCCTTTTTACTATGACTGTACGTCGCTGCTTTCATCAACTGTTCGACAATGAAGGCATTGAAAATCAAATTAAAACCCCACCAAGTTTTTTAATTTAGAAACTCAGTACGTCGTCTGCTGAAGGATAGGGCGTTTTTTTCGGTTTCTGGTCCCCAAATGTTATATGTACCAAGAGATTGTTGACAAAAATAAATTCACGAGGGGAAAATGGGACGAGAAATTCTGATAATTCGGCGCCGAGATTCTCCAGCGGAAAGCGACCATAAGAACGCGATGGCCATCTAGAATTTCACTTAGCCACAGGTCGACTTCGTTTGTTAAAACGTATAAATACTATATTTAATTACTGCATGGAAAGAAAGGCCTGCGCTAACAATAGCGAGGATATTTCGGGGAGAGCTCCAGCCTTTCACCGTCAAATGTGTCATCATCTGATTGGGTTTTAAAGGAAAAGAAAGAGTTGCTGAACTTACGGTCTTCTGGTCCCCTATGAAGCTGCTCGGAGATTGCGGCGAGTGGTTTCGTCAAATTAAATGTAGAGAGTAGAATTTTTCGCTGTTCTTACACACCCTTGACATTGAAAGAATCTATAGCATAGTCAAATAGATCATTACTAATATATCTTTAGTTAGCTTAATCTTGTTACCAATTAAAGAATCTATAGCATCGTCAAATAGATCGGGTTCATCTATTTATAGGCCGTGCTGGCTTCGTTTCAAGATCAGAATGAGGAAAGCAAGTCATTACTTTGTTCCATGATGAGAACGGTCGTAAGCGCTGCAAACTTCTGCACAGCCTCTCTACTCGCAGATCGTGAGAGGTATGTATTCAGTTAAAAATATGTGTATGTTTTGGTCATCTGCGTTTTTTTTCTCTGACAAGGGTATTTGTTTGTTTTGTTCCTTCATGAAACAGGACAAAGGAAATCGATATTCCTCCCTCCCGACGTATGTGTCGACTAATTTTGACTTGTGCTGCGCTTGTAACCTTTACTCTGGTGGTCACCATGGCATTGCTGAGTCAACCTCCCAAACGTTCCGAGAGGCGCTGGATAACTGGACGAGATTATGACAATGTGACAGAATTTCTGGACAAAATGGCCCCGCAATTGAATTCCGCTGAATGGAATTGCCCCTGCGACACCATCGACACAATTTCCAAGCGTGAAACTAAAGCTCACATTGTGGATTTCCATCTTCTCAGAGACGGAGAGAGACCGTTGCAGATCAAGAGTATTGATCACTTCTGCAAGTTTTTGAACGATGTGCCCGACTTCAAAGGATTTTACAACTCATGCAAGGACATATTGAATGATGGACTCCAGTCGACCGGGTGGAGTATATACGAGGGCAATAGCATTTACATGAATTCTATGGGGATTGGCAGGTTAAATCCCCTTGCATTCATGTATCATGTGTGTATGTCATGGTCAGGTAACGACAACTCCTAGCTATTACTTGTAGGTCGAAATTGTGGTTTAGTTAAAAAAACATGCTGAGGATTTGTGGTTTTGTGTGCAGAGAGCATATCAGAGGAGAGCGCCTCCTTTCTTATCTCTCATTTCCGCATGAACGACCAAGAAGCCTTCCAGCTGCAGAAATTCGTGAAGGGAATCAAGACTTCTCTAAAGACGTGTGCAATGAACACCATGTGGCCGCCACCAGGAAGGGATTTATATTTTTCGAAAGCGAATGCTACGGATCCAAAGCAAATGAAAATTGCAATTGAGTTTAACTGGACGCAATACATGGCCGTGTGTGCCCCAAGCTACTGTGAGCATTTTAAAATGAATTCAAGGGTATGGAATCTGTTTACAGCTTTAGCCCAAATGGGAGGATTCATTTCTGTAGCGGTTTTCGTTCTCCAAGCAATTGTTTGGCCTATTGTTTGCTTTGCAGTTGGATGGCCAGCTGGTTTTGTAACCGGCTCTACACCAAATAGGACGGACGAGGAATCGCCTACACCCACGCAATCGTCCAAATGGAGTCTGAAAAGATCCCAAAGTGTATTGACCTTTTAGGTTGTTACTTGCAATAGCAAATTGCTCCTCCTCAGGCCATGGAATTTTGTTTTGTTTTTTTTAATACGCGCATTGGATAAGAATCTAAAAACCATGTTAGTGTGGTATCTCACAAGGGCGGCCGTATACTTTGGTTAAGGACCGATATATACGCAATAGCAACCGATTAGTCGAACCGCGTATTTATATTTTTACGTACAACGTTTTTTTTTCCAAAATACAAGGAATCAATAACTTTATTATTGTTTTATATTTGTTTTTATATGATATAAAGTTAATATTAATATATAATTTAGTTATTTTTGTTTGGTTTGGTTATTGTGAAAAATCTCTATGATTGATACACATGGCTGAGCAGTGTCCTTCTAACCATTGTTTTATATTTGTTTTTTTATATGATATAAAGTTAATATTAATATATAATTTAGTTATTTTTGTTTGGTTTGGTTATTGTGAAAAATTTCTATGATTGATATACATGGTTGAGCAGTCTCCTTCCAACCATGATCCTTTGTAAAGCCGAAAGCTATACTTATCTCTCCTTCCAACCATGACCCCTAGTAAAACCGCAAGCTATACTTAAGCTATACTTATCTCTCCTTCCAACCATGACCCCTCGTAAAACCGCAAGCTATACTTAAGCTATACTTATCTCTCCTTCCAACCATGACCTCTCGTAAAACCGAAAGCTATACTTATCAATAGAGAATTTAACACAAAGCCACCACACACCCACCCCCTTACACACTCGCCCAAGCCTCAGTTTAAACCTTGAACCTCCCCAAGAAAAGCCAAAACCCGACCTTGAACCTCCCCAAGAAGAGCCAAAACCCGCACCGTTAGGCTGTCAAGTGCATATATATAATTTAATTATACCATAAGTTACATTCTATTCTAATGTTATATGTAAAATATTTAATATGAAATAACTTAGTTTATTAAATTCTTTATGGGTAAAATTGAATATAATTTTACAATTTATATTTTAATTCATTCATTTTTAACTTGGTAAAAAGTATAGTTATTTTAATTTTATAAAAAATATAAAAAAGTAATCTTCAAATATTGATATATAAATGATATAATACAAATAAATATCATTTTCATTCATTTTTAAATATTATATTTTAAAACTCAATCATGTCTTCGAGTTCAAGTAAAGGAATATCCATTCATTTTTTGTCTACATGCATATGCCTTGTATTTTATTTTAAAGCAATGTTAAATCCACAAAAACTTAAGTGGCATACTAATCTAATATAACCTAGCTACAAGAGGGTCAGTTGATATCATCTAGTTGGATCATATTATAAGTTATAAAGTTATCTTAATTAATTATGCCATGGTAGAATAATTTGATAATCATGTTCGTAAAAAGACTATGTTTGAGTA
Source organism: Wollemia nobilis (assembly GCA_028583015.1). Lineage (NCBI taxonomy): Eukaryota > Viridiplantae > Streptophyta > Pinopsida > Araucariales > Araucariaceae > Wollemia > Wollemia nobilis. Next base: position 22,818,740 of record JAQPPZ010016875.1, read on the forward strand.
TTATAATGACAAACCTTCATATAAATATTTAAGTAAGTAAATAATAGTATAATGGTAAATCCTATTATGGTCCAACTACTAATATATCTTTAGTTGGTTTAGTATCGTTACCAATTAAGCATTACAAACACACTATACAAGGTTTTATAGATAAAATGGGGAATGTGATCTTGTATTTTTCCTCTTGGAGAATGTTTTGATAAACACTCATCACTCAAACATCAAAGTATCGATAACTTAGTTGGTAGAGCAATCATGTGTACAGTCTATAGGGTCATGGGTTCATGTCCTATCCACTCCATGTTATCAACAAAGGATTACAACCATGCTAGATAGGATAATGTTGGTAAGCCATAAGATCTAATGTATGTATTTTTAGATAACATAAGGTGTATGGTACCTCAAACTTTATGGCTTGACGTACTAGAAATATTAATGATCTTACAATTCTAGATTCTTACAACAAAGTCACCAAATGAACATACAAGACAAAAATTTTTGTGTCAGTAAAATGTGAGAATATCGAATGCAAAACAGGGCCTCCATGCTCATTTACACATATAGTCACCAAAATAACTTATAATATCCACTCAATGAGATCAAGGCAATTCACTAAATCTTGATTCCTCCTAGGAATAAAATAATGAGTGGGCTTAATCTTCACTTACTGGGAAATAATACCTTCATGAAAGGTCATACTAGGCACACCAAAAACTATTGTGGCTTGCATTGATACCAAGGTGGAAATGCACTATAACTATCATCTAAAATACATCCCAAAGGTGAGCACCCACTAGTTATAGCCCAAATCCAACATTGGATGAATAAAATTACTTTGATTCAACCTCTAAAGTAGGTTGATATTCCTTGTCAACTTAATGGATGTTGACTCTTTTAAGCTCAAATGAAAAGTAAAGGTTAAGAAAAAAATGAAAAGGGTTAAGAGATGTGAAATGTAAAATGGATGGATGAAGCTAACAACATAGGCTTCTACCAAAAAACCCTTCACAGTACAAATGCAGATACATTACAGGAACTAACAACATTCATTTTCATGTTATCGTCATAATTAAAACCCATAACATGCTACAAGAACCATTTCAAGCATCTAGTACTAGCAATCCAATATTAGTATAATAAACTAATACTTATATTAATAGAAATGAATTATTAGAAGCATACATTAATGTTATGAATCATTCCAACTACTCTAGGCTAGTAATCCAATATCAGTATAATAGACCACCCTATCAACATTAATATAAATGACTTCACAATATGTTACTCGATAATGAAGAAGATACACAAATTTGAGGTAAAAATTCTAAGTAATTCTCCTTATTTGATTTGTGAAAGAGATTACAATAGTAAAAGCAAACACTTTAGAGCTGACCCTTTGAAGTGAGGGTTCAACCTCTATTTATAGTTTTTTACATTGATTTTGATTATGAGCATTACATGAAAATTTTGAGAGTATCTAGTTTTTTACAACTTACTTTGAGCTTGGTGACCTCTGGTTGGGTTTCCTAAAATGGTTATGCTAAACAAGAAAAGAATTAATCTCAACCGCTCCTTGTTAATGCAATATCTTCATCACTACAGATATTCTACTAAATATTGTTGAGCAATTCATTCTAGAAGCTTATGGATCAAAGACATTTCATCTTACCCAATGCTTCACTTTCTTTGGCTTTTGATCTGATCATCCTTGCTTACTCTATCATGTGGTTGTGTGAGCATCGTGTTAGAATTTGAGTTCTTGGGCAGATTTGATATCCATTGTTAATATGCATTCAAATGGTCATGATTAACTTCAATGATAATAAGCACATCACTTGGCTCAAGATCATACCTTAAATTCAAATTTTCATGATTTGACCAACTGGGCTCGTGGTTGTAAAAATTGCTTTCATTTCTTAATCTTTCTGTAAGATTGCACATGATTTTTAGTTTTGGAGTAATTTGACAAGTATAACTGTGACATGGAGGAAATTCACAATTTTAGGATGCTACCTCTTCTTTGGACTACTTGGATTGTGATTTTGCATTTTGTGCTTTATATGAAAATCTTATCCTTTCTACACAATCCTCAAATAAAAATGCCCAACCATGAGATAAACTCAGATTTGGCTGATGTTGACCAAATTGACCGTGACAGGAAGGAAATTCGTATTTTTGAACATCCACTTACCCTTTTCTCTTGGTCATGTTGCTAACAAAGAAAGACTTTGTTATTGTGGTCTAAAATGAACTTTAGCCAAATTTGACCATCTTGACCATGGACTCATGACAATTCACATATTTGAGCTTCCTTTCCTATGCTTTCATTGATCACATTGCTTACAAAAGGAATCTTTTTGTTATATAAAAAATAAACTTTGTGTCAACCAAGTCAATATGATTGTGGATTTATGGAAAATTGTGGTCTTGAGACTAATGACTCACAATTGTAATACATTTTTAGCTAAGTACTTCTTCACTTATTTAGACTATGGTTTTGATATTCTCACCTCGCGACCGCATACCTTTAGTTCTTGATCTTGATTTTCGCCAACTCACTCATGGTCTGGAGGAAATTCGTAGCTTTGAGCTAGATGACTAATGGTGATGATCCCTTGAAGATTTGATTAATTTTATGCCCAAATGAGCATGGTTTTAAGGACTCGATATTGCACTAAAATGGTCTTCTTACCCCTGGGTAGCTTTGATTATCTTTTAAATACAGCCCCAATAAAATTTATAATTTTGGACCATCAACTAAACACTTAACCATTTTTTTGAAAATTTAGCCATTTTCTCTATGATGTAGCTGTCTCGGCTTACATTTTTTCTTATCCCCATAAAGTGGTCAAAAATTGACCTACAATAATCTTAAATGATGGTCTTCTACCTAATTGACTAGGTGAATATTTTATGGTAGCACGATGTGGAAGACTATATGGATTTAAACTATTAATTTTTTTTTTTAAGATGTAATGTTATTTTCCTGCATACACTCCATATCTCTCTTAGTTGTTCCAACTAAATTCCCTTTAATATATTTTCAACCTTTTAAAGCAATCAAATTGACAAATGTACTAATTATGGTGACCTTAACTCAAAAAGTATTTATAAACATTTTTTTAAGAATTTAAAAACTTGTTTTGATAATATCTATAGTGATAAATGATTACACCTTTCAAAAGTGGAAGTCTGAGCCATAGACAAGCACATGAAAAAGGCTCAATAAAAAATACTTGATCAAATGGAGGCTAGATCTCATGAGCAAGAAAATTCCAAAGGTCAAAGTTTCTTGAGTTGTGGTTAGAACGCAATAGCAAAAGTCCTAACAAGGAGCTGAAGGTAGAAAGTCTTGATGATCTAAAGATAAGTAGTCCCAAAGGGTGAAGAAAAAATCTCAAAGAAGAAAATGACAATGCGTCAAAGGTTAAATCAATAAAGTGCATGTTCTTTGAGGAATATTGTCCTTTCTGCAAAATATATCTCATATATTTAATAAAGAAGAACAATAGCATGGATCCATCGTATAAATAGCTCAAAGATCTAAGATATTAAACTAAAGCAATCTTCTACAACTAGGTGATGGTAATCTCTAAAAAATGGATAGATAGAAATTAAAGTGAAAGCTTCACATCCAAGGATTAGAATTGACTGACATTCACATATTTAGATCTAGAAAATCCTAAAGGGAGAAAATTTCAAAAAAGGGTGTGACTCAATGTCTAAAATGATAGCCACCTAGAGATCTATGTATGAATTTTGGAGGGAAAAACCTACCTTGTAAATCTATAAATGAGAGTAGTGTTAGCTTAGTAAAGGATCGACAAGATTACATTTCCATGTATTTGTAGTCTTTCCTTTCATTTCTCCCTTTAAATATAGTGGTGGTTCTTGAGTGACTTGTGGGAAATTTCAAACCCCTACTTCTAGCATAATCTATGTAAATATTTGCCTACATTTATATATACATGGCATCCTATGTTTATTTTTTGGTCTTTGCTTACAAACTCATGGATGTGTATGTATATGTATTTGTAATATTTTATGTGAGTATAAGGTGTTCTAAGTGTGTGTGAGGGGCCTGTCTATTTTTGGATTGAATCACTTATTAGCTTGGATTTATTGTGAGACCTACTTTCTCGTATATGCACATAACTAGTAGATCATGATTACTCTTCAATATGTCAAGGAGCGGAAGTTTTCACCGCTAGCACATAGTATTTAGGCCTATTTTTATAGAAATATCTTAACGGATCTCTTGGTGCATCACCCCTTTTCCTTTTATTTATTGATTTTACTTACTTTCTTGCACATATTTTCCCTTGGCAGAGTAGAAAGCACCTTGAAGATCACATATTAACAACTCTTGAAAGCCCGTAATCAAGCCTAACCCTATACTCTTAGCTACGACATGCTATTTCACTCTAATGTGAGGCATGATTGTTCGGGAAATGATAATCGAAGATGACAACAGTGACCCCAATGATACATCATTAGTACTAAAATTGTAACAAGGAGTAGGGTTGAGACTTGGTGAGTGTCACTACTAAAGTTATCAAACTGAGGTTCAAGTGAATACCTCTATATATCTACTTTATAGAAGTAAGAATTTGTACTCACCTAACAACTCCACTATAGTTTAAAGGACTTGAAAGAATCATGAAAGCTCTACTATGGAACAAAAGAATCTCCTTACAACATTTGGTGCTACCAAATATTTTGGATGAAAATTTTACGTCTATATTGAAAAATTTACCATATTATAATAGGAAAGTATTGTCAATCTCACAAGAACCTCTACAAGTTATGGTTTGCTTTATCAATTGCACAATATCACAAAGTAAAACATGTCCTTGAGATTGCTAGCAAATTCATTCATAGGAAAGGCTTGTAAGGGATTTTGTTCCCTTCCCCCACATGAAATTATAGAATGGGATCAACTTGTTGACCAGGTTTAAGGAGAGGGAACAATCAATCTCAACTGTCCAAACTACTATTCCTTAATCCTCACCTACCTAGTAAAACATTGTTCCTCTTCAAATTACACCATTTTAGGAAGAGGATAAAGATTTTTTGGAGGTAGAGGTAGTAGTTCTCATAAATTCCTAGTACCAGGATAAAAATTCAAGGGACTAGAGGATAATAGAGGTCATGGAAACCATTGCTTTTAAGGTGTTCAAACAAATAATCTTGATCATATCCACAAGCCAAAATGAAACTCTCTTTCCCTTAAGAGACCCAAAGGAGGCAAATAATCTAAGATAGAGGAGGAAGAAGTATGCTATTAGGATAAAAAAAAAAGGAGTTGGCATTGGTACCATCCTTGTCTTAACAATAAAATATCTAGGTTGGATTACCAAGCAATATGAGCCATAAAAGTTGCTCAAAAAACTGAGTCTCATAAGGGTAAAATTAATCTTCCCAAGGAACTAGAATATAATTGAAGAAAATATTATTGAGGATTATATAATAAAGTGGGGGGCCCTTGACTCCATGCCCAGTGGATAAAGGCCACTCACTTAAAACTATGTACATATGGACCATAGGAAATATCATTTTCATAAGATAGTGGAAATCTTGATCACCCACAAATTTCAAAGTCATGGCTCATCCATTAGAAACTTCTACTTTTAGAGGAAATTTTCTTGACTCTATATCCAATGGACTAAGGTACTAGTTTCTGGGTTCCTTATCTTTAGCAAGCTAAATATCCCCTAAGAGCTGCTAGAACTATAATGATAAATCACTACACCCTTTGAAATCAAAAGTTTGAGTCATGAACAAGCACATGAAGAAAGGCCTAGTAAAAAAAGCTCAATTAAATAGAGGCTAGATCTCATAAGTAAGACAATTTTGAAGGTCGAAAGTTCTTGAGTCACAAACATAAGGTAATAGCAAAAGTTCCTAACAGGAACTAAAGGTAAAAAGTCTTGATGATATAAATATAAACAGTCCCAAAATATGGAGAAAAAATCTTGAAGAAGAAAATGCCAATGCCTCAAAGGTCAAATTGATAAATTGCATGTTCTTCAAGGAATATTGTCCTTTCTACAAAATATACCTCATATCTCTAAGAAAGGAAAACAACATAATGGAGCCATGGTAGAAGAAACTTGAGGATATTAGACATTAAAGTGAAGTAACCTTCTACACCCAGGTGATGATAATCCATAGAAAATGGGTAGATGGTAATTAAAGTGGTAGCTACACATCCAAGGGCCACAATCGACCAAAATTCACCTATTTAAATCTAGAAAATCTGAAAGGAACAAAAAGTTAGAAAAGGACATGAATTATTGCCTTAAATGACAACCACCTAGAGATCTCTACATGATTTTTAGAGGGAAAACCCTCCCTTGTAAATCTATAGATAGTAGTATTAGCTTTGTAAAGGATAAACAAGTTTGAAATTCCATGTACTTGTAGGCTTTCTTTACATTTCTCCCTATAAAATAGCGGTGGTTCCTATGTAGTTTGTGGGTAACTTTGAACCCCTACTTCTAGCCCAATCTATATCAAATTTTACTTGCATTTATATATACACAAAAGCCTATGTCTATTTTTAGCCTTTGCCTATAGACCCATGTATGTGTATGTGTGTGTATATGTAATCTCTTACATGAATATTAGTTGTGCTAAGTTTAAGTGTGTGTGAGGGACCTATGTCTATTTTTGGACTGAGTCACTTATTAGCTTGGATCACTTGTAGGACCTGCTTACTCATATATGCATATAACTAGTATCATGACTTATCTTCACTATGTCAAGGAGAGGAAGAGTTCACCACTGGCACATAGTATTTAGGCCTATTTTTGTAGGAATATCTTAGCGGATCTCTTGGTGCATCACCCCCTTTTAATTTTATTTTTTGACTTCGCTTACTTTTTGGCACCCCTTTTTCCTTTGGTATAGTAGAAAGAACCTTGAAGATCACATCTTAAGAATGATTTGGACTTGTAAAATCTTCCATAAGCCCTCAATTGAGCTAAATCCTATGCTCTCAATTGTGGCCCACTATGTCACTCCAATGAGAGGAATTATTTTCCTAAGAAAGGACAATAATATATGACAACAATATCAACAAGATAATCAAAAGGGGAAATATTTCTTGCAAGGGTCCTAAAATGCATGCTATTCAATTTTTAGGTTTTACTACAAATGGTTTCACCTAAATCATAAAACTATGCAAGATAGTTATGTTGAGAATCTAGAAGTAAGGTTGGAAATATATCACCTATATAACAACTATTATTTTATTTTACATGCTTAGTTGTAAGAACTTGTTTACTTCTCCAAAATTTTCACTTCAAAAAGGCTAAAATTGATGCTTTGATACTACTCATAAAAACAAAAATTATAAATTTGATTCAATAGAATTAATGGATATTCATAAGATGAATAATAGTAAATAAAATATAAAATCTACAATATTGACACAAATTGTAGATTCATGTATATGCCAATTATAGAGGGCAAAGTCTCATGTATCACTAAAATCTAATAGTAAATATAGAAAATATACCATGAGACTTTAATGGTAAAATAATAAATGTAAGTCTCTAGTATAGAGAATATGCCATGAGACTTAAATTTACTTAAAGTCTAATAGTAAATCTAGAAAATATGCCATGAGATGTAGATTTACTTATATGCATTTATACAAAATATATTATTTAAAATTATAGACTATAATCAATTTAAACATATCGCTTCATATTTATAGACTTCAAAAATAATAAATTTTAACCCTAGTTCTCAATAGCAAAATCAATCCAAATAAGACATAGTTTTCATGGTGCAACGTGTATGCTAGTTTCTTGAATAAAATTTGGATTAGACACATCAATGTGCTATGTTCAAGTTAGCTAAGCTCGGCTAAGCTAAAAAGCAACACCCACTCCATACACTTTTTCTAGTAGGCCTATGGTAGAGCCTCCACATAATAATTCCAAGCTAACTAAATGGAATGCAAATCTATATATACTAGAATGTAGCCCATTTTTAAGGGTCGACTCTTTTAGATTTTCCAATTGCATAAGTTGTATGATCGAATGTTATACGCCCCTTAATGAATATTGAAGTGTTCTTTGGCCTCTTTATAAAATTTTGTAGAACATATATGTCTGTTAATTTCATTGTTAATCATTTTTGTTAAAATTAGATGAACAATATATTTTTTTAAAGTTATAATGCTATCTATATATCTCCCTATATTTGCTCAGTTTCTAGAATGCTTAGCTATGAATGTTCTTGTTTGATTAGTGCTATACAATATCAAATGATAGCTAGTTTATTAGGTATTTTAGATTAATTAAGGGAATGAGACTCTCTTGCTCTTATGTCTCTTATTGTGGTTGAATCCCAACTAAATTTCACTAATAAATTCTAATTATTTTCCATTCTTTCTGTAGATTGTTAGTTTAGCTAGTACCATATGAACCGGCCTACTCCAAAGGCTTATATAGAAGATATTCTGGGTCTTCCAATCTTGGTCGAGTTCTTAAGGGCTTATCTCATCCACTTAGGTAGATTTTGGGGCAATAAGTATCCTAGTTATAAAGTTATATTCAACAATTATTTTAACCAAACTAAACCTAAAGCATTTAGACCTTTTCATGTTTAAGTACTTTTATCTTTATGCCATCTATAAAAATAATAATGTTTTTTATAATTTTTTTTTGAAAAATGACTTTTATTTCTAAAAGAACCAATAATACATGTATCACAAAAAAAAATTGAGTGGAAAGAAAAAAGCACCCCAAAAAGTTAGACGAAGATTCCACCTAGAGGAAAAAAAGAGCAAAATTTGGGGTTTGCAAAGAGAAACCTAAATTTAAAACAATATAAGAAATCACACCAAGGAAATAAAACCTAAACCCTAAAATGATACAACACTAGTAGAGAGGGGAGGATCCTTGTCATTCAGTTGCCTTCCTAGCTTGAGTGGTTGACTCTTCTAGAGAATCCAAACTATGCATTAGTAGCATTCACTAAAGCCCCACCTATCAAAGAGGGGAAATCCTTGGAACCCCATATCTACTCTTGAATGGAAGTCCCCCAACCTGACTCCTGAGTGGAAGTGTCCCACCCCTATCCTTGCAATTGAGAGGAAGGGAGCAAAGTGAAGGTATATCCTTTGATTCAATTTGGAGATCGATGTTGATTCCATGGGGTATTTAATATTTTTTTTTGGATGATGACTATGAGATTGCCAAGGCTAAGGACCATAATACTACTTTTATCCTATCAAGGGAGGTTGACTCCAATGATTGGGTAGATAGGATGAGACTCTGACCACCAAGTAGGGTGCATTTGCCTAGTGATCAAGCAAATTTTGTATGTGCTCTATCTCAAGTATCACATTATTATCCTAGGATTGAATCTATAACATTACATTATAGCAAATCATGGCTTTAGCATATACAGAGAAGTTTATGGAAGCAGACAAGTTAGAATAAATAGCATTGTAATGGTCCTTCTAGATGCTAAATAGAATCTTTGATCTAAGAAAGTACTAGATTTGGTCAATTCTTGTAGGTATGCCCATATTATTACCAAGAAGAACCATGTGCCAAGAGAAAAATTTGGGTCAAAATGACTAGAAGTCATGAATCTAGGTCTAGACTGCTTGGGCTTTGGAATAAAACCTTAATAAATGCTTATTAGTATCCCTATGCTAACAAAATGGGTATATAGGGTTTCTCACCTCCAAGTGAACCAACTAATATCCAATTGGTAATCCCTAGAAGAGCAAACGTTGGGATAAGTGAGCCAATTTGGGTTCCAAAGTTTCATCCCAAATACATAAAAACCTATAATGTCATTCCTTATAAGAGGAATGGAAGTGCCAATGAGCATTGAGCATGGGTATGATGGTCAAATGAGGGAAAAGCCAAAAATATCTATGTATGGGTTTATATTTTTTTAAAGGAGTATTTAGATACCACTTCCAATATTTCCATCAAGGGTGCATGTTTTTTTTATCTCGATTTTGTGTTGCATATCATAGGGACTACCTTATAGACTGCTTGAAATATCTCGTTGTCCTACTCTAATAGTTTGAAATAAGATTTAGCTTTAGGATAGGAAAGTCAAATTTTTGTGTTATTAGAGAAAAGGTTAGAAATTACCTTTACCCTTCTATAGAAAATATAGTGCCTTAACCCAAGGAAGTTTGGCTAAAGGTTGGTCTTGATGTGTGATACTAAGAGACCACTAAATTGAGTGAATATTTATAGATAGCCCAATACATAACCTATTGCCACTCTAGTACAACCAAGGTTTGATAGTTTTCCGATCCTTCTAGATGCTTTTGGCAATAAAGGTACCCTAAATATGAACATACACTTTCATGACCAAAAATGAGGGCACTCTAATCCCTTTCTAGACTTTTATCCTATATAGGATGCCTGAGGATATGTATTTTTAGATAAAAATTATTTAGGCTTCATTACCATGAACAAATATAATTATCCATTTGGTAGAAAGGGCTATCCTTTACCTTTGGGTATCAAGAAGGCCCAAGCCTCTAAAAATACTTGGAAGATAAGAAAAATCCTAGACCACTCTATGGAATCCTTTCCTATCTATTGAGACATACACAAAATCCTGAAGAAGATTCTATAACTTATGATAAAAGGATTTGGTAGGGGCCCAACATAACGAATAATAAACATGTGTGGTAGCACAAATTTTAGATTGGACTTGGAATTTAGTGACTAGCAAAGCCACTTGTGAAGCTTATGCTCCACTCTATATAAAAAATATTGCCACAACACTGAATAAGAAGACTAGAAGGCAAAGGGAATGCCTAGGAACTTGAACATATTCCATGTTGGATACATTTCCAATTGTATCATTTGAACCAAGTAGGCTTAGGAAAAAAATAGTATCTATAACTTTAAGTTTTTTACCACTAAATGCTAGATCCTCAGGCTTTACAAAATATATTTAAGCATTGTAGTGCATTATTAATGTTACTTTCCTCTTCAAAGAGTTTCAAGAAGGAGTCATATATAAAATTCCCATTGACCAACTATTAAGAGGTGTTTGGAAGAGTAATCTCTTTCACTTTCCTGTGAGAGAGAATGTTAGCTAAAAGATATCCAAATCCTTTAGCAACCAAAATATAGAGTAGGAGTAAGAGGGCACCCATGGTGAAAGGATCTATAAATTTCAAAGGGTGAGGATTTATGATCTCTAATTGAAAGGAAAGTAGATGCATCTACTAAGATCACTTGAATAAAGTAGAGAAATATGGGGTCAAATCCTAAAACTTGTATCCTAGCTAGGATGAAGAGCCACTCAATTTGATTGTATGCCTTAGCAAAGTCTCTTTTAAAAAAAATAACCTTTTTTTATAATTGTATTTCCCATTTCATTCCTTACAAGATAGCAATAATATTATCCAATATGTATCTACTTTTGATATACCTAATTTAATTTGGATGGATAATCAAGGGGATCAGATTTCTAATCCTGAACACAATGAATTTGGCTATAATATTGTAAGAGGCATTAAGCAAGGTAATGTATTTCCAATTGCAAATGTATTTAGGGTCCCCTATTTTGGGGATGAACTTAATATTACCTCGATAGATCAAACAACCTAGGTATCTAGTCATGAGAGCTTCTAAATAAGCTTGGTGTAGGTTTTACCCCACAATATCCTAGAGAGATTTGTAAAATTCATAGGGAAACCCATCACAACCTAGAGCCTTATCATTGGTCATGGATAAGGTTGTTAACTTAAGCTCTTCATGTGAAATAGGGCTATCATAGAGGGATTTTTGGGAAGCAAAAATATGGAAACGAACCACTCTAACACATTATTGAAGGGCTTGGGCTTGAGCCAGGGTGGGTTCATAATAATGAAACACCTTTTGGCAATGGGGGATAAAAAATTAATGAATATCAAGAATTTCTATAAAAATGTATTTTCCTTCATGAATTTACTTTATTTTTTGGGTTGTCTCTTTGTCAAAGAGATTGGAAAATTCATTGGAAACCCTATCCCCAATATTTGATCCAATGGAATATGGATTTGAGCTAAATACATCAAGTAGCATGAGCATCCGCTAGCTATTATTCCTAGTGAACCTTGGCCACCTAGATTTGTAATGCAATGGAAAAAGGTTGTGCTTCCAGATTCAACATGGTGCATTAGAGCTTCAAGGTGGTAGCTTTGTTTGAGCAATGGCAAAAGAAGGCTAGTTCTAACCTATAAATGTGAATAAAGTGAGTGGTACACTCCAAAACATCATTCCACAAGCCAATCCACCCATTGGTATGAGTGGATGGAGCTCCAAGTTTCAAATATGTTGGATGTGAGCAACTCAATGTGTGTGACTAAGCAATGACATGTTGAATTACAACTGACTACTCAAATTTGACATTCCATATCTCACCCATTCAATGTAAAAGCATATGGGCAAGTGGTCTAAGAGTATAACCTCATATAGTGGTTCAAATAGGAATGAGAAACCATTATCAAAAGTAAATATTGGCTACCTAGATAACATCACCTTGTCAAACCTTTTGAGAATTCTAACAAAAATAACATGCAAGTTGGATCATTTTTACCATGTTATGTTGACACAAGAGTACCACACATTGGGATCATAAAGACTCAACTTATTGCACATGTGGAACCAAGTTGCTCATTTTTCCACTACCTAATGCATCAAGTGCCCACCACTCTTATATATGGCCAGCTTAATCACTAGCTTCTCTTTCACCTTCTCTATCAGTTGTGAAACTGAGGTAACAACCATATTTGTAGATAGTTTGGAGTGTAAAGCTTTAGCTACACTAGTACACATATTTTTGCATCCTCCTATAGTGGTCCAATCCTCCTCTTCGAGATTTCTAGAAAAATCAACCTTGAATTTGACCCTTTTCTATGGATGGGCACAAAAAAACTTATTAGCTTTTACCAATATGACATGTTCTTAGAATTCTATGATGTAGCTCAATAAAGGCCAAAGGAGGAGGGGAATAGTGGGGAACTCAATACAAACTGGGATATTAGATAATACCAACAAAGAGCTCCACATGAACCATGAGCCATGCTCATAAATAGCTTTTGCATGAGCAAAATCTATAAAATGAAAGAGAAAAAACCATTGGTGAGATTCTAAATCCACTCAAGCTTGATTCCATGAGGAACGTAAGCTAAGTTGATCCAAGCTTGCAAAGTCAATTCATTAGGAAATTTCCCCCTAAAATACCTAATTATGATAAAATATTCTATCCATTTGCAAGCATTATCAATTTTTTGCAGAGGTAAAACTGCATCTGGAAATGAGACATTACCTTGTGGACCACCTTCAAGATGAATTTCCTAGGATGCTTGATGGGTGTCATTTCCACTTGTCTTTTCTCCTACAACAACAGTGCTAATGCCTAACCTACTAGGTTGGGATCCATATAAAACTACAAAGGTTTTATCAAGAAGAGCTAATAAAACCCTTATGCAAAGCAAGAACAAATTCACACCAGATCAAGGCTCATGTTTGTTGCAATTTTTAATTTGTGTGCATCCTATATTTACTATAAAGATATCATCCAATTTGTCGTAAATGTACATGTGGGATTTAAAAATAAAATTGATCCACACAAATTAAAATGAGTTACATATATGATTTATTGGACAAAGTATTAGGTCTAAAAGAAATCTTATTATGTAGTAATTTCATAGGAATGAGTTGTGATAAGTCTAATTTGTATACTATGTTTATCACAAATAACAAATATTTTTCACTAAATAAAACATGATCCACATAATCTTGAATTGAGTTAAATATATAGTTTATTTGATAAAAAATTTAGGTCTAAAGAAAATCTTATTATGCAACAATTTCATTGAATTGAGTTGCGATATATATAACTTTTATATTATATTTACCACTAATTATTAAACATTGTTGGTTACATTTATTTTTTTAAATTATTTTCATTTGTTCGAGTTTATTTAGTAAAGTGAGTTACAAAGTTCAATCAAAATATATTATACTTTGTAATCATAAAGTTTCAGTCATTAGACTTGAATTGGGTTTTATTGAAAACTATATCTATTATTAATCATTACTCTTGAATTGGATTTTATTGAGAACTATATCAATTATTAGAGTTCACTATTTTTTTAAGATGTTATAGATAGAAACTTGAGACCATGAGAAACACTTTAGATGTCAAGAAAACTTGAATCCTTGACATCTTCACAACAAGCACCCCACTCACCACTTCACCAAAGCCCTAAATTTTTATTTTTGTAAACTTGAATATATATATATATATATATATATATATATATATATATATATATATATATATATATATATATATATATAATTGTGTTGTGTCTTTAATTCAAATTATTTATGTTATGGTAGTTTTCACCAGGTTTAAAATTTAATTATCATCATTGGAAAATTAAATTGATTATTATAAATTAAAATTATATGTTGGGTGAGGCTTGTACTTTAATATGATATTTAAAATATATAATAAACAATTTTTAAAATAAGCTATGTATGGCTTCTATTGGGGGCCAATCCCATTACAAAAAAAAAACATTACGCTACTTTCATTACTTTTAAATCATACTCATATTTAACTTTCTATAAAAAATATTCTCCATCTTTCTCAATCTGCTAAGTTTCTATAATCAACCTTTATTTTTTTAACGAACTAACAACAAGAACAACCCTTACATGACACATAACTCCAACAGGTATAAGGACAATAAACATAACAATCATCCATCAAAGATCAAATCAATTTTATTTTTCTTCTGTAGCAGAGGTTCTTCCTCCTCTAGAGTTGCAAGATCTGAGAATGCATTTTTGCAATAGAAGCTCCTAAGATAATATCTAGTTGTAACACATTTTATAGGATATTAATTTTGAAAAAACTAATCATCATCAATTATTTCATAATTAGCTTCAAGAATACCATCTGAGGTGCTAATATTTCCATGGAACCGTTTGGATGGTCTTTAGTAACCATTTAGATTTTATCAATGATTTGATTCAAATTCTTCTTTTGGGGTTGAGTCTTTTGTTTCTTGCATGATTATTGCTAGATAATTGGTGTATCTGGAGGATGAGTTTCTTTATTTTGAACTGATACATTTGAAGGTTTCAAATCATTCACATACAGGGTCTTCTCCTTCACCAAGGAGAAATCAGAGCATGATCAAATGATTGGGCATCTCTTCTTTAGGTGGCCATATTTTTTATAGCCATAACATCTTAGGGATAATTTTTCATATTCAATATTTTGGATCCATTCCCCTTTGCTTGAGGAGACAATAATGGATTTATGCCTAGGAACTAAAGCATCCATCCAAATAGCCACTCTTGTTTTACTCATATTAATTTTATTGAAGAAATTTTCTTTTGTTTGGGCATCCATATACAGGAATGCACCAATGGCAATATCAATTTTGATGAATATTTTATCTCCCCAAAACTCTACATGGAGAGCATAAATATTCACCCATACTAGGAAGTCAGTAACTTCTTCTATAAAGGGGTTGAAACTAGGAGTCCAAGGTCTTATATAGACATCCATTTTTGAAAAGCTAATTATATTTTAATCCATTACCGTATCCACTAAATTAGAAAATAAAACAAACAAAAAAATGGGTAGGAGAGTTACTTAGAATTTTGTATTGGTCCACCAATATTTAATGTATCCTTTGGGCTTCTCCAGGCCTAGTCTTTTGCCCTTGAATTTGTATATAATTATTTGGGCTTCATGATCAATATCCAACCCAAAATTTTCCTCCAAAATTCCTGATACAGGGTAAAGGTTCATCCATCGATAAACCCAAATATCCTTGAGAGATATTTATTTTGCTCGAAGAGGCCTTATCACAGATGGTCTGCCAATAATCCTCTTCCTTCAACGCATGATTACACCTAGGGTTTGCATCCCTTTTGTGAAGAGTGTAGCCAAATTTATCACTTTGTTCCATAGCTTGAGTACACCTAGAGTTTACACCCCTTTCTTGAAGACTATAGCCACAACTAGAAATTGTCCCATAAAACATAGTCTTCTTAACTTGCACAATTGAAATGCATGCAATCTCTAATTTTACTTATAATTTCTAAAATTCTGTAATAAAAAATAATATTACTTTTTTTATAATATTAATTTCAAATTTAAAAATTAGTTTAATATTGATTTAAATTTTTTATTTTTTACTATAATTTAAACTTAAATAAATTTTAGTTATATTTAAAATTTTAAAATAATATAAATTAAATTTCAATACATACAATTAAAATAAAATTATAAAACATAATATTTTTTTTTTTAAATTAAATTTGTATATAGAATACACATTAGATGCGACTAAAAGAGCTTAAAATTTTGAGAATGAATATTGAACAAAATCTATTTTTTATAATTTTAAATACTTGTAAATTTAAAATAATAATTTTATAATATAATTTTTTAAGTAATACAAAGTATAATGGATGTGTAAGGTACATAATTGATGTCACACTTTTTGAAAGCATAACGAAGCCCTCTCTAAGTTAAACTCAAGTGATAAAACGAAACGCCAACAACATACAGTTAAAAAAGTATCCTTTTAAAAACAAGGACATAAACTTAATTTTCTCTAATTTAAATTGATAATCTTTTTTGAACTTCTCTAAATAATTTTGTTAAAAAACATTTCCTATTCATGACTTAGACATATAAACAGTTTAAAAATAATAACTAATATAAAAAATAAAATACCATTCAAAATAGTAATAATAACCTACGATTAATTAACTTTCTTACAATTATTTCAAGGAATACTTGGCCCATATGCATATATTTTCTAAGGTCAATTTGACTTGTGCTTGAAAAAATGTCGGCCTACCGTGAAACGCATAGAGCCAACCATAAAATGTATTAAAAAAATTTAAAATATTATTTAACTAAAAACATTCTCAATATAGTCAAATGTCTTTCACTTTTAAGCCGCATTCGCATACATGATTATCTAAATAAACAAATTATCCATGCTAAAACCACCTCTTTTCGTGTCACGGATTGTATGCAAATCCGTCACTTTCGTTGATTTTTTTTTTTTTTTAAATATGAAAAAACCAAATTTATATTAAATTGAGATAAAAGTTTTTACAATAAAAAAGTGGGTGGGTTAACGCATCTCATGGAGAATCAAACTAACTTTCATTGACAAGAGTTAGTAAACAAAGTTGCCAACAAAACACAAGTTTACCAATCATAATCATTGATGATCATTACATCAAAGAAAGTATATCATATGGGGTAATGTTCCCTGGCATATTTTCCTGCATAAAACTGTTAGTGATTATGGGATGATAATCTACCTCTGTGCATCACGATTAAGGCCTTCAGTACTTGCGTTGCTCCAACCAATAACTAGCCTAGGTGAAATTGGTTGAGCATCATCCCACCCCCAACCTAGCGGGATGAACAAGCAATATCAACATTAGGTTGCTTTCTGATTGGCGAGGGTTGGGACTAGTGCCTGTCTACGAGAGCACTTCTTGCATATGACAGAGGTCGATGATGAGAGCGGGATCGAAAATGCCCTTAAGAAGAGTGCTCCGGGGGATCCGGTTGACTATACACGGAGCATTAGCCTAGTGTGCCAAAACAACTTGCAGATGATTCAATTGATTTCGTTGATAGTTTTTATTACACTATTCGAAAAACATTGTAATAAACACCAATATTGGTCAACTGAGATGTTTAGAAAAGAGTTCGAAGTAATGAAAAGTATAATAGGTTACATTTTTTATTGGTGTATAGTAATAGAAAAATTCTCTTTCCATTATGTAAATTTAGATCATCAACGTTTCCCATCCTTTGATAAAAAAAAAAAAATTGATTGGTAAGAGGGGTTTTGAAAGGTTCCCATAACCTTTTACAAAAAAATTCTAGTTAGGAAAAATGCTCCCAACCATCTGAAACAAAAACGAAGCACCTTCTTCAAAACATCCAAGAAGAAAGACAAAAACAAAGAGAGAAACCCTCGCAAGGGCAAAAGAGGAAGCCTCAACGGGCAATAAGAGGCATGAGCGAAATAAAAGTTCCATGCAAGATACCGTCAGTCCAACCATCGGCCAATGATGACAAAAAGTTGCAATCAAGATGTGAGAAACAATTTTGATGGCACTTCTCACAAGGACGTAAATGTCGTTGGTAGAAAAAATGATGTTTTGATCCTTTCCATTTTTGGTGTTGCACCTCCCGTGATGGATAGTAACAGTTTCACCACCAGCTTCCTACAAGCTCACATGCAAACATAAAGTTGAAACAAAAAGTTACCCCGAACATTGAAGCCACACATGAGAGTGTATGTTGAAAATAGATCCTGTGAACTTAGAAAAATTCCACGAATCGATGAAACCTCCAATGATGTGTCCTAAAAATGCTATCCAATCTGAGGTGGATTCCCATAACATGGAGAAGATGTGGCTACCCAAGAAACCCAAATCTTGAGAAAACTCACAAAAGAGATACAGGCGTGGGATTGCCATCAACCAAGGGGAATGATAACTTTCATTTCAAATGCTGAGGTTAGGCAAAGAAACCGCCAGGTTAGCTAGAAATTCAACGACTTGGTTTCCTTCCCTAAAGACATGTTGGATGGTGACATTAGGGAAAAAGCTAAAAAAAAACTTTGCCTCAAAGATTAAACTGGAGATGTTCAAGGATGCTAATTGGGTGCCTACAATGCTTCAAATAATTTTCATAGAGTTACCTTTGACAATAAGGTTAGGGCAGTTTATTTTGTATAGGAGAGACAAACCTTGGAAGATGACCCAAGCTTCAGCATAATGGTTGGTTTAGATGCCAAGATTTTTGTAAAGCCCATCAATATCTTCCTTGTATGATCTTGAAAGATACCTCCTGCTCTAGCCAGTCCCGGGTTTCCCTTGGTAGCACCATCAAAATTATACTTGATCCATCCCAAAGGTGGAGGAGACCACTTGATAAGTGAGTGATCAACCATAGAAGAGGGAGAGGAAATATTACAAGAAAAGAGCTAGAGGGACTTGGCTAACCGACCTTCACTCGGGAGCTCTGACCACCCAGTGCTCTGAATAACAGATAGATTTTTAGGTGCCACATGGATAACTTTGGAAAGAACATAGTTGGAATCATGAATGGAGTTATTGAAGGCTCCGGAATTTTTTTCACGCTAAACTTCCCATTGGAAATGGGGGAGACAGAAGGTCCAAAAGGTTTTGACATGAAAACTTTTAAAGGGATTAGACCACTATAAGGATAGGTCATTCAAAGAAAAGAGAGAAACCCGAACAATACCCATAGAGGAAACTAATAAATAGAGAAATTTGAGGGAGAAAGGACATGAGAGAAAAATATGTTGGTGGATTCGAACTCCTGCTTGCAAAGGTAATAGTAGTTAGGAATTGGGAGCCCTCGAATCTAAAGATTTGGAATGGAGAGGATTTTATCCTGAACAACAAGCCAAAATAAGAAACAAACTTTGGGAATGAGGTGCTTGTTCCAAATGATCTTAGAATGGAACCATGGCTGATCGAGGTTTTCATTAATAAAATAGATGGATTTGACATAGAAAATTCCATTTTCATTGGGTGCCTACAAGAGCTTATCTTCAACTGAATAGTTGGGAATAACACAAAGATGCAACATGTTAGACAAAACAAGATTAGCTCTTTTTTGGTCTTCGTTTAGATTACCATGAGGAATGGTTTTCCAGTGCTTCCTATCAGTATCAATGAAATTGCACACCTGTGTACCAAATAACATGTTAGTCACAAGTTTGAGGTAGACCAGATCAATATACCTAGCCACTTGTCCTCCCAAAAGCATATCTTCTGGTCATCACCAAGTTTCCAACGAATTATTTTTTTGATGATCTCTCTTGTAAACAATATGGAATTCTAGGGAGCAGAACCTTGAATAGGCGAAGGATCATACAAAAAATTTGGTTGATGCAAACGTATTTATCCTTGATAATATCAACCCACAGTGACTTTTTATTTTGAAGGATCTACCATCCTTGTTTCGCAATGAGGGCTAGGTTCATCTATCTGACCTTCATGAGCATGATACCACCATATTATTTTTTAGAGAAGACTTGGTCCCACACAACTAAATGGAATCTATGTTTGCATTTTAAGTCTGACCATAGCAAATTTCTTTGGAGCTATTCAATATTGTTACAAAATTCAACCAGAATGCTGAAGATGGACAAGAAGAAACCAAGTATGTTGTGGAGAGTGGCTTTGACTAAGGTGGCCTTTCTTGCCTGACTAAGGAGCCCTCTTTTCCATCTTGCAATTTTTTTGTGAATTATCTCAGTGAGTGGAAACCAAAGAGATTTTTTGGCAAAACCATCAAAAAGTGGAAAACCAAGGTAGGTAGTAGGAAGGTCAGTAATGGTACAACCAAGGATATTAGCTATGTTGGTTTACCATCTAGGGGGTGTATTGAGAAAATATAGTTTACTTTTAGAGAAGTTGACTTTTTTTCCAACAACAGACTCAAAGGAGAGAAGAATGTACTTGATGGTTTTGGCTTGGGCAACAAAGACATGAGTGGTTAGAATAGTTTCATCCACAAACTACTTGTGGGATATGGGCATGAGAGACAAGGTAAGTTTAATGCCAGAGATTTCTCCTTTAGAACAAGAAGATCGTAAGGTTCTCCCTAGGGCTTTCACCACAACGATAAACATAAAAGCGGACAAATGGTCACCCTATCTCAGACCGTTGGCACTCTAGAAATAACCAACAACGGAGCCATTAACTAAGGTAGATAAGCTGGCTCCTGAGATGCATGCCTTGACTAGGTTGATCCAATGAGGATGGAAACCAAATCTAGATAAGACAAAGAAGAGGAAACTCCAAGACACTCTATCAAAAGCCTTGTTCATGTCAAATTTGAGGAAAAGGTCATATTTAACACTTTTAGAAATATAATGTATAATCTCATGGATTGTAATTATGTCTTCAGTAATTAGCCTCCCTAGAATAGAACTACCTTGATAGGAATTGATGATGAAAGGGAGAATAGGTTTCAATATCATGGCAATCACTTTGGTGATGATTTTATAAAAACCATTGCACAGACTGATTGGGTGGAAATTAGATAAGGATTTGACATTATTGGACTTAGGGACGAGGGCCAAAAAGGTGGAGTTTACATCTTTAGGAATGTTCTTAGTCTGCTGCATTTTTTGGATGGCTGAAATAACATCGGGCCCCATAATGTCCCAATATTTCTAAAAGAAAATCTGGAGGAAACCATCCAAGCTTGGAGCCTTCCCGCCTTGCATTAAAAAACTATGTTACGATTTCCTCAGCGGAAAATGGTTTAAGCAAACAATTATTATGATCTTGGGATACCAACATGGGGGTGTTATTCTGGAGGGTCTCTAATGTTTGCATATTGCACTCTGGATTGGGTCCAAGAAAATATTTGAAGAAAGCCACTGCCTCATATTTGATATCTATAATTTCTGAAATAATAGTCCCATCAACTCTAGCGAGTTTCCTAATCTTGTTAGAGCCCCTGTGCCTCATCGTGGTGGCATGGAAAAATTTAGTATTAGAGTCTCCCTCTTTCAACCAAGTAACTTTGGACTTCTACTTCCAAAACACTTCTTCACTTTTAATAATATTATGGTATTCAAACAAACGCTTCCTTTCAACCTCAATAATATTTGTGTCCAATTCTCTTGGTTGGATAAGAAGCTCAATGTTTGTGAGCTGGGATTGAATATTCCATTTTTTGAAAAATAAATATTGCCAAAAAATATCTCTATTCCACGTCTTGAGCTATACTTTCACAAACTGAAGCTTATTGTTGACCTGAGAGGCTAGGGACCTAGAAAAACTGCAATACCACCAATTTGGAATGAATGCCTTGAGATCCAGATCCTGAAGCTACATAACCTCAAATATGAAAGAGTATTTGAATGAGGAGATCTAGAATGAACAATCAAGAAGAAGGGGGTTGTGATCAAATCCTATTCGGGGTAGAGAATGAAGGACAACATCTCCAAAGGGATAGATGTTGTTAATGGATATTAGAAATTTGTCAAGCCTTATTTGAATAAGATAGTCACCCTTTCTACGATTGCTCTAGGTGTATTTTAGACCTTTGAGTTGGATATCCATGAGTTTTTTCTCATCCACAAAAGAAGGAAAATATTCATAGCAATTAATTGTTATTTCAAAACCTCCTTTCTTATCAGTGGGGAATAAGGGAGAATTAAAATATCTAGCCAACATTCAGCCTTATTGGAAAAAACCTTTATCATTTGACTAAGATTTTTCCAAAGACAAAATCTCCTAGATGGGGAGTTTGGAGCATACATATTTGATAAAACCCATATGCAATGGTAGTCCTTACTAAAGAACATGATGTTCATGTAGTTTTTTGCCATAGACAAGAGTCTACCATCAACAACATCTAGATCCCACAAACATAATATCCCTTCCAGAGGCTCCATTGGCAGGGCTTATGAGGAATTCATAGTTTTTCCATATGTATTTGGAAATGCATGAAGCATTTTGGGTATCCAATTTGAATTATTTCAAGAGAAAAATAGTTAGTTTTAGGTATTTCCTCATGGACTTAACCGAACATTGTTTGTTGTGTCCATTGAGACCCCTCACTTTCCATGAGAGGATATTCATTTGGAAATTCTGGAAGACCTTTTCCCTCTTCCTTGTGAAGAGGGTAATTTGGATCAGGTATCATTTTCAAGTGGATCTAAAAGAAAGTTTAACTTGGAGAAGAGACTCAAAGTGAGTTGAGTTCCATTGGCAGTGTTCTTAGAACATTCTCTGTTTCTGATGAGTTGAGAGAAAGGACAACCTCGTTTCTTCTCTGAATTGACATCGACATGGAGTCTTTTTTTAATTCTAGTGAAGGGGAGGCTTGGGAAAAAATATTGATGGGAATTTTTTTACATGGGGAAGGATCGAGAAGACCCTTAGGAGAAGGAGGGCTTTGAGGAGTAGCATTCTCAATAGAAGGAAGAACCTCAAAAATAGACAGAAGAAAAAATATTAGAAATAGAAACTAGAGGGTATACCTTAAAAGATGACAAGATGTCGACTTGAGCTAGGAGAACATATTGTAGAACTTGATCTGCATGTTAGAGTTAGAGTCTATAACATCATTTGGATCATGTAAATGTACCTTCCTAGGTACATACTTAGGACATTAGATTCTTTTTGGGAGAAGTTATCTAGTGACTTCATGCAATGTAATAAATGCACAAGTTTCAATGTGCAAGTTGTAAAAGTGCAAGGGGTCCCTTGTATAACTAGTTAGAGTGTTGGGTAAGGAATCTATATTCTACTATAAGATCCCCTCATTGTAATATTTTGATAAGTTAGTAGGTAGTAGTAGAAGTAGTGGGTGACTCCATTAGTGATAGAGCACATTATGGTTCTATAGCATCTTGCATGGAGTGTCCATTTACTCCATAGCAATATTGTATTCATTTTCATCATTTCTATTTATAGCATATTTCAGAAATCTTGTGAGTTTACTTTCTTTCATATTTCAACATCTTGTGATTGCCATCTCTCATTGTGATCTACCTCAAAAGCTAACAGTGGTACCTAAGCCACGATAGATCTAGTCATAGTATTTCAATAGGAATACCACCATTATTATCAAGTCTATGGTTTTTGTCAACCTGATGTGCCATTGGACCAGTCACTGTCAAAAATTATCAAAGAGTCTATGTGGTAGAATTAGGGAGAGTTACAAGTGAGGATTGAAAGAAATCTCAATTTCAGAAAGTATTGATATTGTATTTGACTAGAGTCTCTCCACAAAGTTACAGGAAAACTTGTGAATACTAGGACTCAGTATTTAACCCATTTGATTGATATATCATCTAGTGAAGATCATCTAGAATATTTGGAACTTGGTAACTATTGCCTGAAGGTTCTTCTTACTATAGAGAAATAAATCTTAGATGATTGAGACACCTCCTACAATAGAAATCTAGGAAAGTTCATTTTAAGGTTCATTTGCACATTAATTTGGAGTTGATTAGATTATAAAATTACATTTATCTATCAACTACCTATCTTATATATTGAAAAAGAAGATTGGATCCTACAATTGTGTTTGTAGTGAAATTTGCAGATTATATTTAAAAAGTTGTAGTGGAATTATTAAGAGCATATTTAAGAAATTAGTGGAGCAATAAGGTGAATTTATTGTTACCATTTATAGTGCATCTATTAAGCATGATTCTAGTTAAACTTTTAACTAGTTGCTCTATATTTTTTTGTGTTGATTAAGAAGCACAAAAAAAAGTTGTAGCACCTTAGTGGCCAAAATAAGCCACCATTACAAGAAAAAATTTGGAGTAGAAAAACCACCATTTAAATCCTTGAAGGAAGCATCAAATCGAGACCTTAGTAGTCTCAAGACTCAAGAAGAATAAAACGATTTTTTCTTCAAGCAAAAAGTGCATGAATCCTTACTTTCAATAACTTGGATTGACTATCATCCAAAATAATCAAGAAGGATTATAAATATTCTTCATTTTAGGTGTAAAATTATATATTACAAAAGGCACCTCCTTTGTTCCTTAGAAGAACAAAGGCTTTACCATTTACAAGGGGCAGAAGGACATATTTCATCTTACAGGTTTATGACCAATTGAAGGAGCTATCCAAAGCTCACACAAACAGTGCATCTATGACCAAAATGAAGAGTTATCATAGAGCTCACACATCCCTTTTCAATAAAGTTGTAATCAGGTTAAGGATCCCATACAATCAGCAGAGTTGTAGCTAAAGAAGGAGCTACCAAAGAGCTCACACGTCCATGAGTTGAGGTGTTTAAAAACACAATTCTTTCCATTAGAATCAAACCTATAAGGCAGCGCATCACATACAATAGTGGAGACATTGGAATAAGATATTAAAAATCATGCATAATAAGGACAATATTCAATGAAGGAATATTTATGTAAAAGTTGAAGCATGGGGTGTTCTAAACAACGACAAAGGAAGGAAGAAATCAGCATTAGAAATCTATAAACAAGTGCAGAGAGAAAGGAATCAATACCTAAGGCTTCCATTGAAGCAAGCATCCACCAATAGAAGAGATCGAAGGTGTGCTAAGAAGCTATCCAGTTGTAGCCATCCATCATCTTCTCCAAGGCAGCTAGCAAAAGAAAGATTGCATATCAAGTAAAAGTAAACTCACATAGGGTGCAAAGATAAAGGAGAAATTAGGGTTACTTGGAGCATTAGAAAGAAATCTTGCATGAACAATACACTTGGAAAAAACTCTCTACATCTAGCAATGTTCAATCGCTCACCTAAAGGAATATACACTCAGTTGGAGGAAGTTGAGAATTATTGGATTTTACCACAAACCTTATCATTTCCAATGGAACATCTATCACCACAAAAGAAACACTTATTGTTTAAGAAACACTCACTACCAAAGAGTTCTCATTATTTTCGAAGAGAGCTGGCTTGTAACACTTTGTGTGACACTTTTTATGAAGCCCATCCTTCTTAAGATGTCAATCTGGAAGAGCGAAGGACACAGTAGTAGAACATAGTTAAGCAAAGCAAGGAGTAGTCAAATTCAAGTCAATACTTCAAGGTGAAACATCCATATAGTTTAAGGAAGATATTAAAGACGTTATCATAAAGCTAGCATTCGGAGGAGACCAGTGAAAGATATTTGAATCCTTAAGATTGCAGAGGTGTTCAATCACAATTTGAAGGAAAATTTATGCTGGTAAAAGAGGGCTCTAAATTTCCTACAAGTGCTATGCAACACGTAGCAACATATTTACCGACGTACAATAGTGAGGAGCGATTGATGTAAAATCTATATTTTTTGCTTAGCATAAGGTTTATGGAGTTATAAGGAAACATATTCTTATTAAACAAGCATACTTTAGATTTATTATTTGTAAAATTTATCAAGGAGGAATAAGGGATATTATAATTGTTAAAATAGCTTGCAAATATTATTTTCTAATTTTTCCAAACTTGGGAGTTATAAGGATTACAAAATCAACTTAGGAATTGGAAATTAGAAAACATTAAATCAATCAAAGAAGGGTATTTAAAGAGGTTTATTAGAAGTCTTCAAAAGTTGGTTTTTTATAAGTGTTGTCTCAAAAAACTTAAAGAAAGAAAAATAAATACCAAATTCAAAACCTCTTCAAATAATTGAAAATAGTGCTTAGTTCAATAGGAGTAATAAGGAGATAGAAATTTATTTTTTGTACTTACAAAATTTCACAAAATCAACTTAGCCTTGAACTACAATTTACAAAAGAACTATATTAATAATACATCCTATCCAAAATATCCCGAGGAGTCATAATCCATTCTACAAAACTTGGTAATATTAGCATCAAACAAAAAATATCAAGTTCATAATTTATTGGGTTGATGTAATCTTGATACAAAACCTAAAAACTTATTAGGTTTGTGAACTCTCATCATTAGGGAGATATAAGGAAGTCTACATAACCTAAATGTTAACAAAGGTTTTATTCAATCAAGATTTTATATATTCTAAGGGTCACATATACCCTAATATTGGGAGTCATAAGATAAAAATATTTCTATATCTTAAACTAAGGGAGTCATAAGGATGTCTACTTAAAATGACTCATCAAGCAATAATTCCTTCAGAAAATCCAGTGCTATAAAAATTAGGATCATGAATCTTCTCATGAAATTTGAAGGAATATTAGACCTAGCTTCAAAAATATTTCATAGTGAAGCATTAGACAATAATTTTGACTCTATGGAATGCTACCTTCAAGCACGTCTCAATGAAGCAATTGCCAATGAGAAAAATGATATTTCACTTCCTCTAGATGTTATTAGCATATTATAAATATCATTTCTCACACATAAACATTACAAATATGATAATGTAGAACAAAAGAGATTGATATAATTACTCAAAATGAAAATAAAATTAAGTGAATCATAGCTTGAATAGATTTTCAATCATCATGCAACATTTATGCCTCAATTTCTATTGATTCAAAATCTTATCATGATTCTCTAAGTGGTTGTTTAGGATATTTTATAAAAAGTAAAACCAGAGAAGGAGAAATATCTCAGCAAGAACCAAGTTGTAGTACAACCATATATGAAAGCACAAATACTAGATTCAAAGGTAAAGTTACAAAAAAATAAGAAAAATGAGAAATTTAGAAAAGGTAATTGAGGAACCTACAACATCAACTTACACTACATAAATCAAAGAAAAAAACTATTGTATGAATCCAATCATAGCCAAAAATGAAGGAGAATACAAGTTCCATTATCCAACGAAGATGAAGATCTATATTGAAGACCAAAAGTCTTAAGTATCAAAATAATGTAATACAGGGGGTATTAGAGTTAGAGTCTATTACATCATTTGGATCATGTAAATGTACCTTCCTAGGTACATACTTAGGACATTAGATTACTTTAGGGGAAATTTATCTAGTTACTTCATGCAATGTAATAAATGCACAAGTTTCAATGTGCATGTTGTAAAAGTGCAAGGCGTCCCTTGTACAACTAGTTAGAGTGTTGGACGAGGAATCTATCTTCCACTATAATAGACCTTTATTGTAAGAGTTTGATAAGTAAGTCAGTAGGTATTAGTAGGAGTAGTGGGTGACTCCATTAGTTGTGGATCACACAATGGTTCTATATCATCTTGCAGAGTGTCCATTTCCTTCATAGCAATATTGTATTCATTTTCATAATTTTTATTTATAGCATATTTAAAAAATCTTGTGAGTTTACTTTCTTTCATATTTCAGCATCTTGTGATTGTCATATCTGATTGTGATCTACCTCAAAAGCTAACACTACAGAGGATGATGCATTCAGAGGATCCCCCAATAAAATTTGAGCAATGGATGATAACTCTTGGATTAGATCGTTCAAAGCCTCTCCTGATGGACCTTGAGAAGGAATCTCTTGATTTGAAATAAATTTAGTACTAGAAGGAGGAGACCTAGAGCCCACAAAAGAAGAATATTTAAATCGATTATGGGAATGTCGTTGCTTCTAGAACCTTTCTCCTAAAGGTTTTTTGGTGGAAGGCACCTAATAAACCTTAGACATTCAACACTACGAGCTGAGGTGGTATTACTTGGAGCACCTGGAATAGAATATTGGCTTATTATCATATTCTATGATCTGAGTCCTAGAGATCTCATCTGAAATTAGCTTTATGGAAGAAAGAAGAGAGTAATCGAGGTTAGCATTGATGCACATGTGGGTGTGGACCATTGAAATCTTGGCTTTTTTAGGTAAATCAATACCGATGAACTCATCAATATCTTGGGCAATCCCATGTAAAATATCTTCATCCCAAAAATGGAGAGGAATACCTACAAGATAAACCCATATCAGATCTAGGTTGATATTTTGAGTCTCTAGTTTGAAATTCATGCTCAATTTCCTTATAGAAAGCCCTCTTTGGTTGTAGATCCACAATCCACCTAACATGATTCTACTTGAATCAATGGGGTTATTCGAATGGATGAGAAAAAAATCCCTAGGAAAGGTAACCAAGTCCATGGATCCTTGAGGGTGCTAATGGGTAATGGCCCATTTATGGATTGACTCCATATTAGGGCAAGGCCCTAAAAATTACCTCATAAGAGAATGAGAATCCTAGTCCATGAGGGAGGATAAAAGTTTTGATGGAATTTGAAAGGCACCTTGAGAAGGGTGTATATTAACCTTGCAATGAGGGGGAAGTCCAGAAGAAACTATATTTTTGAAAAGGGTTGCAAAGGAAAGATGAGAAAACATGCTTGGATCCATTTTGACCTTGTGATCTATCAATAACTAAAGTCATATTTCTTCCTCCACATTGCTTTGACACACCTTCACCTCTATTAGGAATAAGATGTTTACTTTCAATACACACATCAGAGCCTATGATTACCTTGATACTATCAAAATTCATAGATCTACCTCCAATAGGAATAAATGATGTCTTCCCACCAATGAGGGCCATGCATTTTCTATCACTAAACTCGCTAGGGTCCGTTATGAAATAAAAATCATCAAGAATAGTTGATCTATATCCAACAAGAGTCAAAAAAGTCCTTCCACCAATGAGGATCATAGATCAACTTTGACTAATCCCTTTAGGGTCTGCTACAACTTCAATATTAATAAGAATCATTGATCTTGCTACTCTAGTAGATGTTGCAAAAGCTGCCAACACCCTATCGGATCCCATGAGGGGATTTCCAATCGCACCAAATGGATTGCCCTTATATTATGACCCTCCCTTGGCTAGTGCTTGATTTTATGGTTTGATTATGTTTTCATGATGTGCTAATGCTACTTTTGAAAATATAATGGACTTTGCTTATGTTTACATGATGTGTTAGTACTATTTTTAAAAAATATTATGTACTATATATCTATGTATTTATAATGGAAAATTTTATATTTTTGATGAAATTATGTGGTTATTTGATTGATCATACTCTCACGCTAACATCCTTGTAAACTTTGTTTTATGAAAAAATAAGATGTTGCTAATGGAACATCACTTTTTGCAGGAAAAAGGTTTCTATGGGTGGTAGAAAGAATTGGTCACCATAAAAGGGAAAGTCCATGGGAAATGATGTGACGGTTTAATCGAGGAAGTATCTGGAAGCAACATGAATGAGTGGTTCTTTCAAGGAGAATGCATAACATTACTTGCATAAAAGGAATTTAACTGTTGACCCTTAGCTAAGGAATGATTAACATAAATATGGTTGTTTTGATTAAAGGATGAATGACTATGGAATTGTTTGTTGTTGAGTTTCTAGGTAATGGAATCTTGTGTTTTGTTTTGAAAAAAAAATCTAGTTTGGAATCTTGAAAAGAAGTAAGATTTTGTTATAAGTATGGTTCAAGTATTTTAAGAACACAAGATTATACTTAGAGGGGGGGTGAACAGTATAAGATAAAACTTTTCACTTTTCAATCCAAATGATAATAGTAATAATATCAATGTAGTAAATGAAACAATGCACAAATCATCATACATATGAGAGACACATATTCAACATGATTCAACCAATGTGGGTTACATCCATGGAGAAAAATTACTTATAAATTTCTTAATAAATTTCATGGGCTCCAACCCATAGGAGAAACCAAACCCCTATTACAATGGTTGTGGACACCAATCCATAGGATATACCAATACCCTATCAAGTTTTATGGACATCACTCCACTCTGTTATGGTTTTGTGGAAACCACTCCATAGGATACACCAATCCCCTCTACTCTAGTTCTATGGACACCACTCCATAATGTTATGGTTTTGTGGACACAACTCCACAGGAGACACCAAGTCCCTCTGATCTGGTTCTGTCTTCAACTTTGCTCAAACTTTGTCACAAAATCTATCTGCAAATTTTCTCAAACTCTATATTCAATTATGCACAAAA
Source organism: Wollemia nobilis (assembly GCA_028583015.1). Lineage (NCBI taxonomy): Eukaryota > Viridiplantae > Streptophyta > Pinopsida > Araucariales > Araucariaceae > Wollemia > Wollemia nobilis. The sequence continues at coordinate 22,849,216 of JAQPPZ010016875.1, forward strand.
TTTTCCCTCATTTCTTCATAAAACAACTTCATAACCTGCTCATAAAACTTTTTCAAATCTAATTACTAAACCTGCTCACATTTGCTCATAAAAGTGCTCAACACTGCTCCAAAACCTACTCACAAATGTGCTCAACAATATGATCTAAAACTTACTTACAAAAATTTCTCATAAAAGTTCTCAACAATGCTCCAAAACCTGCTCAAAAATGTACTCAACAATATGATCTAAAACCTACTTACAACATTGCTCATCTACTTCCAAATATTTCATACAAAACAATGCTCATCTATTCCTTAATGTGCTTTCCTCAACTAAAGCAATTTAGACATATTCTACCCAAAATTATTTAAGCCTCTTAAACATATAGAGAATGATATGCACTAAAAAATATCCAATGTGTTCTTCACATTCATTGTCTATCAATTTCATGCCTCACATTTATTACATTTTAAAGGTAGCTCTAGTCTAGAATTTGATAACTAACCTTGTAATTGCTGATTTGCACCTTTCCTTCCCTTTTGTAGATAGCTGAAAATGTCCTTTTCAATTTAATCCTTTCACATTATCCTTGCACTAGATGATACTTTGACTTGCTTTAAAATAACCCTTCTATTTGTGTGAGACTATACTATTTTGCTTATTTCCACATTCACTTCAAAACCAATCACAATGCACAAATTTGTCCTTCTCATCTACTCCCAAAATCAATCATGAATAATGCATAAATTTGCTCTTAAATCTGATCTATAACCCTTGCACATTTACTCTCAATATCAATAAAAAACAATGCATATAAAATCAATCCTTATACCTCCAACTATATGACATTAGAAATATTTTCCTCAAGAAAAACCATCCCTGAGAAAGGAATTAAATCACCATACCTCTAAATTTTCCTCAATGATGATATTCTTTTTTTGCATGTGGTTTTCAAACTTGTCTTGCCAAAATTAATTTTCCTTTCTTTTTCCACTCAATTAGCATATCTCTTTTTCTTTTCTTGATAAGATAACAAATAAATCACATTAAAAACCCTTATCAAAGATATGCAAAATAAAGCTTAAAAATAATATCTTATACCTCCCTCACAATATAAAGCTTTATTAAGAAAACTCAAACCCTTATAACTCCTTTTATTAATTTCCAACAATAAAATCTCACACTAACATAAAAACCCTTATAACTCCTATTTATTTTCAACAATGAAATATCACACTAACATAAAACCCTTATAACTCCTATTTATTTTCAACAATGAAATATCACACTAACATAAAACCCTTATAACTCCTATTTATTTCCAACAATGAAGTCTCATACTGACATAAAAAAACTTATTTCACCCTTTTATTCACATGAAAAAATTATAACCTTAAACTTATACCAATGACCCTTATTTCTCCTATCCACCTTTATCAAATTTAATAAAATAAAAATTAATACCTTGCACCACCGCGAATTGATCCACTAACCTCAAGAATTGCAATGCTTTCCCAAGCGCTTGTAACTAGATGCACTAACGCAAGACGTGATATTAGAATGATGCAAAAATAGTTTTGACTCCTTCGTAACTTGATTTCCTCTTCCAACAAAAAATTCAATACCAACAGGATTCGACACCTAGACCTCTTGCCAAGCAGTGTTCTACAAAGGGATAGGCTTCCATTTGAGCTAGCCACCCGAACAAAAACCAAGGCACACAATTATTAACTTAAGATCTGCTTTCAATTTTTACCTCTAAAATGTGTGCTCTTCTCTCCCTTTTCATCTTCCCATTGCATGAACTTCATGCAAAGGATTTTTGAATTTTTCTCACAATTAGTATAGTTATTTGATATCCTTTTAATAGGCTTTTGAATTTTGTGCTCAACGAGGTTGGCTATCATATTTAAATTTTGCAATTTACGCCTTGTCTTTGTATGGTACGCCCAAGGGATGTTGGCACATGTAATATATATTAAATTTTTTTAAATATAACCTTCCAAAACCTTTTATAAGCCTTCCACTTATTTTAAAACTTTGATAAACCTTCCACCTCTTTTAAACCTTTGATAAAACATTTACTTTAATATTTAAACCTTTGTATTTATCTAGTAATATTTAAATATTTTATCCCAAGCCTTTAAACCTTCTCTTTATAATATTTAAATATGATATTTAAATATTATAATCCTTTACTTTGAGATATACCTTACCTTGAATAATTATCCATTGTTTGCTTTGTCAAACCTTGTAAACTTCTCATCCTTGAAGAATATTTTTGCCTTCAATACCATGCACCCTTTGACATCAATGACAACTCAATATTTCCAATAATATGCCCCTTTGTCATTGATGGCAACCTCACAAAAAAATTCTTCTACTGTAACTGGATTCCAAATCTGATCCCCATGACAAGCTTCTCCCTCTAACTGAATTATCCCCCTTTGACATTAATGGCAAAGGGATCCTTTGTGATAAAAATAAGACTCTTAACTCGTACCCCTCACCACCTCCTTTCCTTGAGGTGATCAATTTTGTGATGGGAGTAAAACTACTCCCAAATTACAATGCTCTTCTTCATTTTTAATTTTCTTTTTCCAAAATTTTGAAGCCATACCCCTTTGAACATCTTGACCATTCTTCTTTTTTCTTGAATTTAGAAATTCATGGAACACTATTCTATACCATTTAGATTTATTCTTAAAACTATTGCAATTGAAACACATGATATTGTAGTCCTTGAAAGGTGCAAATGAATTGAAGATTCTCTTGGTGAATTCATAATAATTCTTACCATGAACCCTGGAATGTATAGCTTTGTGAACAAATTATTATATGAGAAGCAATAACCCTAGAATAAGTATCCATATTGCCTTGGAGGATACGGTTGAATGATTATTTATTTGCTTTTTCTGTGCTAGACCCTGTTCCTTGATGGCACATTGTTTTCTTTCTTATTGATGTTTCCACTTCTCAAATCATCATTACAGGTCTTAGATTCTTCTTTAAATATCTTCTTTTATGCTTCTATTTATTTTGAGCTTGACTCCTCTTTTTGTACTTCTTGACCTTCCTCAAATCCAACTCCAGTCTTCATAAATGGATATATCTATGTTTTGATAATATCATCCAAATATTTTCAGATTTTTCTAAACTGATATATCTTATTGTTAAATTTTTCAAGTCCCTTCCTTAGAATGTTAGCTTATGTTCTAGTCTTTCACATTCTAGCTCTTTTACCTTTAACTTTTCAACCATACCTTCTTCAACTTTCATTTCCTCTTCAACCTTAACTTTTAATTCAGTGAGATCTTATAGAAGCTTTACCTTTGTTTTCTCATCCTCTTGTACTTGAGCCTTCAATATTAAATTCTCCCTTTTCAATTCTTCAAGATCAATAACAAGTTCCTATTCCATTTCCTATTCCATATCAATTATGGCTTCCTCTTCATATTCTAAAACATTCTCTTCTTCTTGGTATTCAATAATAGGGACATCTTCTTTTTCTTTTTCTTGGTCTTTGAAAACAGGTGCATCTTCTTTCTCTTCTACTTGGCCTTTGACAACATAAGCATCTTCTTTCTCTTCTATGGCCAAAAATATAATTTCTTATTTTTCACTATCAAAGACACTTTCATCACTGTCACTGGAAGTACTACTTGCTTATTCAACATAAAATATTTTCTTGTGCCTTTGAAAGATATTCTTCTCATGCTTTCCTTGATTGTACCTATTTTTATTTTCATGATAAAAAAATTCTTTCTTTATTTTTCTTGTACTCTTTTTTCTCTTCACTGGTACTATTTTCAGCTTTGAATGATGCATCTCTTTTTAAAGTTTATTCTTTTTTTATCCTCATCTCATAGGCTATGAGAATTCCATGTAGCTCATCAATGCTTAAAGTTTTGAGATCCTTAATTTTCTCAATTACTGAAACCTTTGCATCAAACCTCATGGGAAGTGACCTTAATATTTTTTGAACAATATTAGAGTCATCAATACCTTTTCCAAGTCCATGAATGGTGTTGAAAAACTCATCAACATGAAGTAGATACCAAGTGTTATCTTCTTTATCTTTCATATTCAAGTATTCAAACTTCCTCCTGTGGGTTTTAAGTTTTGCCATCTTAACCTTGTCATCTCATTCATAAGTTCTATGTAACTTGTTCCATATTTCTTTTGCTAAAGTGCATTGCCTGACTTTCACAAAATCTGATTCACATAAACCACTCAAGATTGCATTCATTGCCTTGTCATTTTTTTCATATGGTTTTTTACCATTTGCATCTATGGGAGGAGAAGTAGATGGTGTAAACCCATTCTCAAAAACTTGCCATATATCATATCCATGTGTCATCAAATAAGTCTTCATCTTTATGCTCCAAAAAATACAATTAGTCCTATCAAACAATGGAGCTCTATTTGATGAAAACCCTTCCTGATGTGCCATTTGTGTTCTTGTAAGATCTTCCTTCAAGCTATTAGAATTTAACAAAGAAATTTGTTTTAATACCAATTGAAGAACACAATATTATACTAAGAGGGGTGGGGTGAACAATATATGATAAAAAATTTCACTTTTCAATCCAAATGATAACAATAATATCAATGTTGTAAATAAAATAATGAACAAATCATCACACATATTAGAGATAAATTTAAAGTGGTTCACCCAATGTGGGCTACACTAATGAAGAAATATTACTTATAAATTTCTCAACAAATTTTGTGGGCTCCAACCCATAGGAGAAACTAATCCCCTATTACATTGATTGTGGATACCAATCCATAGGAGATACCAATCTCCTCTCAAGTTTTATGGACACCACTCCAATCTATTTTGGTTTTGTGGACACCATTCCATAGGAGACACCAATCCCCTCTGCTCTAAAAATATCTTCAACTCTACTCAAAATTTGTCACAAACTCTGTCTTCAACTATGCTCAAACTCCGTCTTCAATTCTACACAAACTCTACCCTCAATTCTAAATAAAAAAAATTTATAACCTGATCATAAAACCTACTCAAATTTGCTTACTAAACCTACTCACATTTTCTCACAAAAGTGCTCAACACTGCTCCAAAACCTGCTCATAAATGTGCTCAACAATATGATCCAAAACCTTCTTACAAATATTGCTCACAAAAGTGCTCAACACTGCTCCAAAACCTGCTCACAAATTTGCTCAACAATATCATGACCCTCCCTTGGCCAATGTTTGATTTTAAGGCTTAAAAATGTTTTCATGATGTGTTAATGCTACTTTTGAAAATACGATGGACTTTGCTTATGTTTACATGATGTGTTAGTACTATTTTTAAAAAATATGATGTACTATCTATCTATGTATTTATAATGGAAAATTTTATATTTTTGATGAAATTATGTGGTTATTTGATTGATCATCCTCACTCTAACATCCTTGTAAACTTGGTTTTATGAAAGAATAAGATGTTTCTAATGGAACATCACTTTTTATAGGAAAAAGGTTGTTATGGGTGGCGGAAATAATTGGTCACCATGAAAAGGAAATTCCATGGGAAATGATGTGACAGTTTAATCGATGAAGTATCTGGAAGCAACATGAATGAGTGCTTCTTTCAAGGATAATACATAACATTACTTTCATAAAAATAATTTAACTATGTTGACCCTTAGCTAAGGAATGCTTAACATAAATATGGTTGTTTTGATTAAAGGATGAATGACTATGGAATTGTTTGTTGTTGTTGATTTTATAGGTAATGGAATCTTGTGTTTTGTTTTGAAAAAAAAATCTAGTTTGGAATATTGAAAAGAAGTAAGATTTTATTATAAGTATGGTTCAAGTATTTGAAGAACACAATATTATACTTAGAGGGGGGGTGAACAATATAAGATAAAACTTTTCACTTTTCAATCCAAATGATAATAGTAATAATATTAATGCAATAAATGAAACAATGCACAAATCATCATACATATGAGAGACACATATTTAACATGGTTCACCCAATGTGGGCTACATCCATGGAGAAAAATTGCTTATAAATTTCTTAATAAATTTCATGGGCTCCAACCCATAGGAGAAACCAAACCCCTATTACAATGGTTGTGGACACCAATCCATAGGATATACCAATACCCTATCAAGTTTTATGGACATCACTCCACTTTGTTATGGTTTTGTGGAAACCACTCCATAGGAGACACCAATCCCCTCTACTCTAGTTCTATGGACACAAATCCACATTGTTATGGTTTTGTGGACACCACTCCACAGGAGACACCAATTCCCTCTACTCTAGTTATGTCTTCAACTCTTCTCAAACTCTGTCACAAACTCTATCTTCAAATTTTCTCAAACTCTATATTCAATTATGCACAAAATTTTCCCTCATTTCTTCATAAATTAACTTCATAACCTGCTCATAAAAATTTCTCAAATCTACTTACTAAACCTGATCACATTTGCTCATAAAAGTGCTCAACACTGCTCCAAAACCTACTCACAAATGTGCTCAACAATATGATCTAAAACTTACTTACAAAAATTGCTCATAAAAGTGCTCAACAATACTCCAAAAACTGCTCACAAATGTACTCAACAATATGATCTAAAACCTGCTTACAACATTGCTCATCTACTTCCAAATCTTTCATACAAAACAACGATCATCTATTCCTTAATGTGCTTTCCTCAACTAAAAATTTTTAGACATAGTCTACCCAAAATTATTTTAACCTCTTGAACATATAGAGAATGATATGGACTAAAAAATATCCAATGTGTTCTTCACATTCATTAAGTCTATCAATTTTATGTCTCACATTTATTACATTTTAAAGGTAGCTCTAGTCGAGAATTTGATAACTAACCTTGTAATTACGGATTTGCACCTTTCCTTCCCTTTTGTAGATAGCTGAAAATGTCCTTTTCAATATAATCCTTTCATATTTTCCTTGCACTAGATGATACTTTGACTTGCTTTAAAATAATCCTTTTATTTGTGTGAGACTATATTATTTTGCTTATTTCCACATTCACTTCAAAACCAATCACAATGCAAAAAAATTTCCTTCTCATATACTCCCAAAATCAATCATGAATAATGCATAAATTTTCTCTCAAATATGATCTATAACCCTTGCACATTTACTCTCAATATCAATCAAAACCAATGCACATAAAATCAATCCTTATACCTCCAACTATATGACATCAAAAATATTTTCCTCAAACAAAACCATCCCTGAGAAAGGAATTAAATCACCATACCTCTAAATCTACCACAATGATGATAATATTCTTTTGCATGTGGTTTCCAAACCTGTCTTACCAAAATTAATTTTCCTTTATTTTTCCACTCAAAAACAGGTTAGCATATCTCTTTTTCTTTTCTTGATAAGATAACAAATAAATCACATTAAAAACCCTTATCAAAGATATGCACAATAAAGCTTAAAAATAATATCTTATACCTCCCTCACAATATAAAGCTTTATTAAGAAAACTCAAACCCTTATAACTCCTTTTATTAATTTCCAACAATAAAATCTCACACTAACATAAAAACCCTTATAACTCCTATTTATTTTCAACAATGAAATATCACACTAACATAAAAACCCTTATAACTCCTATTTATTTTCAACAATGAAATATCACACTAACATAAAACCCTTATAACTCCTATTTATTTCCAACAATGAAGTCTCACACTAACATAAAAAACCTTATTTCACCCTTTTATTCACATGCAAAAATTATAACCTTAAACTTATACCAATGACCCTTATTTCTCCTATCCACCTTTATCAAATTTAATAAAACAAAAATTAATACCTTGCACCATCACGAATTGATCCACTAACCTCAAGAATCGTAGTGCTTTCCCAAGCGCTTGTAACCAGTTGCACTAACGCAACACGTGAGATTAGAATGATGCAAAAATAGTTTTGACTCCTTTGTAACTTGATTTCCACTTCCAACAAAAATTTGATATCGACAGGATTCGACACCTCGACCTCCTGCCAAGCAGCGTTCTACGCAGGGCTAGGCTACCATCTGAGCTAGCCACCCAAACAAAAACCAAGGCACACAATTATTAACTTAAGATCTCCTTTCAATTTTTACCTCCAAAATGTGTGCTCTTCTCTCCCTTGTCATCTGCCCACTGCATGAACTTCATGCAAAGGATTTTTAAATTTTTCTCACACTTAGCATAGTGATTTGATAGCCTTTTAATAGGATTTTGACTTTGGTGCTCAACGAGGTTGGCTATCATATTTAAATTTTGAAATTTAAACCTTGCCTTTGTATGGTGCACCCAAGGGATGTTGGCCCATGCAATATATATTTAAATTTATTAAATATAACCTTCCAAAACCTTTTATAACCCTTCCACTTCTTTTAAACCTTTGATAAACCTTCCACCTCTTTTAAACCTTTGATAAACCATTCACTTTAATATTTAAACCTTTGTCCTTTTATCTAGTAATATTTAAATATTTTATCCCAAGCCTTTAAACCTTCTCTTTATAATATTTAAATATGATATTTAAATATTATAATCCTTTACTTTGAGATATACCTTACCTTGAATAATTATCCATTGTTTGCTTTGTCCAACCTTGTAAAATTCTCATCCTTGAAGAATATTTTTGCCTTGAATACCATGCACCCTTTGACATCAATGACAACTCAATATTTCCAATAATATCCCCCTTTTTCATTGATGGCAACCTTACAAAAAAAATTCTTCTATTGCAATTGGATTCCAAATTTGATCCCCATGACAAGCTTCTCCCCCTAACTGAATTCTCCCCCTTTGACATTAATGGCAAAGGGATCCTTTGGGATAAAAATAAGACACTTAACTCATACCCCTCACCACCTCCTTTCCTTGAGGTGATCAATTTTGAGATGGGAGTAAAACTACTCCCAAATTACAATGCTCTTCTTCTTTTTCAATTTTATTTTTCCAAACTTTGAAGGTCATACCCTTTTGAACATCTTGACCATTCTCCTTTTTTCTTGACTTTGGAAATTTAGGGAACACTATTCTACACCATTTAGATTTATTCCTAAAATTATTGCAATTGAAACACATGATGTTGTAGTCCTTGAAAAGTGCAAATGAATTGAAGTTTCTCTTGGTGAATTCATAATCATTCTTACCATGAACCCTGGAATGTATAGCTTAGTGACAAAAATTATTATATGAGAAGCAATAACCCTAGAATAAGTATTCATATTGCCTTGGAGGATATGGTTGCATGATTATTTCTTTGCTTTTTCTATGTTGGTCCATGTTCCTTGATGGTGCATTGTTTTCTTTCTCATTGATGTTTCCACTTCTCAACTCATCAGTACATGTCTTAGATTCTTTAAAACCCCCCCCCCGCTCCTTGGCGACCCGGCCTCCCGCTTTCCTTGGAGAACTAAAACACTTGGGTAGATTCTTCTTTAAATACCTTCTTTTATGCTTCTATTTATTTTGAGCTTGACTCCTCTTTTTGTACTTCTTGACCTTCCTCAAATCCAAGTCCGGTCTTCATAAATGGATATCTCTATGTTTTGATAATATCATCCAAATATTTTGAGATTTTTCTAAACTGATATATCTTATTATTAAATTTTTCAAGTCCCTTCCTTATAATGTCAGCTTCATGTTCTAGTCTTTCACATTCTAACTATTTTACCTTTAACTTTTCAACCATACCTTCTTCAACTTTCCTTGCCTCTTCAACCTTAACTTTTAAGTCAGTGAGATCTTGTAGAAGCTTTACCTTTGTTTTCTCATCCTCTTGTACTTGAGCCTTCAATATTAAGTTCTCCCTTTTCAACTCTTCAAGATAAATAACAAGTTCCTCTTCCATATCAATTATGGCTTCCTCTTCATATTCTAAAACTTTCTCTTCTTCTTGGTATTCAATAATAGGGACATCTTCTTTTTCTTTTTCATGGTCTTTGAAAATAGGTGCATCTTCTTTCTCTTCTACTTGGCCTTTGACAACATAAGCATCTTCTTTCTCTTCTATGGCCAAAAATAAAATTTCTTATTTTTCACTATCAAAGACACTTTCATCATTGTCACTGGAAGCACTACTTGCTTATTCAACATAAAAAAATTTCTTGTGCCTTTGAAAGATCTTCTTCTCATGATTTCCTTGATTGTACCTATTTTTATTTTCATGATAAAATAATTCTTTCTTTCTTTTTGTTGTATTCTTTTTTCTCTTCATTGCTACTATTTTCAGCTTTGAATGATGCCTCTCTTTTTAATTTTTGTTCTTTTTTTATCGTCATCTCGTAGGCTGTGAGAATTCTAAGTAGCTCATCCATGCTTTATGTTTTGAGATCCTTCATTTTCGCAATTACTGAAACCTTTGCATCAAACCTCATGGGAAGTGACCTTAATATTTTTTGAACAATATTAGAGTCATCAATACCTTTTCCAAGTCCATGAATGGTGTTGAAAAACTCTTCAACATGAAGTAGATACCAAGTGTTATCTTCTTTATCTTTCATCTTCAAGTATTCAAACTTCCTCCTGTGGGTTTGAAGTTTTGCCATCTTAACCTTGTCATCTCCTTCATAAGTTCTCTGTAACTTGTCCCATATTTCTTTTGCTAAAGTGCATTGCATGACTTTCACAAACTCTGATTCACATAAACCACTCAAGATTGCATTCATTGCCTTGGTATTATTTTCATATGGTTTCTTACCATTTGCATCCATGGGAGGAGTAGTAGATGGTGTGAACCCATTCTCAATAGATTGCCATATATCATATCCATGTGCCATAAAATAAGTCTTCATACTTATGCTCCAAAAAATATAGTTAGTCCCATCAAACAATGGAGCTCTATTTGATGAAAACCCTTCCTGATGTGCCATTTGTGTTATTGTAAGATCTTCCTTCAAGATGTTAAAATTTAATGAAACAATATGTTTTAATACCAATTGAAGAATATAAGCTTATACTGAGAGGGGTGGGGTGAACAATATAAGATAAAACTTTTCACTTTTCAATCCAAATGATAACAACAATAATATCAATGTAGTAAATAAAATAATGCACAAATCATCACACATATGAGAGACAAATTTAACATGGTTCACCCAATGTGGGCTACATCCATGGAGAAATATTGCTTATAAATTTCTCAACAAATTTTGTGGGCTCCAACCCATAGGAGAAACCAATCCCCTATTACAATGTTTGTGGACACCAATCCATAGGAGATACCAATCCCCTCTCAAGTTCTATGGACACCACTCCACTCTATTCTGGTTTTGTGGACACCACTCCATAGGAGACACCAATCCCCTCTGCTCTGGTTTTGTCTTCAACTCTGCTCAAAAAAATTCACAAACTCTATCTTCAATTATGCTCAAACTCCGTCTTTAATTCTACACAAACTCTACCCTCAATTCTGAATAAAACAACTTTTTAACTTGATCATAAAATCTACTCATATCTGCTTACTAAACCTCCTCACATTTTCTCACAAAAGTGCTCAATACTGCTCCAAAAACTTCTCATAAATGTCCTCAACAATATGATCCAAAACCTGCTTACAAATATTGCTCACAAAAGTGCTCAACACTGCTCCAAAACCTGCTCACAAATTTGCTCAACAATATGATCCAAAACCTGCTTACAATATTGATCATCTGCTCACCAAATCTTGCATACAAAATAATGCTCATCTATTCCTCAATGTGCTTTCCTCAACTAAAGAAATTTAGACATATTCTACCCATAATTCTTTTAGCCTCTTTAATATATAGAGAATAATATGCACTAACAAATATCCAATATGTTCTTCACATTCATTAAGTTTATCGCTTTCACATGTCTCACATTTATTACATTTTAAAGGTAGCTCTAGTCTAGCATTTGATAACTAACCTTGTAATTGTTGATTTGCACCTTTCCTTCCCTTTTGTAGATAGCTGAAAATATCCTTTTCAATTTAATCCTTTCACATTATCCTTGCACTAGATGATACTTTGACTTGCTTTAAAACAACCCTTCTATTTGTGTGAGACTATTATTTTACTTATTTCCACATTCACTTCAAAACCAATCACAATGCATAAATTTATCCTTCTCATCTACTCCCAAAATCAATCATGAATAATGCACAAATTTGCTCTCAAATATGATCTATAACCCTTGCACATTTACTCTCAATATCAATCAAAACCAATGCACATCAAATCAATCCTTATACCTCCAACTATATGACATCAAAAATATTTTCCTCAAACAAAACCATCCTTGAGAAAGGAATTAAATCACCATACCTCTAAATTTGCCTCAATGATGATAGTCTTATTTTGTATGTGGTTTCCAAACCTATCTAGCCAAAATTAATTTTTCTTTATTTTGCCACTCAAAAATACGTTAGCATATATCTTTTTATTTTCTTGATAATATAACAAATAAATCACATTAAAAACCCTTATCAAAGATATGCACAATAAATATTAAAAATAATATCTTATACCTCCCTCACAATATAAAGCTTTATTAAGAAAACTTAAAACCTTATAACTCTTATTAATTTATGAAAATAAAATCTCACACTAACATAAAAACCCTAATAACTCCTATTTATTTTCAACAATTAAATATCACACTAACATAAAAACCCTTATAACTCCTCCTATTTGTTTTCAAAAACGAAATATCACATTAACTTAAAACCCTTATAACTCCTATTTATTTCCAACAATGAAGTCTCACACTAACATAAAAAAAAACTTATTTGACCCTTTTATTCACATGCAAAAGTTATAACCTTAAAATTATACGAATGACCCTTATTTCTACTATCCACCCTAATAAAATTTAATAAAATTAAAATTAATACCTTGCACCATTGCTAATCGATCCACTAACCTCAAGAATCGTAGGGCTTTCCCAAGCACTTGTAACCAGATTTGCTGAAGCAACACATGAGATTAGACTGGTGCAAAAACAGTTTTGACTCCTTTGTAACTTGATTTTTGCTTCCAACAAAAATTCAGCATTGATGGGATTCAACACCTCGACCTCCTGCCAATGAGCATTCAATGCAAGGCTAGGCTATCATCTGAGCTAGCCACCCGAACAAAAGTGAAGGTACAAAATTATTAAATTATGATCTCCTTTCGATTTCTACCTCCAAAACGTGCGCTCTTCTCTCCCTTGTTGTCTACCCACTGCATGAACTTCACGCAAAGGATTTTAAAAATTTTCTCACACTTAGCATAGTGATTTGATAGCCTTTTAATAGGCTTTTGACTTTGGCGCTCAACGAGGTCGACTGTCATATTTAAATTTTGAAATTTAAACCTTACCTTTGTATGGTGCGCCCAAGGGATGTTGGCCCATGCAATATATATTTAAATTTATTAAATATAACCTTCCAAAATATTTTATAACCCTTCCACTTCTTTTAAACCTTTGATAAACCATTCACTTTAATATTTAAACCTTTGTCCTTATCTGGTAATATTTAAATCTTTTGTCCCAAGCCTTTAAACCTTCTCTTTATAATATTTAAATACGATATTTAAATATTATAATCCTTTACTTTGAGATATACCTTACCTTGAATAATTGTCCATTATTTACTTTTTCCAACCATGTAAAATTATCATACTTTAAGAATATTTCTGCCTTGAATAACATGCACCTTTTGACATCAATGACAAATCAATATTTCTAATAGTGTCATGTGTGATTTCTCTATGTTCATAAAAGAGATCTTGCTCCTCGTAGAATTATTATGTGAAATGTGTATTTTTTCGTGTTTGCTATGATATTTTAATGTTTGTGGAAACCTTGTTCCACTCAAATATGTGAATGCATTTCGTATGGTTGTTAGTGATAAATCATGATAGCTTATGTTGCTACATTTTTTTTACCCTTTCTTTTAATGAAATTCAATTGCAATCCCTAGCGGTGGACGGAGGAGAGTAACATGCCGAGCATAGAACATGATATAATTGGGTGTGGAAGGTTTGGAAATGGGGGGAAGGATTTTAATAAGTAAAAGGAAAAAGAAAATAGTGGGGTATTTTTGTTGGAGAGTTTGATGGGAGAAAGAAGAGTGCAGGAGAGAAGAAACGAACTGGTAGTGAAGGAAGGTCGAGTTGCATGTAGAAAGTGTAAATATTGACGTCATTTATAAGGTAGAACTCTTTGAAGAAGAATAAATTACTTTATAATATGATGCTTTAATTATGTATTAAATGTAAAATTCAGTTAATATTCGGCCAATGGTATTTAGAGGTTAGAATTCATGTTGCTATTGTTGAACAAAAACGAAAAGTTATTCGTTAATTGCTGACTGTAGAAAAATAGAAAATAACTTATGTTTGATCTATATATATATATATATTTTAAGCGAAAAACCCCTTGGGGGGCCGCCTTGGTATGAGAGACAACGAACAGGGGGTTCTACACCATCAAAGTCACCCGGGAGTCGCACCCGACCCTGCCCGTACCAACATTATCAATTGGATTTTGGATACCCAATTCAGCTTTTTGGTAGGGTGGATATTTGAACTTGGGACCTCCCTTGGAGGATTGCCCTCTCCTCTCCAACTCACCTACAACACTTGGGTATGTTTGATCTATATTGAAGATAAATATTTTAATGAAGTTGTTTTTTGCACCAATTTACCATGGTTGTCTTATTGCTACATTATTTTTGAAAACCATGCTTGCTGGGTTTATTTGGGAAAAGATAATGAAAGTTGGAATTGTGGACTCAGTCATTACTACTGTATATGTAAAACCTTATAACGAGAAATGCTTATTGGTAAATTGTGGAAGTAGAACGAATGGGAATTATGTGTATACTTTCTATTTTGTTTTATTATAAGGAAAAGTAAATGAACATTATATTGAGTAGGTTTTTTTGAAAAATTGCCTTGCTCTTGTTTATGAGAAATGAATTGCTTCTTGTGTGACGAATCTAAAATGCTTTGGCAAAATGAAGTTTGACTTGGTTGTAGTGTGAAGTTTCACATTTTAAGAAAAATGATTATGTGCTAGTCTTGTGATCTTTTGAATCGGTTCCATCTCTGATCCTAGTGCATAGAAAAACCCTTTATAGTGACCAAGATTCATCTGTTCAGATGTGCCAAGAACCGGTCTTATAATAGTGTCAAGGTTTTTTTAATAGTATTGCATCGATGATGATTTTTTGACAGAGATATGGAATAAAGTATCTTGTTGGAGTATCAAGGAATTTTGGATATACCATGCATTGAAAGCACCAAATATCTTCTTTTTAAATAGGTAGTATTCAAATAAGGTCATAGATTAAAGTTATATGTAAGAAGGAGTTTGTATTTAGAGATTATATGGAAATTATCAATGTAAATTCCACGATAGTGGATGATTTCGAGCTACGTTATTGTAACGAACTATCCATGATATTATAGTAATTGGATTTTGGTTGGAAGCTTTCTTTGCATATTAATTTAGCTTGAGGTTATTTTAAATGGTAATGGTAAATAGATAATTGATGATTTAAAAATTATGATTTATTTCTAAAGGGTCGTCTATGCATTGTGACCAAGGAAGCCTTTAGAGAATGTTTAATTTCATTTGTAATATTACTGGCACAAAGAATCCTTGTTGTTATCCCATGAATGTATGTTTAAATTAAATTATTAAACATCCTTTAAGAATTATTCTTTGTTGTTCTAAAGGAAAACAAAAAGGGATAATATGGGTAAGTTTACTGGTGGTGTAACTTTGCTTGGAATAGTTTTTGCTAAAATCAAAGTCACTCAAACTTACCAAGAATTAACGTAGATATCCCATGATCTAAGAGCTTGCATGGATCAGGAAAGGTTTCACTAAAAAATCCAAGGTGTACAGTTGGAATATCTAAACTAGATAGCAGATCCGTTCTTGGAATATCTGCTCTCTTGAGCTATGAGAATGATGCACCAAAGAAATGAAGCCCAAGATATTAGTAAAATAGAAACCCAGATTAAACTAAGAGACTATGGATGTTTTTCCTTATCTATAGAATTAAATAGAATTGGTTGCTACTAGGTAGGCCAACTCCTTAAGATAAGAAAGGAGTAAACCAACCTTGCTAGCATAGCGTAACTCATTGAAAGACCAATAGGGTTTGCAGAAATATGCATAAACCTTTTTAGTGGATATAAAAGGGATAGATCTACACTAAGTAATTTGTGTAGAGTGATGCATTGAGCATCACCCTTCGATATATGTAGAAGGTATGCTCCTACGTTAAATGACACTTGTAGAGATGTGGGTCTACAAGAAGTTCCTTTTCAAAGGAAAGAAATGGGAAGGTGGTAAACTAATATTAGTTAAGAATAATGATGAAATCACATAGGAACTAAACACTTATCTGTGGGATAATGAGGATAGAAAAATAAGTGGGTTTAATAGGGTTGATGTCCTTAAGATACTAAAAAAATTGTGTTGAATTTTTGGGTTGTTACATTTGGTATCAGAGCATGGTTCAAAAAGGAGAATCGAATCATTATGTAAAATTTTTGGGAATGATTAAAAGTATCTTTACATTATTGGATTGGTTATTTTTTTAGGAAAAGAGAAAAAACAACTATTAATCTAGAAGTTAGTCAGTAAGTGAAAATACCATAACAAAATTGGAAATTTACTTCTACTACCTCTTTGTGTGTGGCCAAGGGACAATGACACCAAAAATAATAAGAGGGAGTGTTGCCCCATCAATGAGGGTAACTCGAGGAACCAACGTAGAAAATATAACACTTGAGGTTGGAATGAAGAATCCTCATGGAAGTGAGAATCTTACTGAAATAGTGGCTCTACTTTGTGAGCAGGTGGAGACCCAAAAATAACTGTTGGATGCTGTGCTGAGTAGAGAAACACAATCTAGTAATTCAAGAAGGGGATAAGTGGATGAACCACTCATTGAGGTACGTATGGCTAAGGTTTGATTGGAGGTCAATATGGGTAGGGAAATTAAATATATGAAGTATTCCAAGTTTAACAAAGAGGAAGATAGGTATAAGGTCGAGGCTTGGTTAAAGGAGATAGAGAAATACTACATCATGAATATTTTTTCTTTGGGTACTCGAACATCCTATGCTACACTGCATCTACAAGGAGATGGTTTAGATTGGTGGTAAACCCTTAGTGAGGATGAAATATAGAAACTATAGTTGATTTGAAGTGGGACTAGTTTGTTAAAGCCTTCAAAGAAAGGTTTCTTATAGAATATTTCTATTCCCAGAAGTATGACAAGTTCACTAAACTTCATTAGGGAATAAGGATCATGGAAAGATATTATCATAAATTTGTTAAACTAGTAAAATATGTACCCACTTATACTAAGAAAATGAATATCTACAAGTGTATACTAGGAATATATCCTCGGATAGGATAGGAAGTGGATATATGAGAATATGAAACATTGTAAAAGACCTATGAGTTGGCAAGGAAAGTTGAGACATACCTTAAACCCTATTTTGACTATGATGGGTTGATGAGTAGGGTAAATAAGCATGAAGAAAGAGAAATAGTTCAGGGTTCATGAAATGGGAGCATGAGAAAGATATCAAGAGTTCTCCTAAGTAGGATGGTAAAGAAGACAATAAGCAAGGGAATTTCAGAAGAAGGTTCCAAGGAAGGAAGCATAGACGAGATAATCATGGAAACAATTGTAATAGATCACCACAGGGAAAGACTAAACTACCCAAGGAAGAGGGAAAAAAGGGAGAGCTAAAATGAAAAGAACATCCAGGACCCAAGGAAGGATTTTTCTTTTTAAGGGAGCTCAGTATGCCACTAAATATCCGCAATGAGTATGGATGAGTACAAAATTAAAAGAACTAATGAATAGGGAAATTGCACCTAAGGAACCAATGCACATGATATACATCGCTATAGGAAGTAAAATTTGTATGGAAATGCCACTCCTTTGGTAATAAAAGGTAAAATTTTTGATAGAAGTGTTAGAATCTTATTTGATAGTGGTGCTACTAACAACTTTATTTCCACTAGCTTAATTAATCATATATTTGAAAGGCCAAAATTGTTGACACATGGGTGGAAGATCGAGTATGATTTGGGATAAATCTACTTCATAAATTAGTGCTATCCTAGGGCAGTCATCACTTTGCCTAGAAGAATGACTGTACGATGCTTATATGTTGCTCCATTGCATGCCTTTGACTTGGTAATAGGAATGGACTGGATGCAAGCACATAAAGGGTTATTAATTTTTAATACCATTGGATTGAATATACAGATGCTGACGGGATGGTTCATAGAGTGAAAAGCTAGAAAAGGGCTTTTCAACCACATATTCTTACATCCTTGCAATTTAAGAAAGCCATCAGAAAAAGGAGTTATGGTATATATAGTTAAGATTAATGAGTTGAAGGAAGAACACAAAGAATATTTTGGGAGACACCATATTCTTTAGGAGTTTAAGGATGTTTTTCTGGAAGATTTACCCGGATTACCTCCAAAAAGAGAATTTGAATTTTCTATTGAACTTCAACCAGGGACTGAGCCTATTAATAGGGCTCCCTATAGAATGAATTCCATTGAAATGCAAGAATTAAGGATTCGCATTCAAGGTTTCATGGAGAAAGGACTAATAAGACCAAGTTTGTCACCTTAGGGTGCACCAGTACTGTTTGTGAAAAAGAAGGATTGTTAAATAAAGCAATTATCAAAAACATATATCCTTTACTCAAAATCAAAGATCTCTTTTATAAAATCAAGGGTACCACAATATTTTCCATGATTGATTTGAAATTTGGATACCATCAACTGAGGATCCAAGATGTGGATATTAAGAAGACAACTTTTAAGACCCGATATGGGCATTATGAATTTACCATATTGCCATTTGGCTTAATGAATGCATCGACCACATTCATGAATTTGATGAATAACATATTCAGGAAGTAGCTAGATAAGTTTTTTCTATTATTCTTGGATGACATACTAATATATTCTCCTAATAAATCTAAACATGATAGGCATCTCAGAATTGTGTTTGAGTTGTTAAGGGAAAATTGGTTGTTTGGGAATTTATGTAAATGTGAGTTTTTGTGACAAGAGTGCAATATTTGGATCATATTATGTCAGCATATGGGATCACAATAGATCCTACGAAAATTGAGGCTATCTTGAGTTGGCCACCACCGACCGATGTGACAAAAGTTAGAAGTTTTATGGGTTTAACTGGATACTACAGGTGGTATGTTAAATATTATGCCAAAATTACTACACCTATAACTAACCTACAAATAAATGGAAAGGAGTTCAAATGGTCTAATAAGTGTAAATAATATTTTGAACTACTTAAACAAAAGTTCACTACACCTCCTATATTGAAGATACCCAAACCTCAAGGAAGGATCTTAGTATGCACATATGCATCTATGGAGGGTTTGGGAGGAGTACTCTCATAGGATAGTACAGTGGTTGCCTATGGGTGTAAGAAGTTGAAAAGACATGAGAATAATTACATAAATCATGATCTAGATCTAGCAACTATAGTGTTTGCTCTCAAAATTTAGTGACACTATCTTGTAGCAAGACCTTTTGAAATAGGGACTGACTATCAAAGTCTACAATATATTTTTACTCAACCTCTACTCAATGCTAGGTAAAGAATATGGATGGAGTTTCTTATGGAATACTATTTTGGTATTGAGTACATAAAAGAGAAAGAGAATAAGGTAGCAGACACCTTAAGTAGAAGAAAACACATTGTTGTTTTATCCTGTTTCTATTTCGACTTGATAGAAAAATTCGAAGTGAATCAGAATAGGACCTTTATTACAATCAAATTAGGGAAATAATGGAGGATAAACTGGATATATGCAGCTATTTCAGCTTTAAGGATGGATTCCTTTGTTTTAAGGATAGAGTGGTAATACCCACATAAATAAGGTTGAGGAAAATATTCATTATTGTATTTTTATGAGGTATTCTATTACCTCCAAGGGTTATTGCATATATGATCCCTATAGTCTTGACATTTTCATTTGGATACTTTGATGAAGTTCTTTTAGCTACCTCTTCCAATCCTATTACAATTCTTTGGTCAAGGATTCTTCTATAACATATTTAATGGTCTATACTTCTTCATATACTCTCATTGGTACTATTGTAGTCATTTTGGATCTCTCTTAGCTTCATCCTTCATCTATGGCTTCTTTTTGAGCTCTTATAGTTTTGGATCCTGGAGAAAATAATCTTGACATCCTTATTCCTTATGTGATGGCAATGTATATTGAGGTGGATGATGAAAATGTATTGAATGATTTAGTATAGGTTTATGATGATACTTATCTATAAAATATGTCACAGTCTTCCATGGTTTGTCTAATATCCAAGAATATTTTTCAAAATGCTCATTTTATTTTCTCCCAAGAGTTTTATTGATATCGATGGTTGATAATTGTGAATAACTCCTCACCTATTCTCAATCTAAGTGGTTGGATGCTATGTTGGCCAAGTATGAGTCCTTGAAAAAGAATTGCACATGGAAGCTTGTTCCTCTTCCAAAAATGAAAGAATGTTGTTGGTTTTATATGGGTATGTAAGACTAATTACACATTGATGATTAGATGGAGAAGCACAATGCATGCCTTGTTTATGAGTATTTATCTCATAAGGAAGGATTTACTGCTTAGAGATATTTTCTCTAGTTGTTATGATGGATTCTCTTTAGATGATTATAGCTATATTATATATATATATAAGGTACATCATAGAATTTAAAGAGTGTATTTCTTCATGGTGATATTTAAGAGGAGATCTATCTGTAATAGTCACTTGGTTTTGAGGTTGATAGTTTACCCCCGCGTGTCAGTTGAAGAGGTTTTTATATGGGCTTATGTAGGATCCTCATGCTTGGTATGTGAATATTGATTATTTTTTCTCCATTGTGGGTTTTAGTGTTGTGAGGTAAAGCATGATGTCTACATCAAGAATCAAAATGCTTATACCTTATTGATTGTAATGTATGTTGATGATCTTCTCACTATAGGTAATTGAATATATTTATTCTAGAATATGAAGTCATAGCTTCATGACACTTTTAGAATGGTTTATTTGGAGCTTTTGTATTACCTATTAGGATTTTAGATCGACCAATAACCCTTTGGGATCATTACTTCTCATCCCAAGTATATTTGGGATCTTATACAATGCTTTAATATGGAGGATTGTAAGTAGGATTATGCATAAGGGGTAATACCAAAAAAGTATTCATCAAAATTTGATGAATCAAGGCAAATTGTGTCTCAACTTGGTGGTAAATTTTTTGAAATGTTGCAGAGAAATTATCAAAATATGGTGAATGTTTTAAAATTTTGCATAGAAATTATCAAAAATTTTAAATGACAAGTGGCAGAATGTGAGTGGCAGAATGCAAGTGGAAGAAGGTGAGTGGTCGAATGCGACTAGTAGAAAGAAATTTGCAGAAGGTGAGTGGCATAAGGTTACTATAAAAATGCAACTAGTAGAAGGTGAGTGGTAGAAGGCGATTAGCAAAAGGTCAGTGGTAGGTGGCGATTGGCAGGTGGAGATTGGTAGGTGGTGACTGGTAGAAGGCGACTAGTAGATTGTGACTAGTAGATGGTAATTAGTATATAGTGATTTTTTTAAGGTGACTGGTAGATGGTGATTATAATTTGTTGATTGGTATATGGAAATTGACAGATGGTGACTAGTAGATGGTGACTAGATGAAGGTGACTGGCTGAAGGTAACTAGTATATGGCAACTAGTGGATGGTGATTGAAAAAGGGTGACCACAAAATTTCATCAATAAGAAGATACCATGTTCCCTTTCCTCTTCCAAATGTCTCACTTCCATAGACTTCAGCCATGTAGACTTCTATAAATAGAAATGGAAGATCATTTTTCTCCTTTCCCACAACATTTTTAGAGCTTTTTCCAAAGCATTTTCAAAGCATTTTTAGATGGCTTTTAGAGCATTTTTAGGTGATTTCCAAAACATTTTCTAGAGCATTTTCAGACGATTTTTAGATGGTTTTCAGTGCAAAAATAGCTAGCTCTTCCTATCCTCTACCTTTGAAATTTTCATTCAAGAACTAATTTTTCCCTAACATTAAGAATATTTTTGATACTTCTAGAAGATATTCATAATGGGTTTACACCTCTGGAGTCACAGGAGTAATCAAGATGCCATCGTTCAACACCAATGTCTCCTTGATGCAAAGGATAGTTAGTTGCTATAACCATGATGAGTCCACTATTTAGATCAAAGTGGATAACAAGGATGTTGCTTTTTCTATGAAACCCTCAAATGTGCAGTGATTAACAGGGATACCATTTAGGGATGGTCACTTGGTGAACAACCAATATACCTTGACCAAAGAAGACAAATGATTGCTAGCATCCAAATACGATGTCCATTCAGACAATTTGAAAGGTATATTTTTAAAATTTAGTTTTTATTTTTCTTCATTTTTGATGAATCGTAGTTTTCATTCTCTAATAATGTTCTCCCTATCGTAATCTCTATTTTATAATAATTTTCTCCCTTTTTTTTAGTTAATTATTCTAATTCAAAAAGGGGTTTAAATATTTTCAATGTTGGAGACAAGTTTTTTCATGCTTGCATTGAATTTTTCTAGGCAAGACTTATTTTGCAGGGGCAACCTACAGAAATTCTATTTTGGGCATTGATCTTATTGATTCGATGTATTACTGGTGGTAAATATTATTGTTCTATGCACATTTCCAACTACCTTAAACATTATATTCTGAATGCCCAAAAAATTCAATCTTATTATGCAGTAACAACCAACAACTTGGTTCTTTCTCTTTTTAATGAAGCATATTTAAATATTTAAAATAACCCTCCTCCAACTATATTGCACCCAAGCTTGATGGCTATTGGTATGAAGAAGGATGAAATACAGGTAAAATAATTTTTTGGAATAATATTTGTTTTCTTTCTTTCCAATCAATCTTGTTATTTTCTAATTTTCTTTTGAAAGAAAAAAGCAACTCAATTTTCTAGTAAAAAAAATATTACCTTTAGGATTCAAGAAGCATTTGATGATTATGATACATAGTCGTAATCATCACCAACAACTACCTCAAGATCCATGAAACATGTGAGGTCTCTTGGTGATAAAGATACACCTACGACTCCTATTACTTATGGATATGTTACAATCAACATTGAAGAAGTAACCTCAAACTCACAAGATAACCTTATTATTCAAAAGTACTATTTCAAATAATGTATTTTAACGATTTAAAATTATTATTTGGTTTGAGAAAAATATTTATTATTGTATTTTATTGGGGTATTCTATTACCTCCAAGGGTTATTGCATATATTATCCCTATAGTCTTGACATTTTTATTTGGATACATGTGACCTTTGATAAAGTTCTTTTAACTACCTCTTCCAATTCTATTTCAACTCTTTGGTCAAGGATTCTTCTATAACATCTTTAGTGATCTATACTTATCCTTCATAGACTCTCATTGGTACTATTGTAGTCATTTTGGATATCTCTTAGTTTCATACTTCATCTATGGATTCTTTTCGAGTTATAGTTTTGGATCCTAGAGAAAATAAGTTTGACATCCTTATTTCTTATGTGATGGCAATGCATATTGAGGTCGATGATGACAATGTATTGGATGATTTAGTATAGGCTTATGATGATACTTCTCTATAAAATATGTCATAGTCTTCCATGGTTTGTCTAATATCCAAGAATATTTTTCAAAATGCTCATTTTATTTTCTCCCAAGAGTGTCATTGATATCGATGGTTGATAATCGTGAATAACTCCTCACCTATTCTCAATCCAAGTGGTAGGATGCTATGCTGTCCAAGTATGAGTCCTTAACAAATAATTGCACATGGAAGATTGTTCCTCTTCCAAAAAGGAAAGAATATTGTTGGTTGTATATGGGTATGTAAGACTAAGTATACATTGATGATCATATGGAGAAGCACAATGTATGCCTTGTTTCTAAGGATTTATCTCATAAGGAAGGATTTACTACTTAGAGATGTTTTCTCTAGTTGTTATGATGGATTCTCTTTATATGATTATAGCTATATTCTATATATAGAAGGTACATCATAGAATTTAAAGAGTGTATTTCTTCATGGTGATATTTAATATGAGATCTATCTGTAATAGTCACTTGGTTTTGAGCTTGATACTTTACCCCCTTAGTGTGTTAGTTGAAGAGGTTTTTATATGGGCTTATGTAGGATCCTCATGCTTGGTATGTGAAGATTGATTATTTTTTATCCATTGTGGGTTTTAGTGTTGTGAGGCAAAGCATGATGTCTACATCAAGCATCAATATGCTTATACCTTGTTGATTGTAATGCATATTGATGATCTTCTCACTATAGGTAATTGAATATATTTAGTCTAGAATATGAAGTCATAGATTCATGAAACTTTTAGAATGGTTTATTTGGGGCTTTTACATTATCTATTGGGGTTTTATATTGACCAATAACCCTTTGGGATCATTACTTCTCATACCAAGTATATTTGGGATCTTATACAATGCTTTAATAGGGAGGATTGTAAGTAGGATTATGCATAAGGGGTAATACCTAGTAAAGTATTTATCAAAATTTGACGAATCAAGGCGAATCGTGTCTAAACTTGGTGGCAATTTTTTTCAAAATGTTACAAAGAAATTATCAAAATATGGTGAATGTTTTAAAATTTTGCATAGACATTATAAAAAAATTTAAATGAGAAGTGGCAAAATGCGAGTGGCATAATGCAAGTGGAAGAAGGTGAGTGGTAGAAGGCGATTGGTAGAAATAAACTGGTATAAGGCGAGTGGTAGAAGGCAAGTGGCAGAAGGTGACTGGAAAATGGAAACTAGTAGAAGGTGAGTGGTAGAAGGTGACTAGCAAAAGGTAAGTGGTAGGTGGTGATTGGCAGGTGGCGATTGGTATGTGGTGACTGGTAGAAGGTGACTATTAGATGGAAATTGGTATATGGTGATTGGTTGAAGGTGATTGGTAGATGGTGATTATAAGATAGTGACTGGTATATGGCAATTGACAGATGGTGACTAGCTGAAGGTGACTGGTTGAAGGCAACTGGTAGATGGCAACTAGTGGATGGTGACTGACAAAGGGTGACCATAAAATATCATCAATAAGAAGATACCATGTGCCCTATCCTCTTCCATGTGTCACACATCCATATACTTCAGCCATGTAGACTTCTATAAATATAAATGCAGGGTCATTTTTCGCCTTTCCCAGAGCATTTTTAGAGCTTTTTCCAAAACATTTTTAGATAATTTTCCAACATTTTCCATAATGGTTTCAGAGAATTTTTAGATGGCTTTTAGAGCATTTTTAGGTGATTTTCAGAGCATTTTCTAACGTATTTTCATATAGTTTTTAGATGGTTTTCAGTGAAAAAATAGCTAGCTCTTCCTCTCCTCTACCTTTGAAAGTGTCATTTAAGAACTAATTTTTCCCTAACATTAAGAATATTTTTGATACTTCTAGAAGAAATTCATAATGGGTTTACACCTCTAGATTCATAGGAGTAATCAAAATACCATTGTTCAACACTGACATCTCCTTGATGCAAAGGATAGTTAGTTGCTATAACCATAACGATTCCACTATTTAGATCAAAGTGGATAACAAGGATATTGTTTTCTATGAAACCGTCAAATGTGCAGTGATTAATAGGGCTACCATTTAGGGATGGTAACCTGGTGAAAAACCAATATACCTTGACCAAATAAGACAAATGACTGCTAGCATCCAAATACGATGTCCATTCAGATGATTTGAAAGGTATATTTTTAAAATTTAGTTTTTATTTTTCTTAATTTTTGATGTATTGTAGTTTTCATTCTCTAATAATGTTCTCCCTATTGTAATTTATATTTTCTAATAATGTTATCCATTTTTTTTAGTTAATTCTTCTAATTCAAAAAAGAGTTTAAATATTTTCAATGTTGGAGACAATTTTTTTTTATGCTTTTATTGAATTTTTCTAGGCAAGACTTACTTTGCAGGGGCATCCTACAGAAATTCTATTTTGGACATTGTCCTTATTGATTCTATGTATTACTGGTGGTAAATATTATTTTTCCAAACACATTTCCAAATACCTTAAACAAGATCTCTTGAGTGCCCAAAAAATTCAATCTTCTTATGCAGTAACAACCAACAACTTTGTTCTTTCTCTTTTTAATGAAGCATATTTCAATATTCAAAATAACCCTACTCCAACTACATTGCACACATTCTTGATGGCTATTGGTATGACAGGATGAAATATAGGTAAAATTATTTTATTGGAATAATATTTTTTTTCTTTCTTTCCAACCAATCTTATTATTTTCTAACTTTCTTTTGAAAGCAATAAAAAAAACAACTCAATCTTCTAGTAAAAAACATATTACCTTTAGAATTCAAGAAGCATTTTCTGATTATGATACGCAGTCGCAATCATCACCAATAACTGCCTCAAGATCCATGAAACATATGCTGTCTTAAGGTGATCAGCATACACCTACGACTCCTATTACTTATGGACATGTTACAGTCAATGTTGAAGAAGTAACCTCCAACTCACAAGGTAACCTTATTATTCAAAAGTATTATTTAAAATAATGTATTTTAATTATTTAAAATTATTATTTAGTTTAAGGAAAATATTTATTATTGTATTTTTATGGGGTATTCTATTACCTCCAAGGGTTATTGCCTAAATGATCCCTATAGTCTTGGCATTTTCATTTGGAGACATGTGATCTTTGATGAAGTTCTTTTAGCTACCTCTTCAAATCCTATTTCAACTCTTTGGTCAAGGATTCTTCTATAACATATTTAGTGGTCTATACTTCTATTTCATAGACTCTCATTGGTACTATTGTAGTCATTTTGGATCTCTCTTAGTTTCATACTTCATCTATGACTTCTTTTCGAGCTCTTATAGTTTTGTATCCTAGAGAAAATAAGCTTGACATCCTTATTCCTTATGTGATGGCAATGTATATTGAGGTGGATGATGATAATGTATTGAATGATTTAGTATAGGTTTATGATGATACTTCTCTATAAAAT
Organism: Wollemia nobilis; assembly: GCA_028583015.1. Classification (NCBI taxonomy): domain Eukaryota; kingdom Viridiplantae; phylum Streptophyta; class Pinopsida; order Araucariales; family Araucariaceae; genus Wollemia; species Wollemia nobilis. The sequence continues at coordinate 22,876,310 of JAQPPZ010016875.1, forward strand.
ATGTCATAGTCTTCCATGGTTTGTCTAATATCAAAGAATATTTTTCAAAATGCTCATTTTATTTTCTCCCAAGAGTGTCATTGATATCAAAGGTTGATAACCGTGAATAACTCCTCACCTATTATAAATCCAAGTGGTAGGATGCTATGTTGTCCAAGTATGATTCCTTGATAAAGAATTGCACATGGAAGCTTGTTCCTCTTCCAAAAAGGAAAGAATGTTGTTGTTTATAGATGGGTATGTAAGACTAAGTACACATTGATGATAAGATGGAGAAGCACAATGCATGCCTTGTTTCTAAGGATTTATCTCATAAGGAATAATTTACTACTTAGAGATGTTTTCTCTATTTGATATGATGGATTCTCTTTAGATGATGATAGCTATCTTCTATATATCGAAGATACAGTATAGAGTTTAAAGAGCGTATTTCTTTATGGTGATATTTAAGAGGATATCTATCTATAATAGTCACTTGGTTTTGAGGTTGATAGTTTACCCCCTTAGTGTGCTACTTGAAGAGGTTTTTATATGGGATTATGTAGGATCCTCATGCTTGGTATGTGAATATTGATTATTTTTTATCCATTGTGGGTTTTAGTGTTGTGAGGCAAAGCATGATGTCTACATCAAGCATCAAGATGCTTATACCTTGTTGATTGTAATTTATGTTGATGATCTTCTCACTATAGATAATTGAATATATTTAGTCTAGAATATGAATTCATAGCTTCATGACACTTTTAGAATGGTTGATTTGGGGCTTTTGGATTACCTATTTGAGATTTAGATCGACCAATAACCCTTTGGGATCATTGCTTCTTATCCCAAGTATATTTGGGATCTTATACAATGCTTTAATATGGAGGATTGTAAGTAGAATTATGCATAAGGGGTAATACCGAAAAATTATTTATAAAAATTTGGTGAATCAAGGCAAATTGTGTCTAAACTTGGTGGTAAATTTTTCAAAATTTTGTAGAGAAATTATCAAAATATGGTGAATTTTTTAAAAATTTTCATAGAAATTATCAAAAAATTTAAATGACAAGTGGCAGAAGGTGAGTGGTAGAAGAAACTGGCAGAAGACAAGTGGTAGAAGGCGGCTGCAAGGTGACTGAAAAAATGTAACTAGTAGAAGGTGAGTGGTAGAAGGTGACTAGCAAAAGGTAAGTGGTAGGTGGTGACTAGCAGGTGGTGATTGGTACGTGGTTACTGGTAGAAGGCAACTAGTAGATGGAAAATGGTATATGGTGATTGATATATGGCGATTGGTTGAAGGTGACTGGTAGATGGTGATTAGAATATGGTTACTGGTAGATGGTGACTAGTTGAAGGTAACTAGCATATGACAACTAATGGATGGTGACTGATAAAAGGTGATTGCAAAATATCATCAATAAGAAGATACCATGTGCCCTCTCATCTTCCATGTGTCGCACATCCATAGACTTCAGCCATGCAGACTTTTATAAATAAAAATGTAGGGTCATGTTTCACCTTTCCCAATGCATTTTCCAAGGCATTTTTAGAGCTTTTTCCAAAGCATTTTTAGAGCATTTTCCAGCATTTTTAGAGCATTTTCCATAATGGTTTCAGAGTAATTTTAGATGGCTTTTATAGATTTTTTAGGTTATTTTCAGAGCATTTTCCTATGGTTTTTAGATGGATTTCAATGCAAAAATAGCTTGCTCTTCCTCTCCTCTACCTTTGAAAGTGTCATTCAAGAACTAATTTTTCCCTAACATTAAGAATATTTTTGATACTTCTAGAAGAGATTCATAATGGGTTTACACCTCTGGATTCACAGGAGTAATCAAGATTCCATTGTTCAACACTGATGTCTCCTTGATGCAAATGATAGTTAGTTGCTATAACCTTGATGAGTCCACTATTTAGATCAAAATAGATAACAAATATATTGCTTTTCTATGAAACCCTCAAATGTGCAGTGATTAACAGGGCTACCATTTATAGATGGTCACCTGGTGAACAAACAATATGCCTTGAAAAAAAAAGACAAATGACTAATAGCATCCAAATATGATGTCCATTCAGATGATTTGAAAGGTATATTTTTAAAATTTAGTTTTTATTTTTCTTAATTTTTGATGTATTGTAGTTTTCATTCTCTAATAATATTATCCCTATTGTAATTTCTATTTTCTAATAATAGTCTCCATTTTTATTAGTTAATTTTTCTAAGTCAAAAAGGGGTTTAAATATTTTCAATGTTGGAGACAAATTTTTTCATGCTTGCATTGAATTTTTCTAGGCAAGACTTATTTTGCAGGGGTAACCTATAGAAATTCTATTTTGGGAATTGTCCTTATTGATTCGATGTATTACTGATGGTAAATATGATTGGTCCATGCACATTTTCAACTAATTTAAACAAGGTCTTCTGAGTGCCTAAAAAATTCAAGCTTCTTATGTAGTACCAACCAACAACTTTGTTCTTTCTCTTTTTGATCAAGCATTTTTCAATCTTCAAAATAACCCTCCTCCAACTACATTGCACCCAATCTTGATGGCTATTGGTATGACGGAGGATGAAATACACATAAATTTATTTTTTGGAATAATATTTGTTTTCTTTCTTTCCAATCAATCTTGTTATTTTCTAATTTTATTTTGAAAGCAAAAAAAAACAACTCAATCTTCTAGTAAAAAGTGTTACCTTTAGGATTCAAGAAGCATTTGCTAATTATGATACATAGTCACAATCATCACCAGTAACTACCTCAAGATCAATGAAACATGTGAGGTCTCCTGGTGATCAGAATACACCTACGACTCCTGTTACTTATGGACATGTTACAATCAGTGTTGAAGAAGTAACCTCCAATTCACAAGGTAACCTTATTATTATTATTCAAAAGTACTATTTCAAATAATGTATCTTAATGATTTAAAATTATTATTTAGTTTGAGGAAATATTTTAAATATTTCCAAAGCAAGGGTAAATGGTTGCATCATCAATGAGTGTAGAGTCCGAGTCTAGTATGTTTGATTAAAATTAATCTCTTTTTATGGCATTATTTTTTACACTAGTTTTAATTTATATTTTCATGTGATATTTTGCAGATGCATCGGTTATATTTAAAAGTCTAAAAAATTATACCTCCACCATTTGTACACCCATAAATGCACCCACAACAAGTCCGTCCATAGTAGGTACCACTGGTGAGAAAATAATATTGCATGTGTGGGAAATAGTTCCTCACACCATTGCTTTTGGGAAGTAAAAGCATTTCCCAAACACACACCTTGTCTTAGTATAATGTTTCAGTGTTCCCAAATTTTTTCCTGTGAAATTTATCAAATGTGTAGAGCACATCTCAAATGCCCTATGACAATCTCGATGATGATTTTCTTTATCAGGATATGAATCCTAAAAATTTTCTATTCAAGGCAAGTGATGTGCTTCAAGGCCCACAAAGCCATCATGAATCAGAAGAGAATGTTTAGGTAGATACTTATAGAGTTTCCTCTTCCCCCCCTAGTAATTCGCCATCCATCATCATCTGAAAGATGATGATAAAATTAAATTTTTAAAAAATGTTTTATTAGCCAATAGATGTAAAGCTATAGTTAATGATAGTCTACTTGTAGATATTGATAAATTAAAATAGTGGGAATATCAGACCAAGGTTTTGATAAAAGCAATAAATTCTCGATACAAGAATTTTTCAAATAGAAAGGAGCTATTTTCAAAGGTGGAGAATGAGCCACAAAAGCTCAATGCTTTGTTACATAAAGCTGAATTTGGTACCATACAGGTTGAGCCTACATACAGTGATGAAGTTCTAGATATTATGTTGAATAGATTATAAAAACTCAATGCTGAGGCCCAGGCATATTTCAATGAATGGGCACTAGATAAGAAAAAAGTAGCAGTTGCAGAAATTACAAGACTTATCGTTGATGCAAGTTTTACATATAACTAAAAATAATTTTATTATTAAATATATTTTGTTAATAAATATTAGCATTTTTCTCTTCTATTTTGCAGTCTAATTTTCAACACTTGAAGTAGCAATTCAATGCCATGAAAACATTGATTAAGAATTCAAAAATTAGTATGACTAATTCTATTGAAGTGAAGAAAAGATTACAATACACTATTAGAGAAAATAATTGGTTGAAGAAGTTTATCAAATATAAGAGCCTAGATGTGGAGGTTGTATTAAAACAAAAAGAGAAAGAACTGAATGCACCTTGTAGAGAAGATCCAACAAAGTAAGAAGGTTTATTTATATCAAGGATAAACACTATAGCTGAAATTCTGGTAAGGGATGGTGCATTGGAAGCAAAGGATATTGAGCAAGATGCTGCTAAAACTTCAGGCACTGTGCAGAAATAAAAGTAGAAGACTATTGCTTTTTTATTGAGGAGAAACCAAACATGTTGCATATTTTTTTTGTAAATTGTAAAAGAATGGTATCTTTTTGAAATCAATAAAAGAGATAATTTCCAAAAAAATTGTATTATATTTTTAAAATTTTGTTTTAAATATTGTGATTTTTTTATTAGTTATGTGGATGCAATAAATAATTTTGAATTTTGTGGATTCAATAAAATGGTCTTTTATTCCAAAATGGGAGGAGGGGGTTCATATTTCAGATTATAGGCCTATTGCATTATGTAATGTGTTGTATAAAATAATCACAAAGGTAATGGCTGAGCACCTAAAACCTCTTCTTAACAAAATTATCTCCTCTGAGCAAGGGGGTTTTGTTGAGGGTCGACACATTTTGGATGGGGTGGTTCTGGAACAGGAAGCAATACATTCAATGCACACTTCTGGGAATAAAGGGATGTTCATCAAACTGGACATGTCGAAGGCTTATGACAGGGTTGAATGGAGTTTCCTAGCCAAAATGATGGGTGTCTTTGGTTTCTCATAGGACTGGATAGAGTGGATCATGAGCTGTGTCTCTTCCCCTACTTACTATGTTCTAATCAAGGGCCTTCCTTTGCAACCTTTTAGAGCCTCTCAGGGTCTTCGCCAGGGGGATCCTTGTTCCCCTTATCTGTTTCTCATTTTGGCTGAAGGTCTTGGCAAACCCTTCTTGAGGAGAAGACAGCAAGGCAAATTATTGGGTGTTAGGGTGGGGGATGAATTTTTAACGCACCTGTAGTTTGTGGATGACATTGGTTTGATGGGAGTGGCCAGCTTCAGGGAAGCAAGATCGATTAGGGATACTCTTAATGTCTATCTCAGGGCTACTCAACAGGTCATTAATGACAAGAAATCCAAAGTGGTCTTTTTTAATCTGGAGCAAAGGCTTCAGAATAGAATTTTAGAAATCTTGGGATTCACTAGGACTTCTCTCCCTGTGGTTTACTTGGGGATCCCCTTGCACTTTAAGAAGCTGAAATTAGACACATGGAGGAATTTGCTTGAGTGTATCAAGGACAAAATTAATCACTGGTCTCACAAGTGGTTAAGTTATGGTGGCAAATTAACGTTCTTACAATCAGTCATTCAAGCTATGCCTATCTACAAATTTTCTATCTTGGCTGCCTCGCTTACAATATGGAAAGAGTTGGACAGGATGGCTAGAAAGTTTTTGTGGGAAGGAGCAAAGGGAGAGAGAAAGTGGGCCTTAGTGGGCTGGGATAAAGTAACCCAACCCAAGGTAAAAGGTGGGCTGGAACTGAGAGGATCTAGGTTAAATAATAAAGCTTTGGCTAGAAAGTTGTACTGGAGGTGGATTTCCCGACCAACCTTCCTTATTCATGAGAGTCCTAACTAGTAAATACTTGGGTCATGTCCACCCCAATGAGGTGGGCCGTTTCCCTTTGGATGGTTCGGGATCCTTGGTGTGGTAGGCTCTCAAGCTAGGATCTAAGGTTATTAAATACCAACTATTCTGGAAAGTGGGGAGAGGGGAGAAAGCCCTTTTCTAGACCGATTCATGGGATCAGTTTCCACCCATCATTGTTGAATTCCCCGAGTTACTTCCAATAAAATCTACCATAGAATCCAAGGGTTGGGTCCAAATTGAAAGTTATTTCAACACTACTCAGCTGGGGGAGTATAAGTTTAAGAAGTTTAAGAGGTTGGAGGAGTGGCCAATTCCAATCCCTCCGGAGTTGGCACCCATCTTGACCAAAATCTTGACCGAAATGTTTCTCATAGGGAGAGACGAGGAGGATGATTTAGCTTGGGGCTATGGGAGCCTTGGTGTATATACAGTGAAGGATGGATATGACACGATCCTCCCTGAGCCTCCCCCCCATTCTTTTTTGGTTGAGGATTGGAGAAATATTTGGCACTCCAAGGGCTGGCCGAAAGTGAACTTTTTTGCCTGGCAGTTTATGCACAATGGAATTCTCACTTTTGACAATCTCAGGTGTAGAGGAATCATCGATCCATCTCAATGTGTTTTATGCCACAAGAATGAGGAAACAACCAATCACCTGATGTTTGACTGCCCCTTCACGCGTCAGATTTGGAAACGATGGTTCTCTCACTATAAAATCCAGATTAACGGTGATTTGAATTGGACCAATATATGGGAAAGATGGAAGAGGGGTAGATTTAAATCTAAATCTCTTCGAATTGGTTGGGAGCTTGGCTTATACTTCATTTTGTGGCAATTGTGGTTGGAGAGAAATGCTCAAATTTTTAGAGAGACTTTTTCCTCGCTTAATGGAGTTTGGCAGGTCATCTGGAGTAAAGTCACAGAAAAAATTGCCATCCACGCTAAAGAGAAAACTCAGGTTGGTCCTGGGCCACTGGAAGAGGGAGTTGAAAAGCAAGAGGGACAAGACAGAGCTAGTTGGAAACCTCCCCCAGAAGGTTGGATTAAAATCAATATTGATGGAGCTGCCAAGGGCAATCCGGGTAGTGCTAGAATTGGCGTGGTCTACCGGAATCACGAGGGATCAGTGCTCTATTTGGAACTTCAAGGCTTGGGAAGAGCCACAAACAATGAAGCTAAAGCCATTGCTATCAAATCTGTGTCTATTTGGGCAGTTACTCAGGGCCATAGGAGGATAATTCTTGAATTTGACTCTCAAATACTAGTTGCAGCTCTTTACTGCATGAGGAACTTTACTTTGAGAGCATGGACGTTGAGGATGGTCTCTCAAATCAAGGAATTATGGAGGGAATTAGATGATGTGATTCCAGTTTATGTGAGTAGAAATTTCAACAAAGCGACAGATTTCTTGGCTAAGATGGGTGCTGAGAAAGAGGTAGGGGTGCAGTTGCATAGTGACATGCCTATTGAGGATGAGGTGATTAGGCAGGGTCTTGAAATATCCCTGAGACAATGATCAAATAAAAAGCTATGGGTGGTTTTTGTCACGATATTGTGACCTATTTTTTTCGTGATATCGTGACATGTTGCGACATCGCGGGCGCTGGAGGAAAGCTGTCGCGATATCACGACATGTTGCACCGTCGCGACCGCTGGAGGAAAGTTGTCGCGATATCACGACATGTTGCGATGTCGTGGGTGCTGGAAGATAGCTGTCACGATATTGCGACTTGTTGCATCGTTGCGGCCACTGGAGGAAAATTGTCATGATTTTGTGACATGTTGCGACGTCGCGGGTGCTGGAGGAAATTTGTTGCGATATCGCGACATGTTGCGCTGTCGTAGCCGCTGGAGGAAAGTTGTCGCGATATCGCGACATGTTGCACCGTCATGGTCACCATTGGAAAGTTGTTGCGATTTCGCGACATGTTGTGCTGTCATAGCCCTTGGAGGAAAGTTGTCACGATTTCGTGACATGTTGCACCATCGCAGCCGTCATTGGAAAGTTGTCACGATTTCACAACATGTTGCATCATCGCGGCCCTTGGTGGAAAGTTATCGTGATTTTGTGACATGTTGCACCGTCGCGGCCGCCGTTGGAAAGTTTTCACGATTTCGTGACTTTTTGCGCCGTCGTGGTCTCAGGAGGAAAGTTGTCGCGATATCGCGACATGTTGCGCCGTCACGGCCTCGAGAGGAAAGTTGTCATGATTTTGTGACTTGATGTGCCGTTGCGGCCACTGGAGGAAAGTTGTCGCGATATCGCGACATGTGGCACCATCACGGCCAAGGGAGGAAAGTTGTCACGATTTCACGACATGTTGCTCCGTTGCGGCCAAGGGAGGAGTGGTGTCACGATTTCATGACATGTTGCTCTGTTGCGGCCAAGGAAGGATTGTTGTTGCGATATCGCGACATGTCATGATATCGCGACATGTTGCTCTGTCGCGGCCAAAGAAGGTTTGTTGTCACGATATCACGACATGTCGTGATTTCACGACATGTCGCTCTGTCGTGGCCAAGGAAGGTTAGCTGTCATGATTTCATGACATATCATGATTTTGTGACATGTCACGATTTCGTGACATGTTGTTCCGGAGCGGCCAAGGAAGGAGTGTTGTAGCGATATCGCGACATGTCGCGATTTTGTGACTTGTTGACTTTTTGCGGTCTGAGGTGAATAGTGTCATGTTTTCGTGCCTTGTAATCTTGTGCTCGGCTGGGATGTGTCTACTCCCAATTGTAACTGATCTTTGTTTTAATACAAGTTTTTTCAATTTTTTCAAAAAAAATAAAATGGTCTTTTATGTTTTATGAAATAATTTCAAATGACTGAAATGCAACACAAATATTTACTTTATCATAAATGGTTTATACAATACAAATATATTAAATAATTTGAATATCGTAGACTAATAATCCAATAACAAGGTTTAAATAACATGATATACAAAATATCCAATCACACGTCTATGAAATAAAAAATAATCCAGTGTTCCATAATCAACATATTTGTAATCAAATAATCCAATTTTATCAAAATATACATAATCAAATCAAAGGGCTATGATATATAGAATATCCAATAGCATATCTAATCTCATATTATATGATTAATGATATAAAAAAATACATGTCTCATATTATAATCAAATCTCAATATTCTGTTGAAAACTAATAACATAATATGTGAAATATATTCAAATGAAAGCATCCTTTCATTATAATGCTAGAAGTTGGAACAAACTCTTTTCAGATTGTATAACATATTTTGTACTCATACCCAAAATTTTTGTCATCATAGTTTGATCAGTGTTACCATTATCCTCATCATCCTGAGTATTCGTGACATCTCTTCTCTCTGCCAAATATTTCCAATATGCCAAAGCTCTTTCAGAAGGAAACTTCTCCACCTCATAGGTCATCACATATACTCTTAAACAATTTTACAAATTTTTGTCCAACCTATTTTGAACTTTAAATTTTACATATGAAAATGCACTAAATACCTTTTCATGTTCCACAAATCCTAAAATCATCGTTTGACATAATTCATATAAATAAAAATATTCACTCATAGTATGTTTTAAGATACTACTAGGATGTAATATTTTCTACAAACGTGAAATAGTACCTGTTTCATGATGGTTAGTGAGTTGTGAAACTATTTTTTCGTAGGACTGCCCAAACTGCCGAACTCGTTTTTGCCATATCTCACTCATCCGGACTCGGATTGAGCTGAAATTTTGAGGGTAGATGCCTGAAAAACCCTAGAACGTCTCCACCAATTTTCATATCATTTGGAGCAACACATATCCTAGCGCATCCCTATGTGTGAACGACATATTTGGCAAGCGGCTATGCGAGGGTTTCATCTGGGTTGAGTGCAAGCAGCTCCAGAGGTTGGTTTTTAGGGCCTTTGGGCCCTAGCGGCCAATATTTTTGTGGTTTATGCTCAATATTTTAGTAGGAAATGTTGTAGGGGATACAATATGGGTTAGAAATTTGTCTTTCAATAGATCATACTATGAACTTGAGTGACAACGACTTCCAATTTGCTGCACAAAAGAAAAGTGAAAACCATACCTTTCCACGACATCTAGGGCAAGGATTAAAGAGATCACGAAACAAGTTTCAAGTAGTTGATCAAAAAATGGCTCATATCTCAAGTGAATCTGGTGCTAAGGTGCACCCACAAAATAATTCTACTGTGGAAACCCCTATCAAGGGTAAGAATTTCGAAGACTCAGTCCCAAAAATGAATTTTAGGGATGCCCTTCGTGGTGGACAGCCTCAGCCCAATGCTAATATCAATATTAGGGCTTCCCATAAACCTCTAAGAATGCCTAAGATTGATCCCAAGAAAATGGAGTCAGGATGTCTTAAAGAAGCCGATGGAACTCCTATTGTTAAGCTTGATATGGGTAACATTCAGACTGGCATTGAAGATTTGGAAAAAAGAGGACTAATTTGTCGGTTCGTGGGTTTTCGTCCGAGTCTATCTCCTTTCAAAGTCTGGGCTGCAAAAAGCTAGAAAACTAAAGGTGAGTTACAAATCTCTATTTATCCAAATGGTTATTTTCTTGTTTTATTTGCTAATAATGAAGATAGAGAGAAAAATTTTCAAGGGGGTCCTTGGTTTTTTGGAAGGGCAAGGCTTTTCATGAAGCCCCGGCATACTAAATTTAAAGCCGAAGAAGAGATGCCTTCTATAGCTCCCGTGTGGGTTAGACTCTTTGGCCTCCCTATTGAATTTTGGAATCCTACTATTTTTTCTTCAATTGGAAACTCTTTAGGAACTTTTATGATGACTCGTTGATTGTACTCAAAATTTTGAACATATTATTTATGCTCGGATTTGTGTTTTAATGGATTTTGACAAACCCCTACCTAAAAAGATCACATTACAATTTGGGGAAGACACTTGGGAGCAAGTAGTGGACTATGAGAACATTCCTTTTCGTTGTAGAATTTGCCATGAATATGGTCATTTGGCCAATGCTTGCCCAAATAAAATTCCTGATCAAAAGAAAGAAGATATAAACTCAACAGGTTTCCAAATACCTAAGAAGAAGAACACTCGAAAAAAACCAGTTATGAAGGATCAATCAAAGTCATCTGCTAATATGTTTGAAATCCTTTCCACAAATGATGTCCCAAGTGAGGAAGAGGAAATAATGGAAACTGAAATCTTAGAAACACAATTTAAATATGAAGGGAAGAACTCAGAGACAAACCAACAAATCAAAGGTTTTCAACCAAAAAAAAAGGAGAAAATTTACACAAGAAAAACAATATTTCAAATGTCAAAACTTCAAATAATGCAGGTCCCAATATAGACTCCGTTGAACCATCTAGTAAAATTTTGGTTGTGTACGAGCATTCTTCAAGGTTAGAAGCCATCTCAGATTCAATTGGAATAAGTCAAGAAACAGGGAAAAAAAATTGAAGATGGATTCTAATCAAAAAGTAGGTCGCAAGACCAATCAATATCATATGGTAAAAGAAGGTGAAAAGCTTGTAGAGGAAGGTAAGATTAATGCCCTTCCCAACTTTTTTAGCCCTGGTATTAATGAAGATCATCACTTGGAATATTAGAGGACTCAAAGGGAGTCTTTCAAAACAAAATGAAATTAGAAGAATGATTCAAGTAAATCATCCACATCTTGTTTTCCTTCAAGAAACAAAGATGTCAATGGAGGATATGGACTTAATTGCCAGTAAAATTTGGCCAATTGGAAAAGTGGTTTCCCTCAGTTCCCAAGGGACTTCGGGTGGCATTGCTTGTCTTTGGGATCCAAAAGAGGTAGTTATTCACCATATGGTTGGTAGTTGGGGTTTGTTGGCTATAGCTATTCAAAGTAGACATTCCAACCAGATTATGCTCTACATTACTGTTTATGCTCCGACTTCTTTGGAGGAAAAAAGAAGACAATGGAAGGATATTACTCATATTATCTCTCATTTTCCTAAAGCTTGGATCTTGATCGGAGGAGATTTCAATACCATCCTCTCTCTGGATGAGAAAAGGGGGGGAAATAGAAATTTGGACAAAAGCACTGACCTCATGAGCGAATATATTGCAAACCTCCATCTTGTGGATATCCAACCGAGATAATGGCCTTATGACTTGGTCTAACAGAAGGCAAGGCTTAGCTTGTATAATGGAGAGATTGGATAGGTTTTTGCTCTCTGAAAATTTCTTAATCCATGGTCACATTCCTAAAGTGAAGACTCTTAATAATGTTGGTTCGGATCATTGGCCAATCATGGTGGAAATGTGGAAAACCAATGTGAGTTTCTCTCCTTTTCGTTTTCAATTAATGTGGCTTAGAGACATTTCCTTCAGACCTCATGTGCAACAATGGTGGAAGGAAGGTAAACCTAGGCATGGGACTAAGATGTTCTATTTTGCCAAAAGATTGCAATACATTAAATCCAAAATCAAGACTTGGAACCGGAAAGAGTTTGGGGATGTTCATAAAAAAAACATGAAGTTATTGCTCATCTTGAAAATTTGAATAAGAAAATCCATTTAGATGGCCTCATAGAGAAGAGAAGTGCAGATGAAATTAAACTCACAACCGAGTTAGAGGAATGGGAAAAAAGAGAAGAAATCTTATGGAAGCAAAAATCTAGAATTCAATGGCTCAAAGAAGGAGATCGAAACACAAATTTCTTCCACAAATCTCTTCTAGCTCGAAGATCTCACAACTTTATTTCTTCCTTAAAATCAGATTCTGGAGATGTTGTTTATACTTGGGATGGCATGAACTCTATTGTTGTTGATTACTTTTCCAATATTTTTGCTGCTACTCCCCTTGACTCAACTTCACAATATAATGTTCTTCAATCAATCCCTTCTCTTATCACTTCTGAGGAGAACTCTATTTTGACTTCTCCTGTTACTATCAATGAGCTTCAACAAGTAGTTTTTAAAATGCAAAAAGGGAAAACCCCAGGTCCCGATGGTTTTCCTATTGAGTTCTACCAAGAGTTCTGGGATATCCTTCATGTTGATTTATTAGAGGTGGTGGAAGAAGCCAGGAAAGCCAAAGAAATTTTGAAGGTTATCAATAAAACTTATATTACTCTTGTTCCAAAAGCTCAAGAGGTTGATCATATCTCAGCTTTTAGACCTATTGCTTTATGTAATGTTCTTCTCAAAATCATTACTAGAGCAAGGGGGTTATGTGGAAGGATGCCAAATAGTAGATGAGATAGTTCTTGCTCAGAAGCCATCCATTCCATGGATATGCAAAATTCTCCTTCCATGTTCATTCGGTTAGACTTATCCAAAGCTTATGACAGAGTGGATTGGCACTTCCTTATCAAAGTTTTGAGGCAATTTGGTTTCTCTAAGGATTGGATGGATTGGATTATGGGATGTATCTCTTCAGTTTCCTACTTAGTTCTTATCAATGGCAGGCCTTCTCAGTCTTTCCCAGCTTCCAGAGGTATTAGGCAAGGTGACCCGCTATCCCCTTATTTATTCATCATTCTTGTTGAATGCTTGGGTAGGACTATAACCAAAAAGAGGGAAAACAAAACCCTTGAGGGAGTTACCATTGCTCATGGAGCTAGACCTATCTCTCATCTTCAATTTGTGGATGACTCTACTCTTTTAGGTAAAGCTACAGTTTAAGGAAGGTTCTAATATTAAGCAAATCATTAGCTATTTTTCTAAGGCTACTCGGGAGTTGATCAATGAAGACAAATCTAAAGTTATTTTCTTTCACTGCTCTGCTAGACAGGAATCCATGGTCTTGGATAAACTAAGATATAAGAAGACCTCTCTTCCAATCACTTATTTAGGTATTCCCATAAATATTCAAAGGCATAAAAATAAATATTGGAATTGGTTGTTGGACAAAGTCAAGAAGAAAATTGGAAAGTGGACCAACAAGTGGCTTTCTTATGGGGGTAGAATCACCTTGGTAAAATCAGTCCTTCAAGCTATTCCTATTTATGTTTCTTCCATTTTGAATATCCCAAAGGCTGTTCTTCGAGAATTGGATCAAATCAATCATCGTTTCCTTTGGAGTGGTACTAAGGAGAAAAGAAAATGGGCCTTGGTGAAATGGGATACTTTATGTCTTCCTAAGAGTGAAGGGGGGTTAGGATTACGGTCTTCAATTAATAACAACAAAGCTTTAGCTGCTAAATTATATTGGAGGATGTTGCATAACCCCAATGCTCTTTGGGCCAATAATCTCCATGCTAAATATGCTCGAGAACAAAAGTCCTGAAGACCTTGTTCGCTATCAACTTCCTACCAAAGGTTCTCCCATTTTAGCAGTTCTTAAGACTCGGTGAGGATTTGATAAAGAAAAAATTATTTTGGATCATTCATAATGGTCAACATGCAAATTTTTGGACAGATTCTTGGGATGGTCACAAGCCTTTGATAACTCGGCTTCCCGATTGGAGGCCTTGGATGGAGGAGCTTCACCGAGCTAATTGGATAAAGGTGGCTAATTACTATCGGTACCATACTCGGTAATTCAAAGGTTGGTAGATATTGGATCCCTATTGAGGACTCGGCCTATTCAAATCCCAGAAAGGCAAAGACAAGATATCCAAGGCATCCTTCATATGAGATCCCTCTCTTGGTCCCATGAAAATGATTGTTTTGGATGGAACAACACTACTAAGGGTGAGTATTCAGTTGCTCAAGGTTATTTGACCTTATGCCATAATAATCCCAACCATTCTTCTGACATATTTTCTCGATTGTGGGCTCAAAATATCTGGCCTAAGGTGAGGTTCTTTAATTGGCTTTTATTGCATCGTAGGGTGCTTACTGGTGAGCAACTTATGAAGCGTGGTTTTCATGGCCCTTTTAGATGTGAAATGTGTGAAGAGAATGTAGAAAATATCAACCATATTTTTATTGAGTGTACTTTAGCCTCTCAGTTGTGGAGGAGAATGGCCACTTTACTTGGCTTACAAGTGGTCCAATTTTTTTACTTTTGAACAGCTTTGGAGGGATTGGCCTAATCAAGAGGGTGTTGATCATTTTATTAGGCAGTTAGTTTGGATGGGTTCTACCATTCTTCTTTGGAATATTTGGAATGAAAGGAACAACCAAATTTTTAATCAAGATAGGAAGGATATTCACTATATTTGGCAAAAGACCATAGCCAACTTAGTTGAATCAGTCCATCATCTCCTTAATCACCCCCAAAACTCCCACCAAATATGGGATCAAGTGATGCAAATATTGAAGATTAAACCTTCTAAGGGCAACCAACTTAAAGGGAATGTGAGTATTAGTAAGATGGATAGGAATAGAAATTGGCAACCTCCTCCTAAGGATTTTGGAAAATTCAATACCGATGGAGCCTCTAGAGGGAACCCTGGAAAAGCTAGTGTGGGAGGAATTGGTAGACTTTCAGATGGCTCCCTGGTTTTTACTTTTGCTGAGAATTTGGGTATTCTTTCCAATAACCTTGCTGAGGGGTATGGTATCCTCGGAGGCCTTCAGGAGGCTACTAAGGTTGGATGGGAAAAGGTGTTAGTTGAGTCCGACTCTCAACTTATGATTAATCTCTTGAAGAATCCTTCTAAGAATCATAAGGTGGATTGGAGAATAAAAAGAATTATTGAGAAGATTCAGTTAATCCAGATGGGATTTTTGAAAGTTGATTACAATCATGTGGTCAGAGATCAAAACAAGAGTGCTGATGCTTTAGCTAATTGGGCTTTGGACAAAGGTGATCTTACTTGTTATGGCCACCCTCCTATATGGTGGGCTTCTCAAATTAGGGAAGCTCTTCTTTCTATCATTTCTTTGGATGGCTCCAGTTTTGAAGGTACCTAGTTTCTTCTTGTTTTTTTTTTTTTGCTTCTCTTTGGTTCATTCAGTTTTTTTTAGTTCCCTAGCTCATTCTATTCTTTATTTTGTTTCCTCTATTGATTCTTGCCTTAATAGTCTTCTGGTCTAGATAGGTCATTGTTTTGTTCATTTTTTATTTTATTTTTATTTTTTGTTTTTTTTTGTTTAGTTTTTTAAGGTGGGTGGGTTTTTTTATTTTGTTTTGTTTTTGTGTTCTTTGTGTTGTTTTTTGTTGTTCTTGTGTTTTTGTTGTTTTGTGTTTTTTTTTATGTTTTTTGTTATTGTTCTTGTGTTTTTTTCGTTCTTGTTCTTGGGTTTCTCTTTGTTTGTGTTATTTCGTGTTTTTATGTGTGAGTGTTTTCTATGTTTTTTGTTTTTGTTTATTGTCTGTTGTTGGTTGTTTTTTATTTTTATTTTTTTAATTTTTTAGGTTTTGGTTGTGTTTATTTTTCATGTTTTTTTTGGGTTATGTCTTTGTAGTGTTCTGTTGTTTTTGTCTTGTTTGTGTTTTGTTATGTGGTTCTTGTGTTTTTCTATGTGGTTTGTGTTGTGGTTTCTTTTATCTTATTGTGCGTGTTTGGTTGTGCTTTTGTTTTTGACACACTCAAGGAGCATGTTTTTTATTTTATTTTATTATTTTTGTTGTTATTTACTTATTTTTAAATTGGTTTTGTGTGTTTGTTTGCTCCTTGAGTATGTCAAAGGTGGTAGGCCAGGTCCGAGTCCTGGGCGTTTTTGGTGGAATGGATACCCCCGCCTCCTTGGGTCTTACCCGAAAGTGGCATCCCTTTTGGGATGTTTTCCACAAATAAAAAAAAAGTGAGTTGTGAAACTTGAGCAGACATTGTCATTCCAAAATAGTTTGACTATTTTGTCAAATGATATTTGTTGATAATGCCATTGTTTTAATTACCATTGACTACCACGTGTTTAGTAAAATGGCTAGCAAGAGTGCCCATGTATTTGAGAAACAAATCATTTATATTATGGTATTCATTACAAGGATCCTAAAACATCAGGTTAACCACACCCATAGCCTCAAGCAATTCATCTCTTTAAAAATGGTCTCTTATTTCTTTTGTTAATGATTCTGTTATTTGTTTCAATTTAATTTTTGTATCATGTACAACTACATGAAATATATTGTATGTTACGGGTACATTTTCAACTTAATTTGTAGCTATATCCATTCGTTGACCAAAACAATATAAAAGTATTTCCTTTACATGGAAATTAATACATAAATGATAGTTTATATTGAAATTCAAAAATTTCTGAGGATCATTCACATTTTTTAATGCTCTCCAACTCTCAAACATGGGATCCATAAAACTTTGATCAGATGCATACATCGTATCAATATGTATGTAATTTTATTTTCTCACCCTGATGAAATCCACAATATAAATCGATCTTTGTTGTGCAATTTTAATCAAAGTATTCATTTCTTCCAACATTGTAAGAATACCACACAATGTGATTAGTGTTTCAAATTCATTCGAAATAACAAATATTTAGCCTTATAAACTTTCCTACGATTTGCATACATATACCCTGACAAGGATTGATATTCTTTGAAAACTTTATATGTTGGTTGATACATCAAAATCCACCTAGTATCTACATATTTTAAGAGTATTTTACCTTTAGTAACTCCTAGTGCAAATAATTTAAACTCTAAAAATATTTCTGGACTCCGAGAAAAATAATCATGAATTTCATGGACTAACTATTCCACTCTTGCTACATTTGTACATGTATCCACAATTTTGTATGCAAGATTCATTCTATGAGCCATGCAATGAATAGAGATCAAATATAGGGTAACAGATGTTTGTAGTTGAACACAAATACCATTCCTATGTCCTTACATTGTAGTAGCATCACCAGCTTTGACACATATTAACTTAGTGGCTATTTCCATTTTATTCATTCCTACTATTTCCTTTAAACTAGTTGTAGTTCTAAAATTTTTGCACTCCTTTCCTTCAAGCTAATGGATCCGTGCCTCGAAGGGGAATGGGAAAATAATGGGTCTACACCTCGGAGGAGAAGCACTTGATGTCGTGCCCTCTTTGGTGATTGTTGATGAATTGGGTGGGTTCACCAGGAAATATTTGTATGGTAGTTTCCATGCCTAGGTTGGGAGTTGTTTGATGAGTTCATTTTAATTCACTCACATTCACCTAGTTTGGCCAAATGCAACTAAACCTATACTATATGCAATTTTTTATTTAAATGAATACAACACACAACAGAATACAGAAGATAAAATAGATGCAATGCTTAGTATTAAAGAAATTTCAAAGCTTACTCAATCCAGATGGCTGATTTGAAGTCTTTTTGCTTGATGCAGGTGATATCGGATGTTGTAGGGTGATATCAGACATTTAAGGGTGATATCGAATATTAGATATGATATCGGTTGATCCGATACAGTTAGAAACCTGTAATTTCACAAATTGACATCAAAATACAAATTTGTAGGATACTATGCATTCAATTAAACATGAATTGGACTAAATAAAATATATTGTTTGTAACATTTGCATGAAATTGATAGGAATCTATATTTTGATTGCAATTAATGATATTAGATTGATAGAAGTGTGATATAACTATAAAAGCTATGTTTAAATGAAATGATAAGTAATAGATATGATCTTATAAGTGCAAAATGGAGGGATAGAAATGCAAACAACAGTCTGAAGGTACCCCCAAGCAACCTGCAGATGATATCGAACATTGTAGGGTGATATCAGATGTTGTAGAGTGATATCGGATGTATGATATCGTATCGTACCAGCCGATACGTAGCTCCGGACCTGCAAAACCTGCAACAAACATAGAGATAACAAAAATGCAATGGGAAATGGGGGGTGAGAAATGCTTAGGGATCTAGGGGGAATCCAGGGAGAGTGCCTGGATTAAATAGGCAAAGGTAAGTTAGGGGGGTTGGGCTAAAAAACAAGGGGAGTTATGATTTCTCCCATTCTGGACGATATCGGTTGATTCGATACCGTAACATCCGTGTCGTTGGCCAGGTACGGACAAGGGGTGTTAGAACAAATTTTATCCTTTTGTTGTTCTAGGCACTTTTTAGTTTTGGATGAAATTGGACATCCGATTTTGTACAATAAAGTCCGATATCGTATCGGATGATCGATATCATTCAAATAGAGCCGATATCGTCAGGAGGTTAGAAATAAACTTGATACGGGTGTGAAAATCGAGGTAGGAGGTTAGAAAGTAGTTTTAATTAATTTTTTGAATTTTTTGAACTTAGGGTAAATTGACATGGGTCAATTTTAGCCTATTACATTTTGCCCCCTCTTTAGCACATTTTTGAAAAAAATGCATTAAAGAAAAGGTGGCACATTTTACGAGAAAACAAAAATTTATTGTAAAAATTGTTGAAGTTTCAAGTTTTACTGTAAACTGCATTAGGTGTGATACCCCCTTCGAGTTTTTGCGCCAAATTCTATATTTGGTGGAAAACTCGAAATTTTTGAAATTTAGGGTAAAAGTGAATAAAATGAAAAATTAGGGTAAAACCTAACTCATTTTCATTTTACTGCTGCTGAAACTTTGCTCTGGAGAGAAAAATGGTCGAGGTCACACACCGAGCTGATGAGGTGCGAACGAGGGCAGGGAGCATACGGGTAAGGATCGTGAACCTCTTTAGCTTAGAAATTTTTATGTTTTAGCATTTAATTTTTGTGAATTTTGGATTTTTAGGGCACGACTACCGTCTCGCGACCGCGTCGATGATATCGGGCCTATTTTTGCAATATCGATGCAATTTTGATGATATCGGACCTTTCGATATCGTTAAAATAGGTTTGATTTTGATAATATCGGCCTAATTTTGGTGATATCGGGTAAGCCGATATCATCGAAATAGGTCCGATATTGATCAAAATCATCCGATATTGTAGTTTCAGGTCCAATTATAGCATTTTAATTGCTAATTTTGATTTTTGTTGCTTTGTTTGTTGACAGAAACTAATTTTGAAGAACAGAGAGTGGAGATATGGTGGTCTCCAGGGAGATTTGAGTGCCCTTATAGATGTAGAGAGGGACACTCTAGAGGCTACGAGGTTGAGACATGTGGTAGAGATGCCACAAATCCTGATAGATTTGAGGTTGTTGATGATATTGGTCGAGCGGTGGTATCCGAGGTCTTCATATTTTTGGCTACCGATGGGGGAGATGGCCTCAACACTAGAGGATGTATGGAGGATATTAAGGGTGCCCATCAAGGGTATGTTTATAGCTATATCTAGCAATAAGGGCTAGGTGATGCAGTGGTTGTCTGGAGATCCAAGCTTCTTGCTCAAGAAGGGTGGAGTTAGTATTGAGAGACTCGGTCAGACAGTTGGGGTCTCTCGACTGATAGTGGTTCTTAGTGGTATGGTGGTAGGGTTACTATTATGCCATCTTAGTGGTCACCACCTACCATGGACTCTAGTAGAGGTCATAGCGGATATGAGGGATCAGGGTCTATGGTTTGCATGGGGTCCATACATTTTGTGTCAGTTGTACAGGACTCTCTTCAGGGTTGTTTATAGAGGAGGTAAAGCATTGGTGCTTACCTCTTTCCTATAGGTGTGGTGTTGGGAGCACATAGTAGTGAGGAGACCTGTAGGGCTATCATTGATGGGAGTGGTGATAGAGAGGCCTAGAGTGTTCTACTAGTACTTGCATAGAGGACACCTGAGGTGGGTTAGCCTTGACATAGCTAGGAGGTTGATGGATGAGCTGACTATGGGTGACATCTAGTGGAGGCCTTGGAGAGAGCTTCCAAGGTGGGGAGAGGATGGATTTGAGTTGGCTCACGTGAGGTGAGTTATCTAGCTTTGGATGGAGTAGGGTGAGGTGGAGCTACACCATGTAGACTAGGTTCTATGATAGTTTGGGTTGTAGTAGGACATCCCTGAGACTAGGGATGTCACATTTTTGAGGGTGACACGAGACACCACGATAGTGAGTGGTGCTCCAAACATGGCTCAGTTTATGGATCCTCTGCCAGATGATGATGTGGTGGCCATGACATAGGGTGATGATGCTAGAGTGACTATGAGATATTCGTAGTGGTATGCTAGCATTCATCCTACATGGATTACTAAGTCGAGGGGTGTAGTTCATCAGGTAGTTGAGCAGGTTATTCGATAGTGATGCTCTACTAGCTAGCAATAGGAGGACATAGGTACCCCCTAGGAGAGAGGGGCCTCACACTAGGGGAGGGCATCTAGATCTAGAGGATGACTAGACTAGAGAGGACCTCTAGGATAGAGGAGAGATCTAGGAGGGTAGAGGAGGAGAGGAGAGCATCTCCTCAGTAGGAGGTGAGACCTGATTCACCTGGGAAGGGCATGGTCATAGAGGAGGGAGAGAGCAACGAGATGGCAGCTCTATAGGTAGAGAATATGGGTCTGAGGGAGGAGATTATGACTCAGAAGACCAAGATCTAGACTTTAGAGGTAGAGCTTGCACAGGCATGGGCCTAGGTGGCTCAAGGAGCTAGGGTATCTATTTTGACATCTTCCCAATCGACTCGGTCAAGGAGGAGTGGTTCAAGGAGTGAGGGAGCTTGGGCTCTTCAATGAGTAGATTTTTATTAGGTATTGTACTTTATGGTAGTGCCTATGGATCAGAGACAGCCATTGCTCAAGGAGTTTGTGCCTCCAAGCCACTCGAGATCAGTGTCTCACTCTACATCTAGGACAACTTCAGAGGTACCATAGTTTTGACCACCACAACCCCCTGGTGGGGATGATGAGGCTCAGAGCTCTAGGGGCTCAAGGAGAGTATAGGGTGATATATTGAGATAGTTTTTGTGGTATATCCCTTAGTGATTGAGTATGCTGATTTTGGAGATTGTGGCATACCATTTGACTTCATTTTGTACTTATATATATATATATATATATATATATATATATATATATATATATTGATCCTTTTGTTTATACAATATTGTATGATTTATTGCATTTGCTTATGATGGTTGTGTTATATAATTTCTTGTAATCATGCTTTGATTTTTGAATATTTTTTATCATGCTTAACTTGAAAGGAAATGATTTTGCAAAGTGTTTTTGGAAGACAAAGGATGTTTTTGTAAAGTGATAAAATTGATGGATTAGCAATGAACCTCAAAAGGATGTTGTGCTGTTATATGACCATTCGTGGAGATCAATGCTCGCTAGGTCATGAAGCATATCCTATTGTGAGGAAGTTTTGTATTGCTAATAATAGAAAATATTTTTGGGCTCAAGAGTAACCTTGAGGCTTATGATGATGAAAAAGGATGGTGATTCCTTTAAGAGGAATCGATTTTGGGAAAATAGGTTGATAAAGATTGTATTTGTGAGAAATATAGAGTGATTTAAGCATGAAAATTTGGGAAGGATGACTTGCGCTAGGCATAGAATTCCTAGTATGAATTTTGAAGTGAGAGTTATTACTAGGAATTATACCATCATCGCGAAGTCAAAAATGCAATGCATGATAAAATAATTATGTGTGATTTGAAATGCAATGTTTATTTGAAACAAATCATTATGTTGCATGTTGAAAATTTTGAAGATAATATATATACTATAATTGCTAAAATGAAGTGATTTGTAGGGATTAATGCAAATGGTTACAAACTGATGTTTTCTAGCAAAATTTCAAAGAAATATTTTAAATTATTTCAAGGATAAAGTCAAATTTATCAAGAACCAATGTGTGATGTGTGAGTTCATTATCCATATTGATTTACATAATGATACAAAATATCTCAAGGATCAAATGTGTGTGCTTTGTGAAGTTGATTTACCAATTTTGAGTGAGGTAATGATACAAGCCAACTTTTATGAACCAATGTGTGTGCAAGTGAAAGATTCATTAACCATGATTTTATGCATGCAATTGTATTGAACTACTATGTAAGTCAAGTCACCAAAAGCTAGCTAATCCACAAGTGACATTGGTCTGTATAAAAGAAGGTCGCTAATGTGATAGACATGTCACCATGCATAAGGATACCACCATTGCCAAGTCGGCTTGATGCCACCTAACCTATAATGAGGATCACCCCATGGTGTTCGAATAACTGAGGAATTCTAGGGATTCAAGCTCATTACCCCCTTATTTTATTTTGATTTCTTTTGAGTAGGGATTCTTGTTCATTTTTATTTGTGAACAAGGGGATTTTATTGCTTTTGTAGTAAGACTAACTTTCTTTTTCTTTCTTTCTTTTTTTTCTTTTTCTTTTTCTTGCTTTTTATTTTTTGGGATACTTGCTCAGATTAGACAAGGAGCAAGGGATTTTATTTGGGTAGGGGGAGCTTGTCCTTTTGCCAATTCTCAATATTCTAGACCATGCGCATAATAGGATAGCAAGGGAAACTTTTGCTTAAGGAACTAAGACTACTATGTAGTATCATATTTCAAATTTGCAAAAATCATTTTAAGATGTGAAATGTGTTCTTGGTTCAAAAAGTAGCAAGACCAGTTCCCAAAACTCAAAATTTTATTTAATGAAGTAATAGTGATTTTGGTTCAAGAGAGATTTATAATCAAAATGACAAAATCAAGATTTATTAAAAATGTGAATTAGGTGAGTGGTTCAAGATAACTTTTGAGTTTATCCGAAAGAAAATAAAATATAACTTGAATTTTGGAAAACAACAAACAATGATGCAGAATGATGACTTAACAACAATTTGACATATTTTTGAATATTTTTCATATTTTTTGATTTTTTTGGTTGTTTTGTGATTTGATGAATATATGATAATTGCAAACTGAACGATAAAATATATGAAGAAGCTATTTACAATTATATACAATGATGGAACTTTTGCTTTTATGCATAATATCTCTTTAGATGCATGATGTTCATTGGTTCTTTGAGATCTTTTCCATCCAAAGTAGCCAAGCGATATGCACCAGATCCAAATTTTGCAGTGATGACGAATGGTCCAAGCCAATTGGGTTGAAATTTACCTTTAAGGTCTTTTCTAGCATTAGTATTTTTCTGATTTTCTTTAAGAACTAGATCTCTGATCTCAAAAGATCGACTATGAACTTTCTTTGAATATGATCTTTTGAGTTTATCTTGGTAAGCACGAAGATGTTCTAGAGCATGAATGCACTTTTCATCTAGAAGTTCCAACTGACTTAGTCTACCAGCATGATATTCATCTCCTACTTCGACATCTTGAAGTAGAAGAGCTAAATAAGGAACTTCTAACTCAAATGGGAAGATGACTTCAACACCATAAACCAAGACAAAAGGGGAAGCACCTGTAGGAGTGCGAACGCTGGTTCGATAAGCCCACAAGGTGGGATATAATTGAGTATGCCAATCACGACCTGATTTATTAACCAATATTTTTAAAATCTTGATCAAAGTTTTATTGGATGCTTCAGCTTGACCATTTCCTTGTGGATAATATGGAGTGGACCATCGATGCTGAATTTTATATTTTTGACAAAGTTTCTTAATGTCTTTGTTCTTGAAACATGTTCCATTATCAAAAATAAGTGTTGATGGAATCCCAAATCTACAAATAATTTGATTAAAAATGAATTTAGATACTTGGACTCCTATGCAAGAAGCTAGTGGCATAGCTTCTACCCATTTTGTAAAATATTCGGTTGTTGTTATGATGAATTTGTGGCCATCTGAAGAGATGGGATTGACTTTACCAATGATATCTAGGCCCCATTTGGAAAAGGGCCAAGGAGAGGATATGGCTTGAAGTTCTTGAGTAGGAGCATGAACAAGGTCTGCATGTCATTGACACTTGTCACAATGGCGCACATAATCATTGGCATCATTTTCCATGGAAGGCCAAAAGTACCCCATTTGTAGGAGTTTTTTAGCAATAGCACTTCCACTAAAGTGGCCTCCACAAGATCCATCATGGACTTCACTTAATACCTTCTTAGACTCATCTAAATTGAGGTATCTTAAAATAATACCTTCAAAATATATTTTATATAAAGTATTTCCAATAATCACAAAGTGAACAACTCGCTTACGTAACAACCTACATTGGTTTCTATCTAATCCTTCTGGAAAAGTCCCCTTTTGAAGAAAGTTAAAAATATCTGTATACCATGGTTTGGAGTTATCTCATTGATTAAAAACACATCTAGAGGTTCCAGATAATATTTAGATGAGGCTGGCTCTTGAAGTTGGTGAATGATGATCATAGCATATTCATCATCCAATTCTAAAGGCAATAGAGAAGCGACAACTACCATGGCATCTGCAACGTGGTTGCTAGTATGAGGGATAGCCTCAAGAGTTACTTTCTCAAACAAAGAGATAAGTTTTAAAACATAATCCTTGTAGGGATGAATTTTCTCATCTCGTGTTTGATATACATTATTGATTTGATTTATCACGAGTTGGGAATCTCCAAAGACTAATAAGATTTTGATTTTTAGAGCTAAAGCTACTCGTAACCCAAGGATTAGGGCTTCATATTCTACAGTATTATTTGTGCAAGAAAATTGAAGTTTGAATGATAAGGGAATAAGTTGCTTTTGTGGAGATATTAATATGATGCCTGCACCTGCACCACTCATACATCTAGCTCCATCAAAATATAAGGACCAAGATTCAGAATGATCTTCTTCTAAGTTAAGACATTCATCAGGAAATTCGATGTTTAAAGGATGAGTAGACTCAAGAGGAGCAGCAACAAGTTGATCAGCTATGACTTGGCCTTTGATAGATTTTTGACCAATAAATGTGAGTTCAAACTCACTTAGAGCAAGAACCCATTTAGTTGTGCATCCTGATAAGTAAGGTCTACTCATCAGATATCTTAATGGATCAGATTTAGCAATGACAAATGTATTTTGGCTAAGCATATAATGGCGTAGCTTTTGTGTAGAAAACACGACCACCAAGCAAAGCTTTTCTATGGGTGTGTAATGAGTTTCATAACTTATTAATGTTCTACTTATGTAATAAGTGGCTCGTTCTTTCTTATCATCATCAAGTTGAGCCAACATTGCTCCTAATGCAAGCTCAGAAGTAGAAATATATAAAATAAAAGGGCATTCTGGTCTAGGTGGAATGAGTACTGGAGGGGTAAGGAGATATTGCTTAAGAGCTTCAAATGCTTCTTGGTAGTCATTGTCCCATTGGAATGGGATATTTTTCTTAAGTAGCTTAAGAAAGGGTTGAGTTTTGTCTACCAATTTATCGATGAAGCGATGGATAGATTGAAGTTTGCCTTGTAAACTCCTTAATTTTGATATATTTTTGGGTGGTGGCATATCAATGATAGCCTTAATTTTAATAGGATCTATCTCTATGCCACGCATAGAAATGATAAATCCTAATAATTTTCCATATTTTACTCCAAATACACATTTGTTTGGATTTAGGTAAATTTTATATTCTCTAAGTCTATCAAATACTCATCTTAGATTAGTGATATGATATTCTTCTTTAATTGAGTGAGCTATGATGTCATCCACATAGTCATGTAGAATATCGTACATCATGTCATGAAAGATATACGTCATAGCTCATTGATAAGTTGCACCTACATTATTTAAACCGAAGGGCATTACTTTCCAACAGAAATTTCCCCAAGGTGTAATGAAAGCAGTTTTAGGTTGGTCTTCAGGAGCTATTCGAATTTGGTTATATCCTAAAAACCCATCCATAAGGGATAACATTCCACTTCCAGCTGTAAAATCAATAATTTGATCCATATTAGGAAGGGGAAAATCATCTTTAGGACATGCAACATTGATATCTCTAAAATCAGTGCATACTCTAATTTTAGTAGCTTCTTTCTTGGTTACTGGAATGACATTAGATATCCAGTCGACATAATCGATAGCTTGAATGAAGTCAACATCCAAAAGTTTTTGTAATTCATATTTAACTAACAATGCTACTTTAGGATGCATTTTTCTAAGTTTTTGTTTTACGGGTTTTGCATCTGGGTGCACCACTAAATGATGCATGACTACAGAAGAGTCTAGATCCGGGCATATCTGCATATGTCCAAGCGAAGACATCAGCATATTCTATGAGGAATGCAATATGTTGACTTTGTCTTTCTTCACTTAATTCAGCTCCAATTTTAACTAAACGAGGGTTGGTTTCGGTCCCAATGTTGACTTGTAGAACATCTTCTACTACAATATTCAAATCTCTTTCAAAATTAGGAGGAGGTGAGACACCCATTTCTTGGAGTTCCTCCAAAGTTAACTTAGCTAATTCATCTTGTGGGGTAGTTGTTTGAATGTGGGCTATACATGGTATAGAACCATCAAAGAAAAATCCATTCCTTAAAATTTCTTCAAGAGAAATATTGTGAAAAACATCTCCTTCTAAACATTCATCTGGAGAAGCAATCATTTTAGGATATGCTATTGACAACATGTTACAAAAATGTATTTTCTTATTTTTTTTTAAATATTCTTGATGTTCCAAGTATTCTTTGTATGTCACCAGATGGTCATCGTTATCAAAAGGGAAGGGTTGGGTTTTTGTAGGGATATAGCCAATACCACATCGGGCAGGCCATTCCTCTATTTCTAAAGGTTCATATATGCCATCTTCAAGAGGACTTAGTCCTTTACCTTTATAACCCATGTTACACATCATCTATTTTGACTTCACATATCCATGAGAAAAGTAGCATCGAGCAAAACAATCTTGATTAAGTGTAAATCTCATTTGAATATTAATTTTTCTAGGATCATACCCTGCAGAGATAAAGGTGCAACTCCCTATATGATAGATGTTTCCTTGCCTTCATGGCAAGCCTATCGTTCGAGGAGATGGTGGTAATTGGGACAAGACAATAGAGTCTTGTACAACAAAACTAGTATGCTCTGGGGTTGTTAATATTGTAGATAAATCTAGTAAAATTTCATCTAAAAGGGGATATGAAGTAGAAGGATCATTTATTTTAGTTGTGGTACAAGGTGATGTGGGTTTAGTTTGTGAGGGAGGATCTTTAGGAGGGGTAGGTTTTGTTGAAGATAAAGTAGGACAGAATGGGACATCGATTGGTTTTGCCATTGCACACATATCAAAGGGTCTAGGGTCACCATGGATAGTGACCAATTGATTTTTAAATTCAAATTTGACACATTGATGTAAAGTAGAAGGGACTGCTCTCATTGCATTAATCCAAGGTCGACCTAGGAGAATGTTATATGATGCAGGGCAAGATACAACAAACACGATCATGTCTAAGATTCTTGGACCAACTTGCAATGGGATTGATAACACTCCACAAGTTTCTTGGGTTTCATCATTAAATGCTTTGATGATCATTTTAGTTTTCCTTAAATATTCATATCTAAATCCAAATATTTGAAAGAAATCATATGTGCATATATTTAGTGATGAACCATTATCAATCAAGACTCTTTTGACACCCACATCCCCAATTAAGGTTGTAATATATAAAGGATTATCTCTATACATGATTTGAGGAGGAATGTATTTATCGTGAAACTCTACATAATTTGTACCATGGGAAACTACAACATTGACCACAGTAGTAGGTTCTATATCTTGAGGTACCATCATTTTGCTTAAGGCACCCATTAATTCTTCTCTATGTATAGGTGAAGTTCTTAAGAGATCTAGGAGAGAAATTCTGGTTGTAGTATTAGCCAATTGTTCATTAATATCATAGGGAGGTTTTTGTTGTGGTTTTGATAAATTGTTTCCTTTGGTGGGTGCTTTTAACACAAATGGAGGTTTTTCTTTATCAATTGTTTGAGTTTGTGATTGGGAATTTTGATTCTAAACTTGTTGCCTAGTGATGACTCCAATAGTACCCATAATGTTGTTGTTTTGTGAGTGACCAAAGTGAGATCTAGCATTCACTATTTGTTCAATTGGAAGTATTTATTGAGAAGAAGGACATGTAGTCATTCTTCTAGGAAATGGCTCTTCTAGAACTAATAAGTATGTGATAGGAAGGATTGGTTCTGACTCATTTTCAAAACTATTTAAATTATTAGAAATAATATCCATTTCACTTTCCATTTCATTTTCTGAATTACTTCTTGTATCTTCTGAAGATAAAAATTAAAAATATTGAATTGGCCTATTTGTGATTATAGATTGAGTAGGCACATAGGAGGTTTATAGATTTTGATATGGTAAGAAATTGTTGATAGTTCCCACATATCGAGTTAGGTAGGGACATTGTGGTGTTCTAATTGATTCACAGCTTCTTTACCATGATTGGGTAAAGGATGTTGGAAGATATCTAAAGTTTGATTAGCATTTTACGTTTGTTGCTTTTGAGCATTGTTTGGAGGGAATTTTTCTACTTCCATGGCACCTTTATCAATTAGATATTGTATCAAATGTTTTAATATTTTACATAATTTGGTTGAATGTCCATCCACTCGATGAAAATTGCAGTGTAAATCAGCTCTATATCCAGGTAAAGTGGTGTCAGGTTATCGTATTTCTGGAAATTGTATTAAATCTTATTCCAATAATTGGGGTAGAATCAAGGTTAAAGGCTGGTTCAATATTATAAATTCTCGTGGAGGTTTATCAGGAACTTTTAATACAAATTTCTTTATGGTTTCAGTAGTATTAACATTTGGAATGTTTCTACTATTAGTAACTCCATCACAAACTACTTGTTTATTTTTATATTGGTTTTTAGAAGATTTACCTTAAACATTCTTTTTTAATTATCCTCTTATAATAAGGGCATCTTCTACCCTTCTTGCTAAGTCTACAGCTTGATCAAAATAAGTTACTGTAGTTGTGGCAAGTTCATAAGATATATGTTCTTGTAAGTTACCGATGAAGATTTATAACATTTCCCAGTGAGATAAAGCAAAGTGTAGTTTCTCTAGAAGTTGTCTCCATTTAGCTAGGAATTCTACAAAACTTTCATCTTTTCCTTGTTTTAAATTATATAAGTATTTAATGGTAACATATCTCTCTATGTAAGCACAAAATTGATGAACAAACATTTTTGCAGTTTCTTCAAAATTTCTCAAGGAGTTGGTTGGTAATTGATAATATCATTCCAAAGCCATACCTCCGAGGCTTTTAGGAAATATCTTTAATAACAACAAATCATCATATGAAATATCATGACAAACTATCCTGAATATATGAAGATGTTTAATTGGATCTTCAGTCCCTTTATATATCGAAAGAACTGGCATGGGGAAATGTTTAGGATAAGGTTGGGCAACAACAATGGGATCCAATGGTTGACTACACATCTACCTATAATTATATGTGGGATGATAAGGATCTATTTGATCTAAACGTGAAGCTAATTGTTTAACTATGGCTTCAAGTCCTTGTGGTTGCCTACTTAATTGTTTAACTATACCTATATAAAATATTGTAGATATGTATATATATATATATATATAATTTAGTTATTATTTATTTTGTTGTTTTTGTTTTTTTTTTATGTTTTTGAATCAGAATGATGCTTATGTAGTTCATGTCGGATTCACCAAAGAATGTAGTCCTAAAATTTATGCACTCCTTTCCTTCAGGCTAATGGATCTGTGCCTCGAAGAGGAATGGGAAAATAATGGGTCTACACCTCGGAGGAGAAGCACTTGATGTCGTGCCCTCTTTGGTGATTGTGGACGAATTGGGTGGGTTCACCAGGAAATATTTGTATGGCAGTTTCCACATCTAGGTTGGGAGTTGTTTGATGATTTTGTTTTAATTCACGCACATTCACCTAGTTTGGCCAAATGCAACTAAACCTATAGTATATGCAATTTTTGATTTAAATGAATACAACACATAGTAAAATACAAAAGATAAAATAGATGTAATGCTTAATATTGAAGAAATTTCAAAGCTTACTCAATCCCGATGGCTGATTTGAAGTCTTTTTGCTTGATGCATGTGATATCAGACGTTGTAGGGTGATATTGGATATTTTAGGGTGATATCAGAATTCCGATACAATATCGATTGATCTGATATAGTCAAAACTTGCAATTTCATAGATTGACACCGAAATACACATTTACAACATAATATGCATTCAATTAAACATGAATTGAACTAAATAAAATACATTATTTGTAAAATTTGTATAAAATCGATAGGAATCTATATTTTGATTGCAATAAATGATATTAGATTGATAGAAGTGTGATATAACTACAAAATCTATGTTTAAGTAAAATAATAAGAAACAAATATGATCTTATAAGTGCAAAATGGAGGGATAGAAATGTAAAAAATAGCCTGAAGGTACCCCCAAGCAGCCTGTAGATGATATCAGATGTTACAGGGTGATATCGGACGTTGTAGAGCAATATCGGATGTCTGATATCATATTGTACCAGTCAATACGCAGCTTCGAACCTGCAAAACCTGCAATAAACATAGAGATAACAAAAATACAATGGAAAATGGGGGGTGATAAATGCTTAGGGATCCAAGAGGAATCCAGGGAGACTACCTGGATTAAATAAGCAAAGATAAGTTAGGGGAGTTGGGTTAAAGAACAAGGGGAGTTATGATTTCTCTCATTTTGTACGATATCGATTGATCCGATATCGTAATGTCCATGTCGTTGGCCAGGTATGTAAAGAGGGTGTTAGAATAGATTTTGTCCTTTTACTATTTTGGGCACTTTTCTATTTTTGATGAAATCGAACATCCAATTTCGTACAATAAAGTCTGATATCCTAGTGGACGATCGATATCATTCAAATAGAGCCAATATCGTCTGGAGGTTAGAAATAAACTTGATGCGAGCACAAAAATTGAGGTAGAAGGTTAGAAAGCCATTTTAATTAATTTTTTAAATGTTTTGAACTTAGGGTAAATTGACATGGGTCAATTTTATCCTATTACACTAGTTACAACAACATTGTAAATGTTTTCTGCATTGTAATTTTCCACCGTCTTGCATACTCCAAGTAAATGAGGTTGCCTTAAATGATTTTCTAATGGGTAAACATGCATGCAAATCCAAGATGTGTTGTTAACAACAATCACCTCATCAATTGAAAGTGAAATGAATTTAGATTTTTTTACTTTCTCTTTGAGGTCATCCTACTCAACCAACAAGAGATATTTTACAATTTCCCAACCAATTCGACCTGACCAAGGGGTGCTAGGAAGGTTCTGCACACCTGCTAGTTGAAATAAATATTATCAATGAAATCAGACATAGGTCTACATTTTTTAAGAATAGTGAGTGCAATAGCAAACTATAAAATTTTTGAACCTAAAGTAAATGTTCTATATTGTTCCATCACTTTCTTTTGTTTTTATATAAAATTTTCCACAATATTTTTCTATTGTATATTTCTTAACTTGCAATATATGATCCTTTTCGTGTTTCCAACTGCAAATTATGCATCTCAATTCTATTATTTCTTCACTACTATTCTTTGAAAATATTGACTCAATAAATGGAAATTATGATACCGAATCGAGCTAAAATTATCTATTAATTATCCACCTAGATAACCTTGAACGTTTATGTTTTTTAGAAGAAGATTCTCTGAAAGTAGGGACTGTATGAGAACTATTATTTTCTTTTTCGTTTGACATGTTAGTTTCAATAATCTCTTCATGTTGTTGTTACATTTCATTAAAAAAAATTATTTGTGGACTTTTCATTATCATGGATATGTGGAAGTGGAGGCATACTAGGGTCAATAGTGTTTTTTGTAGAGAAATTTTTTGCATATCATTATTGCATTTAAAAACATACATTCTATTAAAAATACAAATAAACAATGGACAAATCCATCAACAAAAAAACACCATTCTTAATGAACAAAGATATTATATATAAAATTAACAATGTACAAAAATTAACTGGTTAGTAAGTAAAGGCATTTGTACCTTCAATTTATGCAGATTTTGATGGCTGATTGGATTTTGAAATAATATGAAAGTATTTGAGGATACTCCTTTTATCGAAAGACTAACCTTCCTTCTTTTCACTTCTAGTAGGTGATATTTTACATGTATAAACAAAAGAGTAATATGAACATCATTTTAAAAAAATGAAAATAGTTGGTAAAATATAACTATTGTTCAAGACAACAGGATGCATGACCCAAGCATGCTTGATATTGGTAACCAAATAATAGGAAAACCTCCATATTGAGTGTCAATGAACAAAATATTTAAAAAGAAAAATTAATGGTAAAATAAACTTACTAGTAAATGGCTATCACTGTATGTTAGTTGCCTTCTACTACTCACATTCTTCAAGTCGTCTTCTTCCACTCATCTTGTGCTAGTCGCATTGTGCTAGTCACCTAATGTGAGTCAGCTTCTATTACTTGTGTTCTGCTAGTTACCTTCTACCACTCGCCTGATGCGAGTCACCTTATGCTACTCTTCTTGTACTAGTATCCTGATGTGAATCACCTTCTACCACTCACTTCTATCACTCGCCTGATGCAAGTCACCTTCTGCCAGTCGCCTTGTACCAGATGCCTTATGTGAGTCACCTTTTTATAGTCATATTATGCTAGTCGCCTTGTGCTAGTCATATGATGCGAGTCATATTCTATCACTCGCCTTGTTCTAGTCACCTGATGTAAGTCACCTTGTGCTAGTTGTTTTTTGCAAGTCATCTTGTGCCAATCACCTTATGCAACTTGCCTTGTACAACTTGCCTTGTGTGAGTTACCTTATGCTAGTAACCTTGTACCAGTCATGTTTTGTCATTCACATTGTGTTAGTTGGCTTCTGACACACTCTCTTTGTTCTATTTTATTTTACTTATTGTTTGTTGTCTCTCACCTGCTTTGTATCACTCACTATCGGAGAAAATTAATGTTTTAATTATATGAGTGTCGCTCTCATTTTTCTATATATAATGGGGTACAAGGTGTGAATTTGGTGGGATAATTATTATTTTTTATAATTTGAAGGTGAAAATTAGGTGGGAAACCTTATGATAGCGAGGTGAATTGAGCCTAAAAAAAAATTGATCCCAAAATTTTTGGGCGAATGGGCCGAACTATAGGGTCCCAAAATTCACCAAATTAAAATTGTGAAAACCCTAATATTCACACTAATTTATGAAATTTTCCATTGTGCATAGCCCTGATTGTACGTCTACTTGGAGCCTCTTTATTTCTAGTTTAAAGTTACAAGGAAATTGCACTAATCCTTTAGTGATGCTACTTTGTACTAGCACTTGTTGGGGGATTTCTCTACCTTATAGACACTCAATTAGGTATTGCATTTGTTGTTACTTATTATTCCAAGTACACATAGGAACCCCTTGGGATACTAGCCAAGCATATCTTTCAGTACATCAAAGATACATACAAGATGGGTATTCATTATTGAATTGGAGAACCTTTGATTTTGATAGGATTTTTTAATGCAAATTGGATCAATGATTTGGATTAGTGATTCTCCACTATATCATTTATCTTCTATCTTGGATTTGGAATAGTCTCTTAGTGTTGTATATGATAGTCCATTGTATCTTAGTCTTTTGTGGAAGCTAAGTATTTTTCTTCCAATGAAGCTACTAAGAATATTTGATGGATGTTCATAATTTTGGAGCAAGTGCATATACCTTAATAGTTTCTTTTCACCCTTCCATTGTGATAATCGGAGTTCTATTAAGCTTACCCAAGATTGAATGTTTTGTTTTAGGTCAAATATATTGAGGTTTGAATACACTATGTGTAGTAGATTTATGCCTATGTGATGTCTTAATCGAGTCTATGTATCATCAATAGAGTGAACAATAGAAATCTTGAGCAAAGTCATGTATGAGATGCCTTTTGTATAGTTGTAGGAATATCTTGGAATATGAGAGTGCCTCTTAAGGGGGATGATTGATAAGGTCTCTCTCCTTATCCCCCATTTAGCTTAAGGGATAATGTTGGAATATATGGTGTTAATTTAACTTGAGGCCACAATTTAATTTTGTATTATATTTTTTGTATAACCCTTTAGTCCTTTTTATATCTTGTATAGGTGGGCTTTTTAATATTTTATTGTTAAACCTGAAGTTTAGTTCTTTAACCTTGTCCTAAAGGCCTCTTGTATTTGGGTATTTACGCCCTTAATTTTAACCATTTATTCATCGGATGGAGTGCTTATTTATTTTAATTAGTGAGATTATTTTGGTGCCTATGGATACTCTTCATATTGTATATATTATTTCAATGAGCTATTCTTGTTTCTAGGTAATGTTTTGATTCCATTAGTTTTTAGAAAGTATTATGAAATCCAACATAGATCAAGATGAAATTCAAAATTAAATAATCATACCTAATGTAATAGTTTTGAAGCATGTTATCAAATGACATTAGATCAACTCATTAGATTCCAATCTTTTATCTATTGTAAAATGCATATCTAGAAAACAAAAAAGGTAAAAATCATCAAAGTTTAGATGCTTAGGAGTGATTTAAAAAAAAAATTCATGAAAGGCTTGATACCAAATATTAGTTTATGCAAAGAAAATTTATATGTTGAATTTATGAACAGAAAGAAGAAAACATGGCAAAACACAAAATTTCATTAGAAGAAATTTTGAAAATCTTTTCAAAAAAAAAACTCTAATACCAAATATTAGTTTATGCAGTTTTTTAGGCCACGGAGAAGGCCTTTTGATTCTGACTGTATTTCGTTGCTTGCATCAGCTATTCGACTTTACGATCGAGAATGAAGTCACTGAAAGTCAAATTAAAAGCCATACTACTTTCTTAATTTAAAAACTCAGTATGTAGTGTGCCGTAGGACCAGGGCGTTTTTATCGCTTTCCTTTCGGCCCCCCAAAGGTTGTAGATTGTCGACGAAATAGAATTCACAAGGGGCAAATAAATACGAGAAATTCTGATATCTCGGCGCCGAGATTCTGCCGCTAAAAGCGACCATACGAATACGATGATCATCTTAAAGTCCATTCCAATTAGAATTCCACTATGCCACCGGTCGACTTCGTTTATCAAAACGCATAAAGTCTATCCTACATGGGTGTCCATATGCACGGTTACTGCATGAAAAGAAAGGCCTCCGCCAACAATAACGAGGATATTTCGGGGAGAGCTCGAGCCTTTCAGCGTCAAATGTGTCATTGGGTTTAAAGGAAAAGAAACAGTTACTGAATGAAATATAGAGGCATCAATTTTGTTGCACTAGATGGTCTGAGATACGTTCCAAAATGGAAATTTTTCCCTATCTCCGATGTACGGTCTCCTGGTCCCCTAGGAACCTGCACGGAGACTGCGGCGAGTGCTTTCGTCAAATTAAATGTAGAAATTTGAAATTTTCGCTGTTCTTTCACACGTTTACATTTTACATTCTCTAAAGAATCTATTCTCTTCATAACTGCGGTCATTATGCTCGGGTTCATCTATTTATAGGTTGCGCTGGCTTCGCTTCAAGTTCAGAATGAGGAAACCAAGTCATTACTTGTTCGATGATGAGATCGGTCGTAATGGGTGCAAACTTCTGCACCGCCTTTCTACTCGCAGATCGTGAGAGGTATGTATTCAGTTAAATATGTGTATGTTTTGGTCATCTGCGTTTTTTTCTTTGACGAGGGAAGTTGTTTTTTTTTCTTCATGAAACAGGACAAAGGAAATCGATATTCCTCCGTCTCGACGTATGTGTCGACTAATTTTGACTTGTGCTGCGCTTCTAGCCTTTACTCTGGTGGTCACCATGGCATTGCTGAGTCAGCCTCCCAAACGCTCCGAGAGGCGCTGGATAACTAGACGAGATTATGAGAATGTGACAGAATTTCTGGACAAAATGGCCCTGCAATTGAATTCCGCTGAATGGAATTGCCCCTGCGACACCATCGATACAATTTCCAAGCGTGAAACTAAAGCTAACATGGTGGATTTCTATCTTCTCAGAGAGGGAGAGGGACCGTTGCACCTCAAGAATATCGATCACTTATGCACGTTTTTGAACGATTCGCCCGATTTCAAAGGATTTTACAACTCATGCAATGTCATATTGAATGATGGATTCCAGTCGAGCGGATGGAGTATAAACGAGGGCAACAGGATCTACACGAATTCTGTGGGGATTGGCAGGTTAAATCCCCTTGCATTCATGTATCATGTTTGTATATCATGGTCAGGTAAGGACAACTCTTAGCTATTGCTTGTACGTCGAATTTGTGGTTTGGTTAAAAACTATGCTGAAGGTTTTGTGTGCAGAGGGCATATCACTGGCGAGCACCTCCTTTCTTATCTCTCATTTCCGCATGAAAGACCACGAAGCCTTGAATTCAGTTTGTGACTTGTACGACCTAATTGTTCCTCTTGCTGGAATAATGATATATATATATATTATAAACTTATTCACATAGTTTGAAAATCGATAACATCCTGATATGGTTAATATAAACTTTAACCAGAACAGTACATTCGATTAACCTTTGACAAACCATTATAAACCTTAGTTAACACTAACCAACCAAGACAAGACATAAGATTGACTCTGCCACTGTCCACATCATCCACTATGAGCCCTAGAAGGCTGTGTAAAATTATTTAAACTTACAGTTTTTTTTAAAATAGTTATTATTTTAAATAAAATAATTTAAAACTTTATTTTAAAAAGTTTTATCTTACATTTTTATTTTTTTAAATCAAAACCCTTCAGCTTTTTTATTAATATAAAAAAAATTAAAACTAAATCTTTAATTTTTTTTTACCTAATCTAAAAAAATCAAAGAGGGTAATGACCTTTTAAAGTGGACGGACGAAGAATCGACTATACCCAAGCAATCGTACAAACGGTGTGAAAAGATCAAAGAGTGTATTGACCTTTCAGTTTGTGACTTGTACTACCTAATCATTCCTCTGGTTGGAATGCCCTTTTTAATTTTAATTTTTTTTTTTCTCTTAATTTATTAGGTTAAAATTATATATTTTTTAATATGTAAAGGAATTAATAACATTTTTATTTGATACAGGATAAAATATCGATAGAATTTTTACATTATTATAAACTGTAGATAAAAAAATATCACTATAAACTTTAGTCTTGTAGGTAAGATGATTTAAACTTGGCCACTAATTTGGACAGGTAAGATGATTTAAACTTGGCCACTATAAACACTAATTCTGCAGGTAAGATGATTTAAATTCAGAAAATGTTAGCCTAAAATATAAATTTTTATGAAGGATTTCAGTTTAAACTTGATTCTCTTAAATAAATCCAAAAAATTACCAAAATAATATCCTTCACATTAAAATTTAAACTATATATCTACAAATAAAAGTTTCTTAATTTTTTGTTTTGTTTTTTAAATACTAGTAATCATCGACTACTCTCTCCGGGCCCGTATTTGTATTTGTATTTGTGAGGGGCTTTCTAAAATTAAAAAAAAAAACATTACGTTAAAATTTTAAGATTATTTATTTATTTTTATATTATATTTTTAATTTAAATGTAATTAGGTTAAAAAATTTATAAAGTTTTGATATCTTATAAAGATAATGTATTGGTTAGGATTTTAATCTTTCTTTAGGAAGGTTTAAGGTTCAAAACACAATGTACCCAAAAAAGAATAGATTAGATGATAGCAATCGAGTGTTTACTGGTTAGTTGTTCGAGGTCGATGTTTATAGTGGCAATATCTAATGATGTTACAAATTTTCTATGTATTTAAAAAAAAAAAATTAAATATTTTAGAATAAAAAATTTATATTCAAGGAATAAGCTATTAAAGATTTTTTTTTTTTTTAATTCTATTTTACTATAAGATTGATATTCTATTCTAATACTATATTTAGAGGATTTAATATGGATTAATCAAGATTCACAAAATATATATATAATTTGTGACTAAGATGAGTACTATTTTATAGTTCAAACTCTATGAATTTATGATTAAGAAGAGTATTATTTTGTAGTTTAAACTTATTTCCTTCATTTTAAGAGTATTATTATTCTAATTTTATAAAACATGTAAAAGGTAATCTTCAAATATTGATTTATAAATGATATAATACAAATAAATATCATTTTCATTCATTTTTAAATATTGTATTTTAAAACTCAATCATGTCCTCAAGTGCAACTAAAAGAATGCCCTTTCATCCTTTGTTCACATGCTTATGCTTTGTATTTTATTTTAAAGTAATATTATATCCACGAAAACTTAAGTTGCATATTAATCTAGCATAACCTAGCTAGTTGACATCATCTAGTATAAGTTACAAAATATTTGCAAAATTCCGTCATGGTAGTATGCTTTGACAATCATGTTTGCAAAATACTATGTTTGAGTATTATAATGAAAAATATTTAAGTAGTTAAATATTAGTATAATAAAAAATCCTATTATGGTTTAACTACTAATATACCTTTTGTGAGATTAGTATTATTACCAATTAAGCATTAAAAAAATACTATACAAGGTTTCATGGATAATATGACAGGGAATGTGATATGGTAATTTTCCTCTTGGTGAATGCATCAATCAAACATCAAATGGTTGGTAGCTCAGTTAGAGAGCAACCATGTCTACACTCTAGAAGGTCATGGGTTCAAGTCCTAGACGCTCCTTATTGTCAACATAGTATCACAACCAAGCTAGATAGGCTTAAAACACCTTAATTATGGGTTGAAATGAGGTGTTAGACAACGTGGATTAATAAGATAAATATATCAAAGCTTCATTATTACTCCTAATTGGTACCTACATCATAAGCATTGACAATCAAATTCATTTCTTGTAAAACAGAGGCATATGGAATTTTAACATTTTGAATGAACTCTAAAGGACATGATGAAATTTTATTTTATTTTTTGAAATTACAGCAATGTAAGATTAAAAAACAACAATCAAGTTAAAAACTTCTAAAACCTTAATGATTTCACCTTTGTCATCTTTGACCTAAAAATGTTTAAACTACTTGTTCAAAGCATATGAAGTTTTGACTTTCTCTTCAATAATGACATAATGTATTGTATGATAGAAGAAGCAATTGGAAATCATAATAAAAAAATGCCTTAATATGATTATGAATTGATGACCACATCATAAAAAGGACTAACTTACAAATATAATAACAATTATGGATCTCTATGAGTAATCCACTTCTCTTATTTTCATATCAAATACAAAGTTCTCCATTATTACCAAAAAATAAATAAATTGGAAAATATAAGCCAAGTATGATTTAAATCAAACTAGAATGTTAAAACCCAAGAAAATATTAACAAGCTAAAATTAGAAAATACAATAAGGATATAGATATTGGTTTTAAATTTTCTTATATTCCACATGTTATCACCCTTATTTGATGATAGTGTAGACACCTAAAATGTGTTATGTTTAGAAGGCTACTCATATGAATACTTTTTTAGGCCATATGACTGATCTTGAACCTTTTCAAGATCCAATAATGGTTCTAACCACTCAATTAGGGTAGCTTAGTCCTATTCAGCCATAACCACTGATGTCATCAATGGTGGCGACCATCACCACCAATGATCAAAGCGGCTATAGGCTAGCCACGCCTATCGATAGCATCCATGGTCATAATCACCATAGTCGTGTGTGTCAATAGCAATCAAGTTTGTAATAAACTCGGGCTACCTGAGTCGAGTCAAATCCATTGGAGAGCAATGAATTCTTGAATAGTTAAGCAAATAAAAGCTTCTGGAAGCTTCGTCTCAAATTCCCTAGCATAACTGTTTCTTGTTCTTGGATTCCTTGAGAAGCTAGGATGAGAATTTGGGTGTCTATTTAAGGTCCCAAATTTAGAAGAGAAGTTTGAATTTTTTTTTGTGTGAATACGATAGCAAAACTCTACCAAATTAAGGAGAGAATCAACATCCCTATGAGGTATAGCGAAGCCCTATCGAATTGTATAATGACATCTGCCTTTCCACCAATGGATACTTTCATAGTTTGAGGATCAACACCCTGTTATTCAAGCCTCAAATTACTATGAAATAAGGCAAATTATACAACCAAAATGTTTTGAGACACGAGGAACCATTGAACATCAATTCCCCATCAAAATTGATTGACATCAGACCCAATATTTAGAGAGAAGAACTTCTATCCCACGATCGTTGTTTTCAAAAATGACCTGTAGGTGATGTCATCGATGTCGACAACGGCTAATAGAGCTCAATGCTTTAAGCATTAGTGGCTATAGTCTAATAGATCATTTCTTATTTTTTAGTCCATAGAATTTACATTATCAACATTTTATTGATTTCCTAACCTAGATTAGTTATTTTACTTCCAATTTCACACATTCTTTATGCTTTATTTCTAATATTTCATGCATATTTATGCTTCTTTATGCATTCCCTTAATATTTTGCAATAATCACAAAATAACCTCATCTTGAGAGGCTAGACTCTTGCTATTGATGCTTTGTATGTTTCCTTGTGTGCAGGTTTAGGCCTTATCAAGAGCATAATATCTTCAATATCATCCTCAATAGCATCCTAAAGTGAAGGTTATCAAAGTAATCCCTCCTATAATTAGTTCATGGAGTTTATGAAGATCTATTGAAGACACCTATTATTTCAATTCTTGATTTTAATAAGTATCAAAATGATACCTAAGA
Organism: Wollemia nobilis; assembly: GCA_028583015.1. Classification (NCBI taxonomy): domain Eukaryota; kingdom Viridiplantae; phylum Streptophyta; class Pinopsida; order Araucariales; family Araucariaceae; genus Wollemia; species Wollemia nobilis. The sequence goes on from JAQPPZ010016875.1 coordinate 22,917,480, forward strand.
GGGATATATTGTAACCTTGATGTAAAGATGAATCTCCAAATATGAATAAATATGGGCACCATTTATTTCATTTTTTCTTTGCATTGATTACATGATGTATCTTGTTGATTTTATTACATATTGCTTTAGGTGTTAGATTTTTAGCCATCTTTCAGAAATATCCACACATATTACATATAATCCTCCTTCAATACTTGATATGTAATTCACTCTAGCAATGTTCATCATCACTATTCAAATATTGACTTAGTTGTGTTGATAGTGTAGTCTTCCAAGTTCCATCTCAAATAGGTATTTTTCATAATTGATGTTTACAAAAATCAATTTACTCCAAATATCCAACAAAATAATATAACAATATAGTTGGATTTAAAAATTGTAATATATTAAAGTTAAATGAATAAACTCACCTATCTCTTCCTTCCCATATTACACTTAGAATGAAGATATAAGACTCATTTTTTAGGTATTGCATAATGCATAACATTGAATAAATCATTCTTCATTTCTCCAACATATTATGTTTCAAGAATTACAATTTTATTGCTTGCAAGGATTGCATCTATAGTTGTAAAAATCATATTATGTTCAAAAGTAAGAATATGAACAAAAAACAACATACTTGTTAATGTCTATACTCTATAATTTGATTAACAAAAGTATTAGTTTCATGCCCCTACTATACCATATAAATAACTTCTTTGTTCCATAATGTAGACACATTTATATGGGACTCCTTGTGGTTATTATTGCGCAAGAAATTTATGAGGGAATGAAAGAGTCAATCAATTGGAGATGTTCCTAAACAAACAAAAAAATAGTGACTGATCAATAAAACAAGTGTTTCAACTTAAAAAAAAAAATGATGATCAATTAAATAGAAATTGTATTGCATTAGGAACCAAGGCAACCACACAAAGTGTAATTAACATATCAACAATATATTTCTTCACTTCTATTGTACCAAATAAATGTATATGGATGTATGGTAAATCCACAATCATATTATACAGAAAACATATGCAACTATACAATACATAATTTCATTTTAAAGATATACTTGATAGTTAAGGCAAAATACACCCTCCAACATAATCATCCAGTCTATTATTTTCTATAGTTGTCTATATATGGGATCAAAACATTATTTTCTATCAATTTTAAATATTCTAATATGTAAATATCACTTGATAGGATGCATACATGCTTTATGGATTATTGAAATCATGGGTGGATTTTTTTGTATTTGATTAGGAAAATAAGATTCTTTGAGCTTCTCAATTTTTGGTATTCTCATATTTCTATTTTGTGCCAACTCTATTATAATTAGAAACCCCTATACATGCTTATTCTTTGAAAAATCTTGGAATCATAGAATTTTGAAAATAATGAAGCATAGTCCTATAGTAATCTCTCTCATAGTTCAGAATTTTATTTCTAATATATATAATATGGAAATAAGCTCTTACCTAGGTAAAAATTTAAATAATTTAGGACATTAATATATTAACTTATGTTTTATTGTAATTCATCAACATAGGTAGGAAGGAACACAACAAAAATGATAAAAAATAATCCTTTGGTCCAGTACGCAATTTAACTCCCTTCTTGAATGATTGACATTGTATAGTATCAGTGAACAATAGATGCAATGGATGTGGAGGTCATTTTAATGGTATTATGGTAAACTATACATGCCCAAAGCTTTTTTGAGAAGATAAGTTAATACAAGCATTGTAAAGAAAAATCATAATATGATAGCATACATAACTATATTCATAATTAAAATTGCTCGGACATTTGGAAAGGAAGAAGATAGAAACTAGGGGATGGCCAAATAATTTATTTTTGGAGGGATCCTTCGATTGTTGCTGATCTATTGGATTCCATTTTGAATCAGTCCCTCATGAAACCAATTAGAGATACATTGTTCGGTTCAAATATTTGTAACTTCTTTGAATTTATTAATGGTCATTATTGCTAGAAATATTTTAATTTTCTTGCCTTGTCGTAGGAGGAAAATGATGCTTTTAAATATTTATATGATATACTTAGATGGATTTTTATTCCTGGTAGAGGCATCTAAGATAGACTAGTTTGGGGTCTTGAGAAGAACGGTGCTTTTTATTTTAGGTCTGCTTATTATTTTTTCAACTGCATTGAGGTTCCCTAGTTCCTGGTTATGAATATTTGGTTAAAAAGGTTAATTCCCAAGATCAATGTAAAGTGGCCCAAGGAAAAATCCTTTCTTTGGAAAATCTCCAAAAGAGGGGGTTGTATCTTCCCAATAGGTGCTATTTTTGTAGATATGTAGAAGAATCCTTGATCCACCTTTTATCTTGGTATCCCTTCACTCGAGAAGTGTCATCTCTTTTCATTAGGTATTTAGGTATTTTATGTGTTTTACTTGAGAATCTAAATTATTTTTTAGAACAATGGTTTCCCCATTTATCTTCCCTCCACCTTCACAACTTTTAAACGATGGGATTACCCCATTTATGATGGCATGTTTAGAAGGAAAGGAACTCCAAGGCCTTCAAAAACCTTTCCCAATCAACGAAATTAGTCTATATGTGTGCTATTGTGAACACTGTTGAGAATGTGAATATTCTTAATTTGGATAGGGTTTCGGTTGATAGAGAGAAATATCTAGAATTATCCCTTTTTTTTATAACCCTACAACATCATCCATCTAGGCCGAAGCCTTAAACTTACTCCATTACAGTTTGGTCACCCCCTCCTCTAGGGTGGTTGAAGATGAATTTTGATGAGGCCTGTAATGGCAACCTCAAACCTTCTAGAGCAGGGGGTTTAATTATAAACTTATATGGGATAATTTTATTAGCCTTTGCCAAAAATCTAGGCCACTAGACCAATCATTTTTTTGAAGCAAATGTGCTTTATCAAGGATTTTCATTGTTAAAGTCTCTGGATTGTAGGAAGGTAATCATAAAGGGTGATTTCCTTAACACTATAAACATGATTTAAGGGATATAGACCCCCACATGGATGATTTGTAAACCTAATATTGGAAGTACATAGAATGGTTCAAAATTTGGAAGCTATCCAATTTAACCATTAATATAGGGAAGGAAATAGATTGATGAAATTCTTAGTCAACCTGGGTCTATCCAAAGAAGATTTATCTATTCGATGTGGTAATTTACCACCCAGGAAAAACTCCTTTGACAATTATTTTAGACATAGCTAACCATATTTCCCTCTCTTCCACCAAGTTGGGACCTAGGACATATCTAGTTTGTAACCCATCCATAAAATTCAAAATCCTACGAACCACCATAATTTGAATTCAAATAATCTCAAAATCCATTCAAACAAAAATATGTATTGGTAATGTAAAGGGTGTCTTCTTAGGTGGCGTATGCTCAAAATTCATCCTAGCTAGATTTATTATATTTTCAAATGCTTATCACTTATATTACTACTCACCATGGTAATTATTTTCAATACAGGGTGAAGGTGGAAGTTTACAAGGTATCAACCTATAAAAATTAATAATTATCTCTATTTTAGCTTCAGTTCTATGGATGACATACCCTACTTCTACATTAATGATAAAAGAGCCCATCATTAGTTGGCAAGGAACTAGATCACAAGCCCTCCTAAAGTGTGAAGGAAGGATAAAATATGTGACAACAGTAATGTTATTAATCATGTCCCTATGAGGCATTGGAAGAAGATACAAGGGATGTCTTGGTTTGGGAAACTCAGTAGCATGGAGCCCTTTAGGTAGAATAACAGATGAAATTTTTTAAGAATTTGGCACATCCGCTTTGGCTCTATTAGTAGGCCCTTTTCTTTATTAGCTTTTAAAACTATAATTTGGAGCCATGAAATAAGCACAATTATTATCCCTAAGTGCTCTCAAAAAACACTCCGGATCATAGTTATTCAAACCACATTTCTCTAGATCGCATTCTTACAATGTCCTCTTTTTTAGTCAACAGACCAGTCTTTAGTGTTCTTAACAGAGTTGCACCATCCACAAGAATGTAATTTCCAATGCACAATCTCCTCTTACATCATCTCATCTCTACTAGACAAAATCAACACGCAACAAGAACTATGAATGGCACTGCCTATGCACAGGTCTACAAATTTCAACACTCTGCTCGATTTCCCCCTAGCTCTAATACCAAATGAAAACTTTATTCCATAATTTGATTTGCAAAAAAATAGTTACATATTATAGCACGAGAGAAGACAAAATTTGATCAACAATATTTGGAGCTCCTTTATTCTCTCTAGCAATATCAACTAATAAAAGCTTATTTCTAACATAGACAAAGTCTAAATGCAGCCCTATTCTAGAATGCCTCTAAGTTAGCTACGTAGAATATTTGCCAACTATACTAAGGAGAGATCATATTTCAATAGGAGGTCATCTAACACATGGAATATGTTGCCTCAACACGTGGTTATCACCACCTTTTGGCTAAGAATGAGGAGCCTAGTGTCCAGTTTCAATGTGCATCAACTTAGTAACTTTTTGAAATACCTTGGTAAGATAATAAAAAGGTTTTGTCCATGGTGCAACTCCCACTATGTGATCTGGCACAAATTTGGTGATCGAGATTCTTTTATCTTGTGTTGAGAAGACCCTACCTTCCCTCTTTATTGTGAATTTTAAAAATCTACCCCCTCTCTTCACTACAAGTGATAAATTAGGAGTTCCCAATATGGGTGACTGGTATATTTATCTGGTATATCCTTTTCTATCAAGGTTATTTTAACCACCTGAGTATTCTTTCAGCCTTGAATGCTTTTTCAAGTGGTAGAGTGGGTATTGGAGCTAAGACAACTTTTTTGAATAATAACAAAACTTATGTCAAGATGGTAGCCTTGATGCTTGAGCTAAACTCTCTAACAATGGATGAGGATGTTAGGAATATACTGAAGAAAGTTATCATTCTTCAATGTTTACTAAAATTCATCAGACACCATAGGGATATGGCTAAGCATTTGGTGTACTCGTGAAAAAATAGGGTAGTTAGGATCGACACTATCAAGTTTGAAATTAGCATCCCTTTAATTGTAGACATGTACTAGATTCTTTATGTTTTGTCTTCTCATCACTTTTGTTTTGTGCTCTTGGGATTTCTCCCCTAGTTGGGTCTGTACATTTTGTATTTTTTTGGGTTTATCATATCCCCTGTGCGGGAGCTTGATATCCTTAAGTTTGTAGCTTCATTTTCGCTCTACTTTGCTCTAGGTTGTATTATTTTGGGTACCTAGAGTTAGTTGGTTCCAAGGTTTGATGTTCAGTTTCTAGGTTGATGTGTGTTGTCACTTTCCTAGTTTTTCCTCGAAAGGTGATTATATCCTTTTTGTAATAAGGTTTGGATGTCCTTTAAAAAATCCATCCATCTAATAAAAAATAAAACTATATTCATAATTAAATTTATTCTATTAATTTTTCTTGTTTAATTGATAGTATTACGTGTGTTAAATATTTTTAAAATTAATCGTTTTCATTATACAATTCCTAAAAATGAAAGATTAAAATTTATACAATTATCATCTCACAACACATGGAGAACAATCATTGCATAAAATATAAGCCACCAAGATTTGTATCCATTAAATTGTATACATTGGGGTAATAGATGTAAAGTATTTAAATGCAAATTTGGACTATCAAGTTAACTCAAATTCCAATTGTTTTTTTTATTTCCTTATTAACTCAATGTAATAGATAATCTAAGGAGGGCAATGGAGAATTTCACATTCTAATTTGATCATAATATTATTATAATTAGTCACTATTGAGTTGTCATTGATGTCAAATGTCACCTTTGGTTGCTGGAAAATAGTGGCATGCTTGGGCAAATAATTCAAGGCAAGGGTGATTTAATTATAAGCTTGCTTATGAGTTTGGATGATATCTGATGAGGCCTAAAAATGCCTCAATCATAACATGTTTTGAACACTGAAATTGCCTATAAACTCTTATGTTTAATCTAATATGCTAGCTAAGTTAATTCAATATGTTGTGTATTAACTATTTGCATGATGAATGTATCTGAAATACTATATTCTGATTTTTACAGCTTTTTGTATAAGTTTTATGTTGTTTTGTTATGACTTGCTAAAATGAGACTTTCTTAGATTAATAACAACATTTCACTAATCATGTTTTGATATGTCTCAAGCATTCATTTTACCTAAATCTGGCAACAGTTCAAGAAAATTGTTACTGTGCAGCAAAAACTGGGTTTTCCTATGTAAATTCCAGCCAGCTGCCAATGAATGGCAAGGCATGGATTTCACATGTGGAAAGAGATGAAGACCATTGGAATCTGATCCTGAGAAGTAACCCATATGAAAAATGCAGAGGAAATTATTTAAGGATCCCACATTTGTTCATTCAGAAGTCTCTTCGGAATGAACAGATATCTTCGAAATGAGAAAACACAATGTCTTTGGAATGAGCGGATCTTCGGAATGAGAACTGTAGTATCTTCGAAATGAGCGAATCTTTGGAATGAGAAATGTAGTGTCTTAGGAATGAGCAAATATTCAAAATGAGAACTGTAGTGTCTTCAAAATGAGAAGATCTTCGGAATGAGAATTGTAGTATCTTCGGAATAAGCCACTTATCTTTGAAATGAAAATAGAATGTGCTTTTTGACTTATTGACTGAATTATGACGGTGGAAAAATGGAAATAAATATTGAAAATGGTAAAGAGAAATATCTTAGATCTGACTTTTTCGTCCTTGCTGACCAAAACCACCATTTATAGAAAGATCAAAGTGTGATCTTCTTCTAGGACAAAAACCAGGAATTGTTGCAGCATAATAGGATTATATCTTTTTGAGATATTCTCAGCTTGTTAGTAAATCTTAGGACATCTATAAATAGGGCTCCCATTCAGGTTGAGCTAGGAGGTAGAAGGAAGAAAGTAGTAGAGAGTAAGGGGAATAGAAGATAGAGAAATTAGTAATAGGTGATAATCAAAAAGTGACTGTTACAGTCCTGTAACAGTTTTTAGTAGCATTATTGTAATCATGTTTCTGAATCAATAAAAGCATACTGTTTATATTTCATATTGCTTGTAAATGAGTGTGATTAATATCTAAAGAGAGAAAGACTCATACCTTCTTCTGGAAAAAGAGGCTGGCCACTTCCAGACCTAGGAGGAGGACTAACAACAGGTTTTTATTCTAATTTTGTTGTAGCAGAATGAGTTGTAGAACTTGTCCTTTCATTCCTTTGTAAACAACTAATGATATTTGTAATCTTAGTTTATTTTATGTTTTGTGATTAATGATTTGGTTGTAATCCCAACTTTCAGCAAAGCTTTCAATTTATTGCAGACTTTCATTTCCAGAATTTACTGTTTTTTGTAATTTCCTGCATTTTATGTTTTGTTGTCAATCCCTGCATAGAATATTGACAACCTTCTGTTATAGAGCTTTGACAGTTTCATTTCCATGTTAGAAGTATATTTTCATTGCTGTAAAAGTAAATAGATTTCCTTTCTGCAATTAGAATCAGACTTTCAATTCTGCAACATAATTAGGTCTCATTTTGCAATTGTAATTAGGACTTCATTTATGTAGTTAATAATTAGTTTCCAATTTTGCAACTTAGATTAAGGTTTAATTTGTGTAATTTAGAGATAGGAATGTCCTGAAACCCCACACAATCGATTTCACCAATAAGACCTATTGCTCTAGATTGACCTAAGTTATAACCCTATTTACCCCTTCTTTTGCAGATAGCCTTGTACACAACCCTGGATTGACAAATTCATTGAGAATTAATTATGTGTATAAATACAACGCATTATTCTGGCACCGTTGCTGAGGAATTATGTTGCTAGAAGGTAAAAATAGTCCAATAGCTGTTAGTTAGACTGAACTGTGAAGATTCAAGATAAAATCTAAATAGAACAGCTGGTTAAAATAACAACTATTGACATATAATTTATGTCATTTAGAGTGAACATGAATGAGTAAGTCTAGGGATGAAAAAGGTAGAATTACCCAAAAGGATCCTTGGCTTGTTCTATTAAGGAGATATTCACGCCTAAGGGGTGAATCACCTATGTTTGAATTACCAAAAATATTGAAAGAAAAATCACCAGTCTCAACATCATTAGAACATTCTGAGAAAGGAAAATCACCAGTTTCACCATCACTAGAACATCCTAAGAAAGAAGAATTGTCAAACTCATTATCAACAGAGGATCTTGGACCTCTTGAGAAAGAAATTTGGATAAGTTTAACTAAGAAACCAGAAACTATGGCAGAGGGAGGCAATGGCCAACATGGCTATGTCCATGATGAAGGAGATATTCAGGATATTCCTCAACCTTCCAGAACATTTGAATATCCTATCCGTTTGAATCCAACACAAAACTCTCCCATGAAGACTATTTCACCTTCAGTACTTCCAACCTTTCGAGGTGTTGTATCTAAAGATCCTGATCAATTTTTATTTGAATTCAAGGTAGTGTGTCAAACCTATGATTATGTAAATGATAATCAGAAACTTAAGGTTTTTCCCTAACACTCAAGGACTCAGCATTATGCTGGTTCATGAGTTTAGAGCCAAATTCCATCCGAACTTGGGATCAAATGGAAACTGTGTTTTTAGACAAATATCAGGAGTATTGTCGTGTAAGGAATAGGAAAGATGAGTTATTCAGGATTAAACAGGAAGATGATGAAACATTAGAAGACTATCTTGATAGGTTCTCCTTTGTTCAAAGGATATGTGGACTTGTAGAACCAGAGTTATGCAAAACCATATTTTTGAGAGGATTGCAAGATGAATCCAGAGACGTATTGGATTTGATGGGAAGAGGAGATGTAAATACTCTCAGTAATGAGGAAATTATGGATCTCTGCAGGAATTACTCTCGCAATAAGCAAGGAAGAAGAAAAAAAAATACAAATGGCACTGATGTGAAGGAACTAATAGAGGAACTTGCAAATTTTAAAACTGATATTCTAGTGCAATTAAACACAACTTTGGGGGAAATGTCTAAAAAAGAAAAAAAAATAGAACCTTTGGCAATTTATTACCCAAGATGTAGAAATAAACATTATTTGCAAGAATTTCCTTTGAATAAAACATCTATCTAAGCCATTTGTAGTATCTGTTCAAAGAGGCATTCAACTGATCAATGCCACCTACTACCACAACTCAAAACTGTGTTAGAAAATCGGATCGAGGAACTCAACTATATTGGACCAAAACAAGGGGGAAATTTCTCTCAATACCAAAATCCCCCTCGTTTTCCTACAAATTGGGGGCATAATCCTAGTACTATGCCTTGGGGACAATTATAACCACCCCAACGTCCTTGGAATTATCCTTAATGGAAAAATTCCCAAGAATGGCCACAAACAAATTGGAGTAATTCAGCCTGGAATCAAATCAAAACAACCCATTTTGGAATCAAAACAACCCATCATGGATTCAAAAAAACCCATCATGGAATAAAAACAATCCACCCTAGAATCAGAATCAGACTAATCCACATTGGATGCAAAATCAACCACATTGGAATCAACAATACCAATCCTATCCAAGGCAGCAAAGAAATCAAGGTCAAAATCAGCATTTGTTGTCTGCACCTAATCAAAACTTTCAAGAAAAATAGAACCAACCATAACAAACACAACAGGTGAAACAACCTCAACTTTCAGCTCAATCATTCACTAATCCAAACAACATGAGACAGGCATCCCTTGTCTATGTGGCTGAAGCTGAAGAAAATATTGAAATCAATGTTATTGATTGTAGTAACATCCAACTTCATTCAGGAAAAGTTGTACCTAAACCCATTTCCAATAAAAGCAAAGAAAATGAAGAGCAAGAACCCTTTAAACCAGTTATAGTTGAACTGACAATAGAAAAAGAAGAAGAACAAACAAAACCACAGGCAGAACAATTACCTTCATCAAGGATAATTCCATATCCTGAAAGATTCAATACCATAGCAAAAAATTTTGAATCAGACCTGGGCAAGGAACTTAAAAAGTTAACTATATCATTGCCCTTATTACAAGCCATTAAGGATATACCAGTGATTAAAAGTACTATCCGATATTTGTGTGCATTAGAAGAGCAAGAAGGAAAAAGAAGGCATTTCCCAAGACTGTTTAGATTGAAGGAAAGATAGCTGATCTCTTATCTGGAAAACTATTACCTCCAAAGTATATTGACCCAGGAAGTCTAGTTATCATAGTTACTATAGGTTTAGTACTAATATCAAATGTCTTAGTAGATCTAGGAGCTGCAATAAATGTCATGACCAAGGATATAATGAAACAATTATAGCTTAAACATCTCAGCCCCACATTTACAATTTTAGAAATGGTTGATAGGTCAGTTGCAAAACTTGAAGGTATCATTGAAGATGTTCCTATAGAAATTTCTTCTTAGGAATTACCTATAGATTTTTTGGTTTTACAACCAATAAATTCAACACATGGATATCCCATCATTTTGGGAAGACCTTGGCTTGCAACTGCAGCAGCCTTCATAGACTGCAGATCTAGAAAAATGACTATTTCAAATAGTATTGATCTAAAACATATCTCTCTGTATCCTCCTGCAAGACCCTCCAGCAATTTTTTAGGTCAGTTATGGTTTCCTGATTTAGATGAAGAATCAGAGTTTATTTCCACACTAGCCACCTTGGTAGTAAGGGAACACACAAAAGACCTCCATGACACAGAAAACTCAGAAAATGAAACTATCCTAATGAATGTTCTGCATGAACAAGGATTAGAAGAAGAAGCAGTAAATATCCAGCAATACAAATACAAAGATATGTCAGGAAAATACAAAACAAATAGAAGTCCAGCCAAGAAAATTTTTAAACATTTATAGTTGGCTTACTAGGGAAGAGGAAGACAAATTGATAGTTGTCTTGCAGAAGCATGTTCATGCTTTTTATTGGAACTATAAAGATATGTCAGGAGTTCACCCTGATATATGTACCCACATAATTTATACTGAAGAATTCAATCCAGTAAGACAACTCCAGAGAAGACTGAATCCTACCCTAAGGGATATTGTAAAGGAAGAAATTGAAAAATTTCTAGAGGTAGGATTCATTTACCCAATTTCTGATAGCTAGTGGATCTCTCCATTGGTTATAGTTCCTAAGAAGAATGGAAAAATGAGAATATGTGTAGACTATAGAGAACTGAATAAGGTGACATTTTAATACCATTTTCTATTACCTTTCATAGATCAGGTGTTAGATACCCTTGCTAGAAAAAGATACTTTTGTTTTCTTGATGGATTTAGTGGATATAATCAAATTCAAATTGCACCTGAATATCAAGAGAAAACAACCTTTACCTGTCCATGGGGAACATTTGCCTATAGGGTTTTATCTTTTGGTTTGTGTAATGCCCCAACAACATTTCAATGAGCAGTTTTAGCAATATTTTCTGATCTAACTACCAATAGTGTTGAGATATACATGGATGATTTCACAGTATGCGGATAGACTTTTGACTTTACATTAGAAAACCTTGACAAAGTTTTAGCTCATTGTGAAACATACCAATTATCCTTGAATCCAAAAAAATGTTTTATGATGATGAAGGAAGGAATAGTTCTTGGTCATCACATCTCTCCTCAGGGAATCCAAGTTGATCCAAAGAAGGTGGAAATTATCAAGAATCTTCTTCCTCATAAAACTCAGACTAATGTCAGAAGCTTCCTAGGACACATTGGTTTTTACCGTAGGTTTATTCCCAGCTTTAGCACAATAGCCAATATCATGTTTGCCCTATTGACTAAAGATTCTAAATTTTCTTGGACTGCAAGATGTTAGGAATCATTTGAAGCTCTGAAATAAAAATTAGTAACTCCACCTGTGTTAAGAGGCCCTAATTGGACATTACCATTTCACATATAGACTGATGCTTCCAATACTACAATTGGAGCAGCATTAGGACAAATTGACAATGGTGAACACTATGCCATCTACTACATTAGCAAGAATTTGACAGGAGCTAAGAAAAATTATACCACAACTGAAAAATAATTCTTAGTGGTAATTTATGCCATCAAAAAATTTAGGCATTACATCACAGGTTATCAAATATTTATTCACACAGATCACACAACCATTAAATATTTTATGAATAAGCCTATGGTAAGTGCAAGAATTATTCATTGGTTGTTGCTGCTACAAGAATTTGATATCACTATAATCAACAAACCAGGAAAAGCTAATGTTGTAGCAGATTTCTTGTCCAGATTACATAACACAGATGAAGGGGAATTAGTTGAAGATACATTTCCTGATGAAAAATTATTTGCTATATCAGTCCAATAACCTTGGTTTGTAGATATAGCAAATTACTTGGTCATAGGGAAAGTTCCTCCACATTTCACTTCAAAATAGAAAAACAATTGATCAAACAGAGTTATTCTTTTAAATGGATCAAGGATATACTCTTTAAGTGCAGTCCTGACCATGTGTTACGTAGGTGCATCCGAAAGGATAAGGTGTATGATATCCTTAGGGCTTGTCATGATGAACCCTCAGGTGGACACTACTCTATAAAAAGCACAATTAGAAAAATATTAGGGACAGAATATTATTGGCCATCTCTTCACAAGGATGTAAAAAAGTACATCAGGCATTGTGATGCATGCCAAAGAATGGGGAAACCCACTCATACAAATGAAATGCCACTGTAGCCTCAATTGGTTTTAGAGCCATTTGAGAGGTGGGGGCTTGATTTTTTAGGACGTATTGATCCACCTTCTCAAGGAAAGGTGCATATTCTAGTATGCACTGATTACTTGACAAAGTGGGTAGAGGTGCATGCTTTCAAACATGCTCATGAAGATAAGGTCGTTGATTTCTTGTATACTCAGATTTTTCAGAGATTTGGAGCTCCCTGGTCTATCACCACAGACCAAGGACCCCAATTTGCATCCAAAGTCATTGAGGCATTTACAGAATTATATGAAATCAAACATAGAAAATCATCACCTTATCACACACAAGCAAATGGCTAGGTTGAGGTAACAAACAGAGAAATAGAACGAATTTTAATAAAAATAGTAGCTTTTCATAGGAAGAACTAGCTAGATAAATTACCTAAAGCAGTATGGGCTTACAATACTACTTGGAAATCCACTATTGGATTCACACCTTATGAACTAGTCTTTGGTAAAAATCCCCTCTTACCTATTGAATTTGAGCTACTAACACTGCGCACAACATTGGAAATTGGAATTGAATTGTCATAGGCACAGAAAGACAGGATTCTACAGCTGAATGCATTGGATGAACTTAGGTTGGATGCTCTGCACCAAACTGAAGCAATTCAAGAGTAGAGAAAATTGTGGCATGACAGTCACATTCAGTAGAGGAAACTTCAACAAAGAGATTGGGATTTACTATTTGATTCTCGCTATGAAGACTTCCTTGGAAAGCTAAGAACTAGATGGTTTTGACCTTACTGGATTGAGGAGGTATTTGACAATGGAGCAGTCTTTTTATCTCCTATTGATGGGTCACAGAGAAAGTTGGTAGTGAATGGACATCGCCTCAGGGTATACCATACACCTCTAACTAAAGAGGAATTCTTGCAGTAGCTTGACAGTTTGGATACACAACAGGTGGAAGAAATTTCCTCTTCCACTTCAAAACAATCAGCATGATCATGGATTTCAAGAAAAAATACAAAAATACAAAAATCAAAAAAAAAAAAAGTAGAAAACAAAAATATGAATAAATTCTAATTATGAATTCCTTCATGGGCATGATTTTATGGAAATCATGAAATTCCTTCATGGGCATAGTCAGAATCATGAAAAAAAAAGAGAGAAAAAAAGAGGTAAAACAAAAAAACAAAAACAAAAACAAAAGAGAGAAAAATGAATAACTCAGCAGTGAAAACCTTTTTCAAGGCACTACTGGGTTGGCATGCATGAAAACCATTTTTATGGCATGCATAACCTTGAAAATTTATGAACCATCATTGTACAAATTCACCAACTGCACTTGTTTTGAAATGTTGTAGAAATTCTCAGCAAAACATCAATAGAAGCAGTCATATTTCAAAAACTTGCATTAACTTGTTTTAATCAGGTATATATTTCTTACATTTCTTCATTGTAAATGATTGGTATATAGTATATAAAAATTAACCATTAGCATAAAATATATCCATAAGAGTTGACATACTTAAAACATGTTTTGAGAATGGGAATATTGATTTTTGCCTAATCTTCAGAACAAGAATGCCAAAAACAGTGTCTGCTATCTTCTTCAGACTAATTGTTGTGTTGTCTTCGGATTGAAATTGTCTTTGAAATGATAGCAGATTGTTGCACTTCATCTTCGGAATGACAATTTGTCTTCGAAATGAAGCTTTGTCTTCGAAATGACAATTTGTCTTCGAAATGAAGCTTTGTCTTCAGAATGAAGCCTTATCTTCGAAATGAAGCTTTGTCTTTGGAATGAAGTAGGATTTGTCTTCAGAATGCAGCAGGATTTGTCTTCGGAATGAAGAATGATTTGTCTTCAGAAAGAATATTTATCTTCGTAATGAGGATTTGACATCACAAAAAAAAGAAAAACACGATCTTCGGAATGAAGACTCATCTTTGAAATGAAGTCATAATCTTAGGAATGAAGTCATAATCTTTGGAATGAAGTTTTGTTTTTGCAATAAATTATAATATTCGAAAAGAACATTTAATGTAATATCTCCATGTGGCATCCAAATAAGGAAAGAAATACAATAAAGTGAAAATTATTTTGACGCATACGATAAAGGAACACGTGTCAGTCAACATATGGTTTGTTTTTGCACCCATTGGAAAATACCAGAATCACGGAGGACGTGACCAACCGTATGCCACCAATTTTTGATGCTAATAAACATGCATGTGAGAATCTGCAAGAAAAACAGAAAAACTAAAAGCGAGTAAGGTGGATCTGATGGCAAGGACATCTGCGCAACCGTTGATGGACATGTGTTCAAAGCAAAAAATAGAAACATGTGCCACTCTTCTTTCCAAATACATATTTGCTAACGCAAAATTATTACGAAGTACAATGATCATATTACAGTTCATTCTAAAGAAAAAAAATAGAGAAGTTGAAATCCCTACATGACACAGAAACCCTACAAAGTTGCAAACACCAGAAACCAGAGATCCCGCAGAGGAATAGCAGCAGAAGAGAGCAGTTTGTGATGAACCAAGACAAGAAAATGGGGCAAAAAACAAGAATGGAACTAGCAGATACCACCCATCTCCGAGAAAATCTAGAAGTGGTGTAAATTTTTGAAGATGGAGGGCTTATGCCATTTTTGGATAAATTTAATGGATCCTCTGAAGACTTGGTTGACATATTCACCCACACGTTCAGAAACAACCAGGCACACATTAACGGCATGACTATTGAGGTAACCCCTCAAGTTTTGAGTCAAATTCTTGAGTTGCCATTAGAAGGTCTTCTAATTTCTAGGTCTAGCAAAAATACATTAGTAAACACAGTCAATCAATTTTTGGAAGAAAATGATAGAGCACCTGAGTATTTAACACATAATAACACATGCAAGGGGGTAAAAAGGGCCAGCCTGCAGGAACCCTAGGATGAAGTAGCCACATGGGTAATCAAATTTCTAACCTGTGAAGGGCAATATGTACTATTGTCATGGCATCACATAAAATTTTTAAATCATATCAGACATGGTAGGCAACAACCATAGGTTAGGGTAAATATTCCCCTATACTTGCAACAGGAATTAAAAAACATGGCAAAAAGATATCAAGAAGGAAAAGGGAGTCTTCGCCACCATGGTCTTATCAAACTAGTTTGTCAGCACCATTTTAGAGGAAACCTTAGGAGCTTTGATAGGTTTTACTCCACCTTAAATGATGTAATTTTTGGAGATGAGGATGAAGAGGAAGAAACATATATTGTTGATGTTGCTATAGAAGAAGAAACAACTGCTACAGAAAATGTTGCAGAAGATGTTGCAGAGGAAGCTACAGAAGAAGCTACATAAGCTGTTGTAGAGATAGAAACACACCCAACAGCAGTAGCAGAACACCTTCATCCAGAACCTTCAACTTCACAAGCAAAATACAAAAGAAAATAGGATATGGAACTAGAAGCAGAACAAAAAAATAGAAGAAGGTATGTTTTTTTAAAGTAGCAACTGATTTTTCAAAACAAAGAAATGAAGCACCTAGCCCAATATGGGAAGAAACAACAAGGGAAACAAAGGCATCTAAAACTAACCCCATAACCCCTGTTGTCACTAGAAAACAAAGCAAAAAGAAGAAATTTACATCTGGAACTCGGAGGTCTACAAGACTCTACTTGAGGGAAATGACAAACCAGGTCATAGAAAAAGAAGATGGACAAAGTAGCCCAGATGTCACAGAGATACAACCAGCCCCTAAAAACTTCCCAGAATTTCTTGAACAAATAATTGAGGAAGAGGCTGGACAGGATAATCTGTAGGTGGCTACAGTTCAACAAGCCACATAAATAGTAGATGCAATTACAGACAATTTCATAGAGCCTCCTGAATAGGAGCAAACATATGTTGCAAAAGAAGAGCCAGTTGTTGAGCAGCCTACTATAGCTGACTTATCTGCATCTAATTCTAAAGTAGAAACAGAGGAGGAAGATATCACAGAGTAGCTGAGAGCAGCAAGGAGTGTTGTCAAGACACAGACTAGATGGGTTTAAAAGAAAGAAAACATCATTGAGATGTAAGAAAGAAAAATTGTAGAGTTAGAGCAAGAAGTGGCAGAACTGAAAGAGAAGTTGTCACAGTCTAAAAAACAACCAACTGTATCCAATGATGAAGATGACTTACCTCAACTACTTGTGGATTTATCTAGGGTAGATGACTCTGCTAAGGCAGACATAGGAGCTCATTCTAAAGAAGCACCTTTTCATTCTGAAGATGTGCCTTCTCATTCAGAAGCACCCTTTCATTCTGAAGATGCTTTAGAATTGGCAAAAAACACAGCAAAAAATATTGGAGATGAGTCACCGACATAGGAACAGTCCAAGCAGCAGCATGAAATAGATCAAGTACTCCTATTGATGTCCCTGTATTTCAAATTGTTACACCATCAGTAGAAGTAGCAGATAAGGAGGTGCAAGTAGAATTACTATCTGATGACAACCCAATATAAATAGCACATAAGGGGGTGCAAGTAGAAGTATTGATAGATGAACAGCCAGTGGAAGTGGCAAAAAAAGGGGTTCAAATAAATATGCTACCTAGAATTCCACCTGTAGTCATACCACCTAATACTGTGTCCTTAGAAAAATATAATGCAGACATAGCTAGCTGGATGATTAGGTATGAGAAGCTTGCCACTAAAACTGAAAAGTTCAAATTAGAAGCAAAACAGCTAGAAGCCAAGGAAACAGAAATTCAGGCATTGAAAGAAAAGGTGTCTGATTTATGTCAAATTGTTAAATTTTTAGTCCAATTCAGATGGCCAGTCAAATTCTACAATCTTATTCTGAAGGATAAATACCTCAGATGGCAGGTCATGAGGATTAGTTCAGATATTTCATATAAATTGGACACCACTACAGATTTCCTGGAAGCATACTTTGACAGCCCTTTTGAGCAGAAAAATCTCTTGTGTGAACTATTTTTACACAGTTTCTTTATTCCAAAAGAAGTAGAGTTTCATCCAAAGATCTACATTGGAGATGTTCAATTTAGTGCATTCATGTCCACATTGCAGAATTAGTTTTATTGGTACCATGAAAAGAGGTAGAATAAGGAGATTGAAACAAGAGCTGAATTGTTAGTCAGAGCAATTCAGCCAAATCACCCTATTATCACAAGATAGCACTTCACCATGATGAACAGGGATGATGTGAAATGAATTTACTTGACAAACTTGAGGGACTGTGTGAACAGATTCCACAATTTTTGTAATGACAACTTTGTGCCAACATTATTAGTCTGTAGAAACAGGTGGGCTGAACTTTCCATGTCTTTGCAGAAAAGAGAACCCATTTCCCCCATCAACTTAGAATGGTCTAGAAGATGGGCAGAAGGAGTAATACAGTTGATTGAACTCATGCAACATAATTGGATAGGTCTCAGATTTAGGCCTCCAACCATCATCACTCCAGTCCCATTCTATTTTGAAGAAGATGCCCAACTTGATAAACAATTTGAAGAATGGCTCAGGGACCTTCAAAATAATATGGGATTTTATACAGGAAAGAAGTTGTTCTCATGGAATTTGACCATGGACATATGTGATTCCATAGCCCAACAAAATGCATGAGGACATGCATCAATATAAGTTGGGGGGAAATGATGAGGCCTGAAAATGCCTCAATCATAACATGTTTTGAACACTGAAATTGCCTATAAAATCTTATGTTTAATCTAATATGCTAGTTAAGTTAATTCAATATGTTGTGTATTAACTATTTGCATGATGAATGTATCTGAAATACTATATTCTAATTTTTACAGCTTTTTGTATAAGTTTTATGTTGTTTTGTTATGACTTGCTAAAATGAGATATGCTTAGATTAATAACAACATTTCACTAATCATGTTTTGATATGTCTCAAACATTCATTTTACCTAAATATGACAATAGTTCAAGAAAACTGTTACTGTGCAGCAAAAACTAGGTTTTCCCATGTAAATTCTAGCCAGCTGCCAATGAATGGCAAGGCATGGAATTCACATGTGGAAAGAGATGAAGACCATTGGAATCTGATCCTGAGAACTAACCCACATGAAAAATGCAGAGGAAATCATTTAAGAAGCCCACATTTGTTCATTTCGAAGTCTCTTCAAAATGAACAAATATCTTCGGAATGAGAAAACACAGTGTCTTCGAAATGAGCGGATCTTCGAAATGAGAACTGTAGTATCTTCGAAATGAGTGGATATTTGAAATGAGAACTATAGTGTCTTCGAAATGAGTGGATCTTTGGAATGAGAACTGTAGTGTCTTCAGAATGAGCGGATATTCGAAATGAGAATTGCAGTATCTTTGAAATGAGCCACTTATCTTCGGAATGAAAACATAATGTGATTTTTGACTTATTGACCGAATTCTAACGCTGGAAAAAGGGAAATAAAGATTGAAAAGGGTAAAGGGAAATATCTCAGATCTAACTTTGTCGTCCTTGCTGACCAAAGCCACAATTTATGGAAA
Organism: Wollemia nobilis; assembly: GCA_028583015.1. NCBI lineage: Eukaryota > Viridiplantae > Streptophyta > Pinopsida > Araucariales > Araucariaceae > Wollemia > Wollemia nobilis. Next base: position 22,936,676 of record JAQPPZ010016875.1, read on the forward strand.
GATCAAAGTGTGATCTTCTTCTAGGATAAAAACCAGGAATTGTTGCAGCATAATAGGATTAGATATTTTTGAGATATTCTCAGCTTGTTAGTAAATCTTAGGACATCTATAAATAGGGCTCCCATTCATATTGAGCTAGGAGGTAGAAGGAAGAAAGTAGTAGAGAGTAAGGGGAATAGAAGATAGAGAAATCAGTAATAGGTGATAATCAGAAAGTGACTGTTATAGTCCTGTAACAGTTTTCAACAGCATTATTATAATCATGTTTCTGAATCAATAAAAACATATTGTTTATATTTCATATTGCTTGTAAATGAGTGTGATTAATATCTAAAGAGAGAAAGACTCATACCTTCTTCTGTACAAAGAGGATGGCCACTTCCAGACCTAGGAGGAGGACTAACAACAGGTTTTTATTCTGATTTTATTGCAGTAGAATGAGTTGTAGAACTTGTCCTTTCATTACTTTGTAAACAACTAATGATATTTGCAATATTAGTTTATTTTATGTTTTGTGATTAATGATTTGGTTGTAATCCCCACTTTCAGCAAAGATTTCAATTTATTGCAGACTTTCATTTTCAAATTTTACTGTTTTTTGTAATTTCTTGCATTTTATGTTTTGTTGTCAACCCCTGCACAGAAGATTGACAACCTTCCGTTACAGAGCTTTAACAGTTTCATTTCCATGTTAGAAGTAGATTTTCATTACTGCAAAAGTAAATAGATTTCCTTTCTACAATTAGAATCAGACTTTCAATTCTGCAACTATTATTTCTGCAACATAATTAGGTCTCATTATGCAATTGTAATTAGGACTTCATTTCTACAGTTAATAATTAGTTTCCAATTCTGTAACTTAGATTAAGGTTTAATTCGTGCAATTTAGAGATAGGAATGTCCTAAAACCCCACACAATCGATTTCACCAATAAGACCTGTTGCTCTAGATTGACCTAAGTTATAACCCTGTTTACCCCTTCTTCCGCAAATAGCCTTGTACACAGCCCTGGATTGACAAATTCATTGAGAATTAATGATGTGTATAACGACAACACATCAATATCAAAGGTTGAAATATTTAAATTAAAGATTTAAATATTTCAAATTTAAAATAAAAATATAATATTGTGAGTGGGCCGATCTCATGGGCACCAAAAATAAAAATATGAACGACTTATATATAAATATAAATGTTGAAGTTCATTTCACAATAATGATATGCGAATGTATTTGATATATATGAACATCCAAGAAATGACGAATTGGCATACAAAATGTCACGAAACACAACTTAGTCCTTAAATACAAGAAAAGAAGCACCTTGATTGATCATGTGGAATGTGGAGCCAGAGAAAAGTCATTACCAAGGATTGTTATCAAGTGGAACTCAAACATGCAGAGGATATTTCGAATTGGACCTGCGTTGAAGAACAAGTAAGAAGGTGAAAGTATGATATATATACAATAAAACGTAGCAATGAAGAGAAATAAATAAGGTGAAAGGATGATATAAATACAAGTGATCTATTTGTGGAGTGTGTGTGGAGCAGCAGATCTAAACATCTTTTATCATGAATTTTGGACATAGAGTGCAGTCAAATGAGGGATCACCTTTTCACAACCAATGAATTGACCATCAAAATCATGCCAAATAATGAAGTCCATGGATACTAACTAAAGGAATAAGGTCGCCACTCATAATCATGTTGAATCGATCATTGGAAAACATGCTAAAGGAAAGGAATGACACATCAGGTGTCTCTGTGTCAAACCAAGTCAATCAAAATGTCTAGCAAGTGTGATAGCATCCACACAGTGAGAGCATTAGAATTTATTGTAGGATCCACGTAGACTAGAATACTGTGAGAGTTAGCCATTGAAGAATGTACTGAGAGCCATGCCGAGTAGCTACTAAAGGATTCGAAGGATAGTTATAGCATCAAATGATCAATTTAGCAAACATTGGTGACTAGACATAAGCGATCGAGGGTAGACATCACACAGTCATAGGAATCTTGTATGGATAAAATTTGAATGATTGATTAGCTTTTTAAAATAGTCATTGAGGAATGGCACTAATTCAAGATAAACACTTGCAAAGTACCTTTGAGGAATAGTACTATTGCTCACTAATTGAAGCACAAATACAACATCCCAAGACCCATTGGAGGAAGTAAAAGTGTTAATTTATTCAACATAATTCATTTTGAAGGTCGTAGATCATTTCGTTTACCAATAATAGAGAGAGACTTCGTACTTCATGGGAGTAAGCAATGAAAAAGAGTTAACAATGCACATCATTTGTTATTAGTAATAATGAGAGAAAAATATTCAAGTGCTTTGAATTTAGCTTCATATCTAAACCTGTAAAGTGCATAGGGGTGGAGATAATTTTCAAACGATCACCTAAAATCGGTGAAGTCTGATGCCTTTCTAAAAGCATCAGCATAAACAAACATCATTAAAAGGAAATTTATTTGAATGTCTTTAGAGTTACCTCAACTTGCAATCCTATGTAGAATATGTAAGCATCACCATCATTTTGACAGAGCAAAGGGTAGCGAGAACATAAACATACCTGTTATGAATGTGAATTCTGATTTTAGAAAAATGAAGACTCCTCTAGCTTAAATGTGTGTTGGGAAGAAATTATTTTTGAATTAAAGGAGCATGGGACTATTGTAAAATCTATGTAAAAAATTTATCCCCTCTTCTTTGGTGATTCAGCTCTAAATGCAATGAAGGTTGGTGATTTCCTAGATAGAAGACAGTGATGTTAAGTCTCTGAAGTAAGTTTGCATTGAAAAGGATGAGCTCCTAGAAATTTTTGATAGTTGGGCTGGTATAGCTCTAAGGGCTGTGAGGTTTGGTGATTTATAAGATTTTTGATCATATTCTGGTGCCATTAATGATCAATTTTTGGAGAAGATTTGTGTAAGCTTGTTGATCAATTTTATATTTGAAGGTTGGTGCTTTCAGATCTAAATTTGGTGTCTCAAGGAGATTGGTGTCTCCTGTAGGTTGGTGCCTACGTTATTGTAACAAGGATATTGGTATCTCCTATAGGTTGGTACCTACGTTATTGTAATAAGGATATTGGTGTCTCCCATAGGTTGGTGCTTAAGTATTTGTACAAGGGGATTGGTGTCTCTTGTGGGTTGGTGCCTAAAATTTTTGAAGTAATAAAAACAATATTTTGCCATGGTTTTCTATCGAAAGGGTGTTTCCACGTAAAATCCTTGTCTCTTGTGTGTGTGGTATTTTGTACACTTATTTAATTATTGCATTCATATTATTTTAGTTATTATTTGGAAAGGAATTTTTTATCTTATATTGTTCACCCCCCTATCAGTATAAGTGTGTGTTTCTTCAATTGGTATAAGAGTAGGTTCCTTTGTGAAAGCCTAACCGCTTGAAGGAAGATCTTGCAAGAGAACACATGGCTTACCAAGAAGATTTTTTGTCAAATAGGGCTCCATTGTTCGATGGGACTAACTATGCTTTCTGGAGCATGAGGATGCAAAACTATTTGATGTCACATGGCTATGATATATGTTGTGGATGGTTTCACACCACCCGAAACCCCTTCCATAGATCGAGATGACAAGAAATAATTTGAACATAATGTCAAGATAATGAAGGTAATATTAAGGGTGTTATACCCATAAGGGGGGTGGAGGTCCAAGGTTCAAATCTCGGGCCTCGCCAGACTGAACGCTTGTCCCTTTCCTGGTGCTTTCAATGGTGGTTATAGGGGCGTACTGCATGAAGATCTGTGTGGTAGCTTCTAGGGTGGACAACGTAGAATACTGTGGCGGCCTTAAAAATATGAACAACCTGCCTGAATTCGTGGTGGCTACCGATTCCACCATGTAAATTAAAAAATATATATATTAAGGGTGTTATGTGAATTATAGTTTATAAAATTCATGCACTACACATCTGCAAAAGAAATATGGGACAAGTTACAAAGAACATATGAAGGAGATGACAAGGTTAAAATGGAAAAAATTCAAACCCATAGGAGGAAGACTTAAAGATGAAGGATGAGGAAAATATTACCAAATATCTACTCCATGTTGATGGGATTTTCAACACCATTCATGGACTTGGAGAAAGTATTTATGACCCTAATATTGTTTAGAAAGTCTTAAGGTCACTCCCCATGAGGTTTGATGCGAAGGTATCGGCGATTGAAGAAATGAAGGATCTTAAAACTTTAAGCATGGATGAGCTACATGGAATTCTTACAACATATGAGATGAGGACTGAAAAAGATCAAACATCCAAATGGGAGGTCACGTTTAAATTTTCAAATAATACAAAGAATAAGGAATCAGATTCAAGTGAAGAATCGAGCAACAAATAAGAAGCCAACTTTGTGCGAAGATATAAGAAGGGATAAAGTAAACACAAAGGTAAGCATACTTTGAAATGTTTTAAGTATGGTGACATTGGTCACTATGCAGTTAAGTGGCCACAAGATGGAAGTAGAAGTAGTGAAGGAGAAGAGGAATACAAGAAAAATAAGGAAATAAAATATCATCATGAAAATAAAAATAGGCACAATCAAAGCAAGCATGATAAGAAGATCTATCTAAGGCACAAGAAGAGTATTTATGTTGAAGAAGCAAGAAGTTCTTCCAACAATAGTGATGAAAGTCACTATGATAGTGAAAGAGAATAAATCCTATTTATGGATATGGAGGTGAAAGAAAATATCCCTATTATCAAAAACCAAGAAAAGGAGAAAGATCCATAAAATGAAGAGGAAGCCATAGTTGACATAGAAGAGGAACTTATTTTTGCTCTTGAAGAAGTGAAGAGGCTTAGACTGAAGAAATCAAGATTGAAGACTTAAGTATAATAGGATGAGAAGACAAAGGCAAAGTTTTTGTAAGAACTCATCGACATAAAAGTTAAAATTTAAGAGGCAAAGGGAATTGAAGAAGTTATGACTAAGCAGTTAAATGCAAAAGTGTTGGAATGTAAAAAACTAAAACATGAGATTGTCTCTCTGAGGAAGGAAGTGGAAAAATCTAATTATAAGCTACATAAAAATTTTAGGTTTGAGAAAAGTACAAAAATATTGGGTGATATTATCAAAGCACATAGATATTCAGTTATAAATACTGAACTTGGTTTTGAAGGAAGTCAAAAGAAACAAAAGGAGGAGTCAATATCAAAAGGAATAGATGCGTCAAAGAAAATAATTAAAGAAGAGCCTAAGACCTATGCTAATGTGTTGAGAAGTTGAAGCATCAAGAAGGAAGAAAACAAAGCATCATGATGGACCAAGGACCATCACAGAAACAGGACTGAGAGAACCATGTGGCCATATCCTCCAAGGCAATCAGACAAGTTTCAATATTTCTTCCAAGGTTATTGCTTTTCATGTCACCAATTTTGGTCATAAATTTGTACATTGCAGGGTCTTCTAAAAATTATTTTGGCTTCACCAAGAGGAATTTCAATTCATTTGCACCTCTCATGAACTACAACATAATTTGTTAAAAATGTAATAATTTTGGGTATACAACCAAATGGTGTAGAATGGTGTTCCCTAAACTTCCGAAATCAAGTAAGAAGGAATATGGTCAAACTATTCAAAATGATATGTCCTCCAAAGTTTGGTAAAATAAAATGGAACAATAAAATGAGCATAGTAAGTTGGGAGTAGTTTCACTCCCATATCATCATTGAATGTCTCAGTTAGAGTAGTTAGTAAGGGGGAGTTATCCAATGCCTTATCCTTTATCCTCGATAAGCCTTTGTCATTGATGTCAAAGGGGGAGAATTTTAGTAAGGGGGAGCAGTTTGGAATTTCGATAAGGAGGAGTAGCTTGTGATCCTATTGTAGTAAAGGACAGTTTCTTTGTAGGGTTACCATCAATGACAGATGGGGATATTGTTAGAATTAGTCACTATTGAGTTGTCATTGATGTCAAAGACAAACATTAGTTTCTGGAAAATAGTGGCATGCTTGGGAAAATAATTCAAGGCAAGGGTGATTTAATTATAAGCTTGCTTATGAGTTTGGGTGATATCAAAGGTTGAAATATTTAATTAAAGATTTAAATATTTCAAATTTAAAATAAAAATATAATATCATGAGTGGGCCGACCTCTTGGGCACCAAAAAGAAAAATATGAATGACTTATATATAAATACAAAGGTTGAAGTTCATTTAACAATAATGATATGTGAACATATTTAATATATATGAACATCCTAGCAATGGTGACTTTGCAGACAGAATGTCATGGAACACAAATTAGTCCTTAAATCCAAGAAAAGAAGCACCTTGATTGATCGCATGGAATGTGAAGCCGAAGAAAAATTGTTACCAAGGATTGTTATCAGGTGGAACTCAGACGTGTAGAGGATACACTGAATTGGACCTACGTTGAAGAACAAGAAAGAAGGTGAAAGGATGATATAAATACAAGGAAACATGGTGTTGAAGAGCAAGCAAGAAGGTGAAAGGATGATATAAACACAAGTGAGATATTTGTGGAGTGTGTGTGGAGCAGCGGATCTAAATATCTTTGATCATGAATTTTAGAAATAGACTGCATTCAAAGGAGGGATCACCCTTTCACATCTAATGAGTTGACCATCAAAATCATGCTAAACAGTGAATACCATTGAAGTCCATTAAGAATAACTGAAGGAATAAGGCCACCACTTATAATCGTGCTGAATTGATCATTGGAAAACATGTTAAAAGAAAGGAATGACACATCAGGTGTCTCTATGTCAAACCAATTCAATGGAAATGTCTAGCAAGTGTGACTTCTTCTACCATACGCATAGTGAGAACATTAGCATTTACCACAGGATCCATGCAGACTAGAATACTATAAGAGTTAGCCATTGAAGAATGTATTGAGAGCCATGTCGGGTAGCTACTGAAGGATTCGAAGGATAGTGTAGCACCCTAAAATTGGCGCAGTTAAACCCTTAGTAAAAAGATAAAAATTTGAATTTTAACCTCAAAATCACCCGTTAACCGCTCACCCCATTTTTCATGCCATTTTTAGGAGTTGTTTTGACCGTTGGACGATATCGTCGTCGATCAGACGAAATCATCCCAGATCGAACGAATTCATCTGGAATAGAACGTCCAGACAATTTCATCCTAAAACCAAATTTTCATAATTAGCTTATGTTTCAACAGCCTCTCCAACTTGGGCAAAAATGTGTCTGCATAGTTGGAGATTCCTCCAGTGGAGATCTCCCAGATTGGGATAATCCCCAACCTCCTAACCTCCCCCTAATCCTATATAAATTGGGATTTTCTCAGTTCATCCCCCTGACTCCCTAGATCCCCTGCCTAACTCTCCTCCTAACTCTTTCCCTGGTTGATTTTCCCTACCATGTAAGCTTTGCACTCGTAGTTTTAAGTTTTCATTATAGGTTTTCACTGTGCTTTAGCTGGAGGAAGCTCGGATCATTACAGGCGATTCCAGATGATTTCGGATGATCCTGTCATAGATCAATGACAATTGCATACGATTGGAGGCGATCTCAACTGTAGTTCAGATTGGGGGCAATCAGAGCCCTGAGTTTGCATTTCTCATATTTCTTCCTTATTTTTATTATGCATTAGCTTGATTATTTTCATTCTGCATCCTGGAGTTCACTTCATTTTAATATAAATAAATGATAAAGTTAAAATAAGTTACTAAAAAAATGCATTTCCTTTAATATGCTATCCATATTTATCAGTTAAGCATTTATACTATCATTTCTATCATTTTGCATTATTATTGCAGTAGCATTTTTGGTTTTTGGTGTCTGTTTCTGTGATTGCAGGTTTTTGACGAATTCGCCTAATGAATTCGTCAGATCGACGATGATCTTGTCTTATCTCAGATGATCGCCTATAATCTGGGATGATTATGTACAATTGCAGATGATCTTATCATATTTGGGATGATCTGGACTCCTACAAGCTTCAGAATCTTCATCAGACGTCCGAAATTAGGTGCATTATTTCTTATTTAGTATATTCCTTGTATTTAGGATTCATTCATGCTTTTTGTATTCATATAAATTGGAATTTTTTTATAGAATAGCTTAGATTCATTCTTGCCAACCTAGGATTATGAATTATCGAGTATAAAATGAACACATCAAAACAATTCTCAACCTAGGCATGGAAATTGCCACTCAAAGTTTCTTGGTGAACCCACCATCCGTCAAAAATTCACCCTTATACCCCTCCCCTAAGAGGCGCGACCTTCAAAGGGCCTCTCAGTCCGAGGTATTGTTCCATCCTTCTTGCATCCCCATTTCGGGCATGGATCCTTTAGCCTGAAGGTAAGGGCACGAAAAATTTGGGTCAGTACATTTTGGTGAACCCGACGTGAAACTAAAAAACTTTTGAAAACAATCCAAAAAAAATTATTATTAAAAAAACATCTAGAATAATTAGACAAACAATTAAAATTTGCATATCATATTTAGATGGTAGATTATAATAAAAGACGAGTTGTCACCATAAATTTTGAAAATCAATTAACGGCCATAGATATTACTTCTGTACTTAGAGTACCTCAAACAAATAGGGTCCAACCTTTGTGGGATGATCTTGATAGGAGATTGGGTATCATTGAATCCATATCTACAAAACTTAAGCAAATTAAGAGGTTTGTCCTAGATAGAATCCTAGATCTTGATCAGGTAACTTTGTACCATGAACTTCAGAGAGCTTTCCATAGGTGGTTAGCCGATAAAAAAGCACTTGTGTCTTCAGAATTGTACACCTTTGAGGAATACCTTGAGAATGCAGTTGTAGTACATAAGTTTCTATCTCGTATAGAGGATCAAGAAGTCATTCTTACGGATAGGAAAATATGGAATAGAGTTCCTAGAGCTGTGTTATATCGAGAGTATTGCCATGAACTTTATTTCTACAAGTCATAATCCGAGACAGATCATATTACTATAGCACACTTTGTCAAATTTTTTAAAAACCATTTCCAATTTGAAGAGGAGCATTTCATGACTCCTAATGAACTTGATCCTATCAACGATATCCATAAACTATTTATAGAAAAGTAAGTCATTATTCTTATTATTGTTATTCCTTTTGCAACTAGAATGCTATTTGTTATCTTTATAATAATATTATAAAACACAAAAACAATAAAAACAAAACAAAAAATCAAAACATTTCCTTTTTATAGTAGGTATATAATTAAAATATATACCTCTCAAACCTATCGCATATATATATATATATATATTTGTTGAAATCTATATATTTGTTGAAATATATATAATTAAAATATATACCTCTCAAACCTCTCAAACAAACTGAAGAAGAAGAATATTGGATAGGAAAACCATTAAATAACCCATATGTCCTTCCTGAAGATCAAGTTCAGGAAGAAGAAATCCTAGACCAGCAAGAAGAAGAGCTTGTTGTAAGAAATGAACAAGAAGAAAATGTTAGAGAGGAAGGATTCTCATCCCCTAAAATGTCTCCGATAGGAGCTGTTACTTTTGAAAACATGGAACAATTCTCGAAGTTCATTAATACTAATATTGGTGTTCTTAATAGAGCAGTCCATATGGACAAGGATCGAATTAGTGACACTCAAGCAACTCTAGAAGACGTATTTCACACACGCACTAATCCCTTGTCCTTTATTGATCAAGAGAGTGATCAAGTTGGACCATCCAATTTGGATATGGGAGCTATAATCCAGAACATGCAAGAAAACAGGTTACCCAACCATCTAAAGTTCCTGTTAGCAAGCCTAGGGCTATTCCCGCACAAAAAAAACCATCATTTATTTCTCTATTTTTCCAATCTATTGAACAATATACCTCAAATCAGCAAAAACCCAAAACAAAACCAAACACCAATTACCAAAAATCTGGGATACAACATAATACTATCACAAATCCTCTTCATAATAATCTTCCTACCAACGCTTTGCATAATAACAATATAGCGTCTAATCCTTATGTCACAGTGTCACGCACTCATAAATCCCATGCTTATGTCCCATCGAACCAACTTGGTGGACAAAATAGTAATATTGAAACTGTGGTGAAATAGTTAGTTTCCCGCATGGACCAGATAGATCCCTACCGTCCCTCGTACAATTATCGAGATATGTGTAGTCAGCCTTTAGATCCTATAGTTGTAGCACAGCCATATCCTAAAAATTTTCCTATGCCTGTCTTGCCCATATATAAAGGAATCGAAGATCCCATAGAGCATCTTCGTATGTTTAGGATAGCATGTCATGATATATCACATGATGACTTATTATTTCTAAAAATGTTCCCAAAAAGTTTAGGAGGAATGGCATTAGAGTGGTATTATCAATTACCTACTAATTCTTTGAGGAATTTCGAAGAAACTGCTGAGGCTTTTGTTCATCAGTTTAGTGCCTACAACAAAATACATGTGACCATTAAATATTTGTATAACTTAAAACAAGACAAATATGAATGCTTTGCTGATTTCCTAGCTAGGTGGAGATAGTTGATAGGAAAATTGCACTTTATGTTACCTTATAGGGAGATGTTGAACATCTTTATTAATAATTTACAAGACCAACTATCCTACGAATTATCAACTGCTACCTTGACCACCTTCAATCAGGTTATAGACTTAGCCAGACGAGTGTAAGATGCTCTCATTAGGAGAGGATAGCTTAAAAAGAAAGACGATGAGAAAACATCCAGAAATAAATATAAAAATAAACAAGTTGTGGGTGATGGAGTCACTGATAGTAGAAATATCGCTAATGTTAATGCTGCAAAGACAACGGAGAAGTTTATACTAAAACCTCCTGATAAACCTCCTCAAGAATTTACTAGGTTAAATCAACCTTTATCAACCATTCTACCACAATTATTAGAATGAGGTTTGATTCAATTACCAACTATCCGGGAACCTAATCCAACTATACCCGGATACAGAGCTGATTTACACTGTGACTTCCATAGAGGACCTAGAAACACTACCAACTCTTGTAAAATATTAAAACATAAAATACAATACTTGATTGATAACAATGAGATGGAGGAGCAAGCCTTTCAACCTAAGAAAAATCCTCCTAATAATGCTCAAAAGAACATCCTTTACCAGAATCAGAATGCCAATCAGTCATTGGACATATTTCAACATCCTTTACCAAAACATGGCAAGGAAGTGGCTAATCAAATTGAACATCATAATGTTCCCCCTCCTACCCGATATGTAGGAACTATTAGTGGGCATTTACCTACTCATGAGCCAAAAATATTTGACACAACCTTATCCATGGTTACAACTAGGCCTCTATACAATATCCAGACACCTAATCTCAGTGATACAGAATACGAGACTAAGAGTGATATGGAAATCACATCAAATCAATCGAATAACTCTAAATATGAATTGGATCCTATTCTCCCCATCACAAGTTATATGGTTCCAAAAGAACCATTTCCAAGAAGATTAACTACTAGACCGTCGTCTCACCAATTACTTTCTAATGAGCAAGCCATAAATGCTAGACCAAGACCCATTCATCATCCGTAGAATAATGTTGTGGGTACCATCAGAGCTGTTACTAGACAACAGGCTCAAAACTCTCAACAAGATAAAATGCATAACGATGGATCAACTCCATTTGTTTTGAAAGTTCCTAATAAATGGAATCAGGCACCTAATGTTCAACCTAAACCTCCTTATAATATTAATGAGCAACTATCAAATATTACAGCTAGAATTTCTCTTTTGGACCTTTTAAGATCTTCTCCTACCCATAGAGATGAATTAATGCTCACATTAAGCCATATGATGGTACCACAAGACATTCAACCTAAAGCCATGGCTAATACTATAATAACTCGTGAAGTTGATTGTATTGACTTTCGGGATAGAGACATACCTCAACATAGTTTACATAAGGATAACCCCTTATATATTACTACCTTAATTGGAGATGTAGCAGTTAAACGAGTCTTGATTGATAATGGTTCATATTTAAACATTTGCACTTTTGACTTCTACCAAATATTTGGGTTTAGAAGTGATGAAATGAAAATAACTGATATGATCATAAAAGCCTTCAATGACGAAACACAAGAAATGTGTGGAGTTATTACCATTCCATTGCAGGTTGGTCCGAGAACCTTGGATACGACCGTGTTTATTGTACATTGCCCTGCATTGTACAATATACTCTTGGGTCTCCCTTGGATCAACACAATGTGAGCCGTTCCCTCAACTTTACATCAATGTGTTAAATTCAAATTTAAGAGTCATTTGGTTACCATTCATGGTGATCCTAGACCCTTTGATATGTGTGCTTTGGCAAAACCTGTTGGAGTTCAATTTTGCCCTACTCTGTCATCCACACACCCTAATTCTCATTATTCATCTAAACGTGTGAAACACACACCCACAACGCCATCTACTTCTCCATCAGTTCTACCTCTACATACAGCTCAAACATCCTCTAAACAAACCACATTAGGACCTCAAAAATATCCTAATCCCACAGCCAATGCCTCTTTTTCTACTCCTATCACTTTTATACCTATAATATACTCATCCATCGACATCTCTACAACATCTACATCCACCAAAGGCATAGTTTCCGCATCAGAAGATGTAGGAAATGTTCCTTCTACATCTTATGCTCTTACTGACGAGCTTTTGCCTGATTTATCTAAAATTCTTATATCAGAGAAAATGAATGTTGCTATGCAAGATTCCTTTATTTTAAATAATTTGCCACCATATCCTCATACCTTGGGCCTCCCACAACCTATGGGAAGTATTTACCAAGTCGTAAGCTATGCTTTTATTTATAAGGGATATGACTGGGGTAGAATACCCAAAAACATCAAGACTCATTATGATGGATATGCTCGATGTTATTTTTCTAATGAGTATATTAAAGCCAAATCTATAATGCTTAAATTGGGATATAAATGGAAATGTTTGGGACCTTTCCAAAATGGTATGAAAGAACCTTTTGAGGTAGAACCGTGGCCTGCCCGATGTGGTGTGGGCCTATTTTCTCGTAAGGGTCAGCCTTTCCCATTTGAGGATGATGACCATCTCATATGTTACCAAGATTATTTGGATAAACGTGATGCTTTGTGTTTAATAAATAATCCATTTACATGTAATATGCTATCTATAGCCTACCCTGAGATGATCGCTGAATTCGATGATGAGTTGGAGGGATATATCTTCCATGATGTCTCCATTGAGGAATTATTACATCATGAATTTTATTTTGATGGCTCTATACCTAGTATAGCCTAGATTGAGGCCAGGACTCCTCAATATGAATTATCCAAATTAACCTTGGAAGAGTTACAAGAATTGGGCGTTTCACCCGCATCACCTAATTTTGAGAAAAATCTACACATGGAAGTAGAAAATGTCATAAAAGTTAACATTGGAACTGAGGATAGTCCTCACATAATCAACATTGGATCAGAATTGAGTCAAGAAAAATAGGATAAATACATCGCATTTCTTAAAGAATATGAAGATGTCTTTGCTTGGACATATGAATATATGCCAGGATTAGACCCTTTTGTAGTTATGCATCACCTAGTAGTCCATCCGGATGCTAAACCTGTTAAACAGAAACTTAGAAAAATGCATCCTAAAGTGGCATTACTGTTCAAAGGGGAGTTAGAAAAACTCTTAAATGTTATTTTTATACAAGACATTGATTATGCCGAATGGATCTCGAACGTAGTTCCAGTAACTAAGAAAGAAGCTACTAAGGTTAGGGTTTGCACAGACTTTAGAGATATTAATTTTGCATGCCCTAAATATGATTTCCCTCTTCCCAATATGGATCAGATCATTGATTTTACTACTGGGAGTGGAATTATATCCTTAATGGATGGATTTTATGGCTATAATCAGGTCAGGATAGCTCCTGAAGATCAGGCTAAAACAACCTTTATTACCCCTTGGGGAACCTTTTTTTGGAAAGTGATGCCATTCGGTTTGAAGAATGTAGGTGCAACATATCAATGAGCCATGACTTATATCTTTCATGATATGATGCATGATATACTACATGATTATGTATACAACATTATAGCTCATTCTACTAAAGAAGATGACCATTTAGATGACTTGAGAAAAGTATTTAATCGGTTAAGGGAATATCTTATCCGATTGAATCCAGCTAAATGTATATTCGGAGTTAAGTTCGGTAAATTATTGGGGGTTATATTTTCTTTGCATGGCATCTAAATTGACCCTCTCAAGATTGCGGCTATCACTGATATGACCGCACCCACAAACATATCTAAATTATGGAGTTTACAAGGTAAGCTTCAAGCTATCCGTCGCTTCATCGATAAGCTAGTGGATAAAACCGGACCCTTTCTTAAGCTTCTTAAGAAGGATGTCTCTTTCCATTGGGACAATGAATGTTAGGAAGCATTTGAACTCCTCAAACAATATCTTCTTAACCCGCCTATGCTTTTGCCACCTCAACATGATCACCCATTTATCTTGTATATTTTTGCTTTAGATTTTGCCTTAGGAGCTATGTTAGCTCAACTTGATGATGAGAAAAGAGAACGTGCTAATTATTATATCAGCCAAACCTTAATTAGTTATGAAACCCGCTACACAACATTAGAGAAGTTATGTCTAGCAGTCATATTTTCTACACAGAAATTATGCCATTATATGCTCATTCAAAAAACCTATGTTATTGCTAAATTCGATCCTTTGCGGTATCTCATGAGTCGACCTTATTTGTCTGGTCGCACAACAAAGTGGGTTCTTGCTCTAAGCAAGTTTGAACTCATGTTTATAGGATAGAATCCTGTTAAGGGTCAAATCATAGAAGATCAATTAGCTACTGCACCCTTATAATCCACCCATCCCCTCGTCATTGAGTTTCCTAACAAATGCCTTAAACTAGAGGCAGACCATCCAGAGAAATGGTCCTTATACTTTGACAGAGCCCGATGCATGAGTGGGGCTAGTGCAGGTATTATTTTAATATCTCCACAGAAACATCTTATCCCTCTGTCCTTTAAATAAATGTTTGCTTGTACTAATAATACTGCTGAGTATGAAGCTCTAATCTAATCCTTGGCTTACAAGCTGCCTTGGCACTAAAAATAAAAAATATATTAGTTTTCGGTGATTATCAACTTGTTATAAATAAAATTAATGATGTTTATCAGACCAGAGATGATAAATTGCATCCATATAAAGCATATGTATTACAATTAATATATTTATTTGATAAAGTTACCTTGGAAGCTATTCCTCGAACTAGCAATCGTGCAACTGATGCTATGGCTACAGCTGCATCTCTTTTACCCTTGGAGTTAGATGACAAATATGCTACCATCATTATTCATCGACTCCAGGAACCCGCTTCAAATAAATCATATGCTTAGAACCTTTGCATGTGTTTCTAATCAACGAAACTACTCCTAAACTTTGGTACACTAATATATTCAATTTTCTTCAAAATGGGACCTTCCCTGAAGTTTTTAATAGAAACCAGCACCAGTTATTACGTAGACGTGCAAGTCATTTCGTAATAATTGGCAATATGTTATATAAGAGATATTTTGAAGGTATCCTAATGAGATGTTTGAATCTAGAAGAATATAGATCAACTTTGAGTGAAGCCCATGATGAATCTTGTGGGGGACACTTTAGTGGTAGCGCCATTGCTAAAAAACTCCTTAGGATAGGATATTTTTGGCCTACCATGGAGAATGATGCACATGATTACGTGCATAATTGCGACAAGTTCCAGAAGCATGCTGACCTTGTCCATGCACCTGCAGAAGAACTATAGGCTATTTCATCTCCTTGGCATTTTTCAAAATGGGGCTTAGACATTATCGGAAAAATTAATCCTATGTCATCTGATGGACACAAATTCATCATAACTACCACCGAGTATTTCACGAAGTGGGTTGAAGCTATGCCCTTAGCTTCTTGCAATGGAACCCAAGTTTCCAAATTTATTTTTAATCAAATTATTTGTAGGTTCGTAATTCCTGCAAATCTCATCTTAGATAATGGAACTTGTTTCAAAAATAAAGATGTCAAGAAATTATGTCAAAAATATAAAATTCAACATCGTTGGTCCACTCCCTATTATCCTTAGGGTAATGGCCAAGCAGAAACATCTAATAAAACATTAATTAAAATCCTCAAAATACTTGTCAATAAATCTGGTCGTGATTGGCACATTCAATTATATCCTGCTCTGTGGGCTTATCGTACTAGCGTTCGTACTCCCACGGGCACTTCACCTTTTGTTTTGGTTTATGGCGCTGAAGCAATTTTTCCCTTTGAATTAGAAGTTCCTTCTTTGGCTCTACTACTTCATGATACTGAAGTAGGAGATGAATATCGTGCTGGAAGATTTAGTCAACTGGAACTCCTAGATGAGAAGCACATCAATGCCTTGGAACATCTTCGAGCCTATCAGAACAAGCTTAAACAAGCATACCTCAAGAAATTTCATCATCGATCCTTTGAGATCGGTGACCTTGTCTTAAAAGAAAATAAAAAAAATACTAATGCAACTAAAGATCTTAAAGGTAAATTCGAGCCCAATTGGCTTGGACCATATATTATCACTGCCAAATTCGGATCGAGAGCCTACATATTAGCTACCTTAGATGGTAAAGATCTTAAAGAACCTATGAACATTATGCATCTTAAATGCTATTATGCATAAATCTGGTCATTTCATCATTGTACATATTATTATTTTGCATATTGTTTCATTTTAGTCATCCATATGAAAATTTCAAAAACAATAATATTATTTATTCTTTCAATTCATAAATTAAAATCAAAATATAAAAAAATCAAAATCATCAAAGTCATCAAAATCTTCAAAAAAATATTTTTTGCACCCGTCAATTCTTGAAGTATTGCAGTCATATTTTCAATTATTTTGGATAAATTAGCATTTATTTAGAATCCTGCACTTTCACACTCACATGAATAAATATCTTGATTTTATTTGGTATGATTATTAATCTCTCTTATATCAAAGTCCACAGTTGAATTAAATCAATTTTTGAGCATAGAGAATTGATCTTGTTATTTACTTGAACCAAGTATATCTCTTCACATTAAAATGATTTCATTGCAAATTCAATATGATGCTGCATAGTAGAAGTTGTTTCTTGAGCGAAAAGTTTCCCCTGCTATCCTATCATGCACATGGTCTAGAATCTTTGAGAATTGACAAAAGGACAAGCTCACCCCTGCTCAGAATAAAAATCCCTTGCTCTACAGCCAATCCAAGCAAGTATCCCTAGTATAGGAAGAAAAAGGAAAGTCAAAGAAAATGAGAAAAAGAAAAATATCATTTTGTACCATCGCAACAATATTTCAGCATTATCTCAAGTTCCAAGAAAAATACAAAAAAAAAAAAGATGAAAAGAAGAGAAAAAAAAAAGCAAAAGCAAAAGCAATAAAATCCTTTCCCTACCCCTTGAAAAGAAAAGAAGGGTGAATGAGCTTGAATCCCTGGAATTCTCAATTATTCGAAAACTGTGAGGTAAGCCCCATAACAGGTGGTTTGTGCCCAACTCGCTTGGCCTTGGGTAACTCCTAGCGTGGTGATATGTCTGTCACATTACTGACCTTCTTGTGTACAGACCTATGTCTGCTTACGGATCAGCTAGCTCTTGATGACCCAACTTACATAGTACTCTGGTATGGTTACATGCATATAAATCATGGTCAACGAACACTTATTTGGTTAATTCAAATTACTTGTATCAAATTATCTTGCTCAAAATTGGTAAATGAACAATACAATTGCACACACATTTGTATTTGAGAGATTTTGTATCATTATGATAAATCAAGATTAGCAATGAACTCACATATGCACATGAGGGTTCCTTATAAATCTACATTTTGTCTTTGAGATAATTTAAAATATTTTTGCAACTCTTTTTGGAATAATTTCATCTTCTTATTTAAAAGAACATCTGTTTCATATAAAAACAATTACATACATTGTTTTCAAAAATCCAAAATTTCTTTCAACAACATATTGTAGCAAGTGTGAACACTTAATTTATTAAGTGGTTAATTTAGTGGCTAGGCTAGGTTAGAGTTATCGGATAAATTGTTTAAATAAGTCGGCATGATATTTTTGAATTTCTCTTCTATCCTCCTTATCCCTCCATTCTCTCCTATATTCCCTCTTCTCCCTTATCACTCCATCTCCCTTCCCTGTTATTCCTCCAACCTCCCTTCATATTCTCCTCCGAATTCCTCCCTTCTCGCTTCTCCTCTAACCTCCTCTCCCTTCATATAAATTAGATGTATTTCCTATAGTTTGTGAATAATGTAATAGCTCTGCAAGATCTGGAATAAAGAATTGTTTATTCCTATTAATTTTCCTATTGCCACCTAGTCCTGGTTTCATATTTGGTATCAGAGCCAGCCGGGCAAGCATGTTGGGCATGAATCCCGAGAGCACACAGTGAGTTAGCTAGGCGAGCGTGTTGGGCACAAATCCCGAGGGCACACCATGATCGAGGAGCTGGGCGAGCGGATCGAGGAGGTGGTAGAGTGTAGAGCTGGGCTCAGTTTTTGAGGTGATTGACTTCATGATTTTTGAGGTGACACATGGCAGGTAGAGTAGCCGCTGACATGGCAGAAGCATGTTGGCAGAGTGCTGACTGGGCGAGCCGAGATCTGACATAGTGAGCCAGATGCTGACATGGCGATCTGATGTGGACGTTGATGTGGCGATCTGAGGTGGACGCTGACATGGCGAGCAGAGGTGGCGAGCTGACATGGAGGATCGGACATGGAGGATCGAGTGTGTGCTGACATGCCAAAATTTTGTTTGTCCACATGGCGAAAGCAGATTTGCAGAAGCAGATTCATCTGAAGCAGAGTTGGGGAGTGATTGCCCGAAGGCAATCAAAGTTTAATGTGCTCGCACGCATATTTGAAGACCAGTTTGTCTTCCTCCCACTCAATGTGGGATAAATCCGCATTTTTTTTTTTAAATTGCTGCCCATAGACGGAATAAGGAACCGGTCGTTCCTTTTACTACCCTTTGAAGTGCGTAGCACAGTTGGTTGGGTTGTTTGGTTGTGACACAGAGGTCCCGGGGTCGAATCCCGTCGAGGTTAGAAACAATACAATTTTTTTTTTTTTTGTTTTATGCCGCCGATCAAGGATTTATTAATCCTTGGAGCCATAGTCCTTCCATCGGAGCCATGTGGTGCAGCGGCTAGAGCTTTCGGGTTGGAAGCGGAGGTCAGTAGATCAAATCCCGTCGGGGATTTTTCAAAAAAAAAACAAAAAGGTTTTTATTTAATTTTTTCATTATTTAGTTTTTAATTAAAGTTTTTAAAAATTATTTAATAATTTCCATATATTTTTATTATTATTTTTTTTAAATAAACTTTTATTTAAAAAATATAATTAAAATATATATAGGAAATTGTTAAAAAAAATTCTAAGGGCTTTATTAAAACAAATTTTGGAATTTTTTTTTTTTAAATTGTGAAAAGTGGAAAATTGTTGTTTTTTCTCGGAGGGCAAATTTTTGGTATCACAAATATAAGCAACTCAGCTGGAGTTTTGTTGTCGTAAGTGGAGGAGTCTGATTCAGTAAAAATCACCTAAGGGCTTTAAAAAAAGAGACGGGAAGTCTTTCGGAATGCCCGTTTAGAGCTTCCAAAAAATTTTGGACTCCCCATCTCGTGAAGAGGCAAAGAAGAGGCGTTGCCCCTTGGAACCCTGTTCAAGTGTTAAGTATTGTGATGGAAAACATGAAGGTGCCAAGTTTCAATGGAGATGATTATGCTATTTGGAGCATAATAATGAAGACCTTCTTGATGGTCGAAGACCTCTGGAGCATTGTCAAAGAAGGATATGAAGAACAACCACAATGGAACTTGCTTGAAGGTGAAGAAAAGCAGGAGAAGAAGGAGCAACAATATGCAAATTGCTTAGCTCTTATGGATTTGAGGAGAGGAATGGAAAATAATGTTTTTCCTCTCATAGCCAGTTGTAGCTCAGCTAAAATGGCATGGCAAGTGTTGAAGGATGCTTATGGGTTTGATGAGGATACCCATAAAGCCATGTGTGACAATCATGAAGATTGTTTAAGCAAGGAGAAACCTTACTTGAAGAATTTTTTGAGTTAGATCCTTTTGCAGGAGCTTTTGAAGACTCTTGTGAAGGCTCATATGAATGTAGGTCATTTGAAGAATACATACATTCTTATGATGTTGAATTCTTCCTTGAAGAGGATGGCATGTGTGACGAAGAGAGTGATGTGTTGAGCAAGGTGCAGCAAAAGTATTGTCATTGTTGTCAACACAAACAGATAGATCAGTTGATGCAGTTGATGTAGTGGACAGGAGTTCAGAGGTCAGTCAGAACATGTACAGTGAATTTCCAAGAAGACAGAAGTGGCCCAGATTCAAAAAATCAAAGAAAAAGACAAGTAAGAAAACTATCGCGATATCGCGACATGTTTTTTGTCATGATTTTGCGACATGGCCGAGGAGAGAGAAGGCACAAGCAAAATTGTCATGATTTCATGACATGGCCGAGGAGAGAGAAGGCACAAGAAAAATTGTCATGATTTCATGACATGGACGAGGAGAGAGAAGGCGCAAGCAAAATTATCATGATTTCATGACATGGACGAGGAGAGAGAAGGCGCAAGCAAAATTGTCATGATTTCATGACATGGCCGAGGAGAGAGAAGGCGCAAGCAAAATTGTCATGATTTCATGACATGGCCGAGGAGAGAGAAGGCGCAAGGAAAACTGTCACGATTTCGTGACATGTTGGAGGCAAAGAAGCCAAGTGGAAAAACTGTCATGATTTCATGACATGTTGGAAGCAAAGAAGGCAAGTAAGAAAACTGTCACGATTTCATGACATGTTTGGAAAGAAGGCGCAAGCAAAGAAAACTGTCATGATTTCGTGACATGGTTGGAGAGAAGGCACAGACAAAGAAAACTGTCATGATTTCATGACATGTCGGGTTTTCATGATCCGATGAGAAGAAAAGCGCCAAGGAGAGAAAGTGTCACGATTTCGCGACAGGTTCGAAGAGAAAGCACCAAGGAGAGAAAGTGTCATGATTTCACAACAGGTTCGAAGAGAAAGCGCCAAGGAGGAAAAGTGTCATGATTTCATGACATGTGTTTTCGCTGGCCAAAGACAGAAAAGGCACAAGGCAGTGAAAGTGTCACGATTTCATGACATGTTCCATTTTCACGGGTGGAAGGCAGAGAAGTGCAAGGAAGTGAAAAGTGTCACGATTTCATGACATGTTGTGTTTTCGTTGGCCAAAGACAGAAAAGGCACAAGGCAGCGAAAGTGTCATGATTTCGTGACATGTTCCATTTTCACGGGCGGAAGGCAGAGAAGTGCAAGGAAGCGAAAAGTGTCATGATTTCGTGACATGTGTTTTCGCAGGCCAAAGATAGAAAAGGCACAAGGCAGCGAAAGTGTCATGATTTCGTGACATGTTCCATTTTCATAGGCGAAAGGCAGAGAAGTGCAAGGAAGCGAAAAGTGTCATGATTTCGTGACATGTCTGGTTTTCGTGGCTGCAAGACAAGAGGTGAACAAGGAGGCCAAAAATGTCACGATTTCATGACATGTTGCATTTTCGTGGGTAAAAGGCGAGAAGAGCATAAAGAGACAGAAGTGTCATGATTTCGTGATAGGTCATGACAGCACGATCACTGACAGTTAACTGAAGTAGAACAATAGTTAAAGGGGCAGTTGTAGAGGAAAAGCATGCAACTATTTTAAGAACAGTCGAAGAAGGAGAAATCGAACAGTTGCATAAATAGAATCAAAAAATGCATGCATGCATAGAAATGAATACGAACAGTTATGTTCAAGAAGACGTACAGTCATGGTAGAGATATACGTTGCATGTAACGTAATGCCCACTCTATAAATACAAAAGGAGTTACATAAAGAAGGAGTTACAGTTGACAAGTGGCAGAAGAGAATATTAAAGGAACAGTTACGGGTTGCATGCGTAAATATGGAAGTTAAAAATAGAGACTAATATGTTATAAAAGTAGGTCTGCATGAAGAATAAGGTTGCTGCTGTAAGTGAGAAATTGCTGTGTAAAGAGGGTTAGAAGAGGGCCGAGAGAGAGATAAGTAGAGCCGTGAGAGCGTGCAGAGTTTGATTAATTGCAGACCAGTCAGGGTCATGTAAACAACGAAGTCATTTTTATGTCATTAAGATAATTCAAAATTGCAGTCCAAGTTGGTGCTTGGCATTAGGGGTTGGTGCTCCTATCTGTTGCAGTAAAAAAAAAATAAGGGGTTGGTGCTCCTTCCAGTGGGTGCTGGTAAAGTGTTTGTAAAATTGGTGTTTTGCAAAGGCTGGATTTGGATTGGAGTCCAAGCAGTCATTTTTGAGGAGTAGCCAAATTGGTGAACCTCGTTACATTGTGTGTTGTGGTGTGCTCTCTTGTGAAAATTGCTTTACCTATTTTTAAGTTCTCTTTGCTTCAACATTAAGTGTTGTAGATTTGAATTTTAATAGCTACACTGATTCACCCCCCCTCTTAGTGTCATTGTGAGAATATCAATTGGTATCAGAGCAAGGTTCCTGAACAAAGCTTAATCAGCTAAGGTGATCTTGGAAGGAACACAATGGCAGGTAATGAAGGATTCTCATCAAACAAAGCTCCTTTGTTCAATGGAACTAATTACTCATTCTGGAGACTCGGGATGCAGACATATCTGAGTGCGTTAGGATACGACATTTGGGAGTCAGTAGAAAGTGGATACACAGTACCCGCTACTCCTCCAATAGATACTACTGAGAAGAAGTTTGAGAATAACTCCAAAGCATAGAATGCCATAATGTGTGGGCTAGTAGACAAGTGAACCGATAAGGATCATGAGCTGTAAATCAGCAAAAGACATGTGGGACAAACTAAAGAGCATCCATGAAGGAGACAACAAGATCAAGGAAGCCAAGCTGCAAACTCATCGAGCTCAGTTCGAAGCATTACAAATGAATGACGATGAGAACATAGAGGCCTATATGCTGAGAGTCAATGGAATCATTAATGCAATCAGAGGACTCGACAAAAAAATCGAAGATGCGGTTGTCATGAAAAAGGTACTTAGAACTCTTCACAAAATATTTAATTCTAAAGTTTCTGCAATAGAAGAGGCTAAAGATCTAAATAATTTTAGCATGGATGAGATGCATGGTTCTTTGACTGCATACGAAATGAGAATAGGACAAACTAAGCCCATAGACAGAGAAGCTACTTTTAAAGCACACAAGAATACAAAAGCTGAACAAGAATCTGAGGATGAAGAGACATCGGATGAAACGGAAGCCAACTTTGTTCGAAAACTTACAAAGGGAAAAGGAAAATATAGAGGAAAGTTACCATTTAAGTGTTTCAATTATGGAGGGGTCGGTCACTTTGTAGCTAAGTGTCCAATGAATGAGAAAACCAAAAGTGATGAAGGGTCACACCAAGAAAGAAGTGACTGGAAGAAGAAACCAAATTTTAGGAAAAGCAATTTCAAAAAGAAAAGTTTCATATCCAAGAATGTCAACTCTTCTGAAGAAAGCTCAGGTGAAGATTCTGAAGAAGAAACAGGTGAAGCTCTATTCATGGCATTTGAAGAAGCAAAAATAGAAGAAAAATAGGAAGGTGATACAAAAAGTAAGGATGAGATTGAAGTTTATCTGGAAGGAGAGTTGGTTGTTGCACTTAAAGAGTTGAATACAGAAAGGAAAAAGAATAAAAAGGTCTCAAGAAAGCTTGAGGATGCGAATGACATAATAAATAGTTTGAAAGTACAGACAAAAGAATTTAAGAAAATGTCCGAAGAACTTGAAGTACAATTAACCATGAGAATAGATGAGTGCAAGCAAACTAGAAGAAGAGATTGTTGTTTTAAGAATGCGGCTAGAAGAAAAGAATCAAAAATTGAGTTGCTATCACAAACTTGAAGGAAGTTCTACAAAGCTTGAAAAGATTATAAATAGTCAGAGGACTACAGGCATCAAGTTTGGCTTGGGCTTTGTCGAAGGAGAATCGTCAAGTGGATCAAAGGACATAACTATAGAACAAGTAAAGAAAGGAGATAAGATCAAGGTTGATCAAAGAAAAATGAATCAGGCAAAAGAAAGCAATAGTGCCAGGCATGAGAAGAGTGCTGACAATGAGGGATTCATAAAAGTCACACATCAAAGGAGAAGAAAATTTGTGGCTCCTACTACAAAGTGGCAAAGACCAATTCCCAGGTTCAATCATTCCTTTTCTGGTTATTGTTTTAAATGCAATGCTTACGGTCATAAGATTTCAGAATGCATTCATAATATAGGACAAAGAAATTTTTCCAATAGAAATGTCTTTTCACCCTTGATGGATTATGCAGTAGAATGCTATAACTGTCATAACTATGGACACATTGCAAGAAACTATAGAAGCACATATGCAGCAAATAAATATCAAGGAAGAAGAACTCAACCAAACAGTTTAAGGCAAAATAGAAAATTCCTAGAAAAACATGCTCAGGCTACTGACAAAGAAAAGTCTAAACAAGTGACCAAAATTGTAGCCAAACCAGAGTGGAAAGAAAAGGAGCGACCCAAGGAAGAAAAGGAATCCTTGATTGTTCAGACAACATTCAAAGCACAGAACAAATCTGCACCATGGATATTGGATAGTGGATGCTCCAGTCACATGACAGGAGATAAACAAAAATTTGAAAAATTATAGAAATATGAAGGGGGCTCTGTAAAGTTTGGAAATAATGATGGAGCCAAAATAGTTGGCAAAGGATCAATCAAGATAAGTGATGGAAAGATCAATTCCAAAGAAGTTCTGTTTGTAGTTGGTTTGAAGCACAACTTACTGAGCGTAAGTCAAATCTGTGACAGAGGTCATGAAGTCATCTTTAAAAAATAGGGCTGTGAAGTCAAAAAAGCACACAATGGGAAGTTGATAGCTACTGGATCGAGGACTTCTAGAAATCTATATACTCTCTCAAAAACTTCAGAAGGAGCATGCTTGATTGGACAGGAAGATGAAAATTGGTTGTGGCACAAGAGGCTCGATCATATTAGCTTTGACAATCTGGTAAAAATAAGTTCAAAAAGAGCAGTAAGAGATATACCTACCATTGGCAAACCAGTAAATAGCATTTGTGCTTCATGCCAAAAAGAGAAGCAAACTAGATCCACATTTAAAGCAAAGGAATACTTCACCGAACAAACCGTTAGAGCTGATACATACCGATTTATGTGGACCCATGAGAACACAAAGCATAAATGGTGACAAATACTTTATGTTGTTCATAGATGACTACTCCAGGATGACATGGGTACTATTTTTAAAGCTTAAATCAGATGCCTTTGAGATGTTCAAGATTTTTAAAAAATAGGTTGAGAATCAAATTGGAAAAAGAATTAAATGCCTAAGATCAGACAGAGGAGGAGAGTTTATCTCAGAGGAGTTTGTAGAATACTGTCAAAAATATGGGATCAGAAGACAGTTTTCAGTAGCAAGGACACCTCAGCAGAATGGTGTTGTTGAAAGGAAGAACAGGACTGTGCAAGAAATGGCATGGACAATGTTGGCTGAGAACAAAATAGCTGATAGATTTTGGAAAGAGGCAGTACATACTACAGTTTACATTCAAAATAGGTGCATGCTAAGGATGCATGAAAGCAAAACACCGTATGAGCTATGGTTCGGTAGAAAGGCAACAACAAGATATTTCAAAGTGTTCGACAGCAAGTGCTACATCAAACGAACTGAAGATAATCTCGATAAATTTGAAGATAGAGCCGACGAAGGTATTTTTCTTGGTTACTCAACAAAAAGCAAAGCCTACACATGTTACAACAAGAGGCTAAAGAAAATTGTGGAGAGTGCAGATGTTAAAGTTGATGAAGGTAGAGATCGAGAAACAACTTATCAAGAAAACTACCCTATTTATGAAGAAGTCATTGAAGGAGATGAAGAAATGGAAACAGAAGAGAATCAAAAAATTGACCCAACTGATTTAAGAATTGACTTAGAAGAAGAAGAAAACAAGAAATTCAAAACAGGCAGCTGGCAAAAAAATCATCCCAGAGAACAGATTATTGGGGACCCAACAGTTGGTATTCAGACTAGAAGAGCAGTAGTACGGAACTACTCTCTATTATCCAAGATTGAGCCCAAAAATGTTGCTGAAGCAAGCACAGATGAAAGTTGGATGAAAGCAATTAATGAAGAACTAGATCAGATTGAGAAAAACAAAACCCGGGAGTTAGTACCAAGGCCGGAAAATAAAAATGTAATCGAGTACTAAATGGATTTTTCGAAATAAATTGAATGAAGATGGAAAAATTGTAAGAAATAAAGCAAGACTGGTCTCAGTAAAGGCTATGCATAGGTTGAAGGTATTGATTTTGAGGAAACCTTTGCACCAGTAGCCAGACTAGAGGCAATCAGAATGTTTCTAGCTTTAGCAGTTCATAAAAATTTCAAGGTATATCAAATGGACGTAAAATCAGCATTTTTGAATGGAAAACTGGAAGAAGAGGTTTACATTGAGCAGCCAGATGGTTTCCAACTCGGTGATAATCCCAACTTTGTTTGCAAGTTGAGGAAAGCTTTGTATGGTTTAAAACAGGCACCCAGAGCATGGTATGCAAGGCTAGATAACTATCTGATTCAACAGGGGTTCAAGAAAGGTTTGGTGGACAGCAATCTATATGTCAAAACAGAGAATGGCCATCTTATTGTCCTTGTTGTTTATGTAGATGATATCATTTTTGGCAGCAGCAATGATAAGTCCTGTAGTGACATAGCAAATAAAATGAAGAAAGAATTTGAGATGTCTATGATTGGTGAACTTTCTTATTTTCTCGAACTGCAAGTCAATCAAAGTGAAAAGGGCATTTTTATTTCTCAAGTTAAATATGTGAAAGAAATGTTGAAAAAGTTCACAATGGAGGATAGTAAACCTCGTTAGCACTCCCATGACAACAGGTTGCAAGTTGAGCAAGGATGACAAATCTCCAGATGTAGATCAAACCATGTATAGATCTATGATTGGAAGTCTGTTGTATTTGACAGCTACCAGACCAGATATCTTACAGGCAGTATGCATGGTGGCAAGATTTTAGGCTAGTCCCAAAGAGACTCATGTGACAGCCGTGAAGAGGATTTTTAGGTACCTCAAGGGTACTATGGAGTATGGGTTATGGTACCCAAAAGGTAAGGACTTCACTCTTATTGCATATTCTGATGCAGATTGGGCAGGATGTATTGATGATAGAAAGAGTACCAGTGGAGGAGCATTTTATCTTGGAGACAGGCTAGTAGCATGGCACAACAAGAAACAAGAATCAATCTCTCTATCCACAGTAGAGGCAGAATACATTGCAGCAACAACATGTTGTACATAGATATTATGGATGAGACAAACCCTGAAAGATCTTGGTATTCACTTCAAAGAGCCAATTTTAGTTAAATGTGACAACACCGGTGCTATAAACATATCAAAGAATCCGGTTATGCATTCTCGAACCAAACATATTGCAATCCGGTATCACTTCTTGAAGGATAAAGTTGCAGAAGGTGAGGTCAAATTGGATTTTGTTTCGACTACAGAGCAAGTAGCGAGATATATTCACAAAACCACTGCCAAAGGAAGTTTTTGAGTACCTTCGGAGTAAGTTGGGAGTAGTCACATTTCCCAAGAACTGACTATCAATTGGGATCACATTCTCAGGGGGAGCATTTATGCCTATGTTTATAGTTTTGCTCATATTCATGATTTTTGCTAACTATAACAATGTGTATCTG
Organism: Wollemia nobilis; assembly: GCA_028583015.1. Lineage (NCBI taxonomy): Eukaryota > Viridiplantae > Streptophyta > Pinopsida > Araucariales > Araucariaceae > Wollemia > Wollemia nobilis. Next base: position 22,964,527 of record JAQPPZ010016875.1, read on the forward strand.
AGAATGTTGTGCATAGACTCAGGGGGAGTCTACAGCAGCCCTTTGGTATTATTGTCAAAGGGGGAGAAGAATTCCAGGAGAGTGCATGAGTGTTGCCAACAATTCCAAAGGGGGAGATTGTTGAGCAAGGTGCAGCAAAAGTATTGTCATTGTTGTCAACACAAACAGATAGATCAGTTGATGCAGTTGATGCAAGTGGATAGGAGTTCAGAGGTCAGTCGAACATGTATAGTGAATTTCCAAGAAGACAGAAGTGGCCCGGATTCAAAAAATCAAAGAAAAAGACAAGTAAGAAAACTGTCACGATATCGCGACATGTTTTCTATCATGGAGGAGAAAAAAAAATTGCCAATTTCATGACATGGCCGAGGAGAGAGAAGGCACAAGCAAAATTGTCATGATTTCATGACATGGACGAGGAGAGAGAAGGCGCAAGCAAAATTGTCATGATTTCAAGACATGGACGAGGAGAGAGAAGGCGCAAGCAAAATTGTCATGATTTCGTGACATGGCCGAGGAGAGAGAAGGCGCAAGCAAAATTGTCATGATTTCATGACATGGTCGAGGAGAGAGAAGGCGCAAGGAAAACTATCACGATTTCATGACATGTTGGAGGCAAAGAAGCCAAGTGGAAAAACTGTCATGATTTCGTGACATGTTGGAAGCAAAGAAGGCAAGTAAGAAAACTGTCATGATTTCATGACATGTTTGGAAAGAAGGCGCAAGCAAAGAAAACTGTCATGATTTCATGACATGGTTGGAGAGAAGGCACATGCAAAGAAAACTATCATGATTTCATGACATGTCGAGTTTTCATGATCCGATGAGAAGAAAAGCGCCAAGGAGAGAAAGTGTCACGATTTCGTGATAGGTTCGAAGAGAAAGTGCCAAGGAGAGAAAGTGTCACGATTTCATGACAGGTTCAAAGAGAAAGCGCCAAGGAGGAAAAGTGTCACGATTTCATGACATGTGTTTTCGCTAGCCAAAGACAGAAAAGGCACAAGGTAGCGAAAGTGTCACGATTTCATGACATGTTCCATTTTCACGGGCGAAAGGCAGAGAAGTGCAAGGAAGTGAAAAGTGTCACGATTTCATGACATGTTGTGTTTTCGCTAGCCAAAGACAGAAAAGGCACAAGGCAGCGAAAGTGTCACGATTTCATGACATGTTCCATTTTCGTGGGCGAAAGGCAGAGAAGTGCAAGGAAGCGAAAAGTGTCACGATTTCGTGACATGTTGTGTTTTCGCTGGCCAAAGATAGAAAAGGCACAAGGCAGTGAAAGTGTCGCGATTTCGTGACATGTTCCATTTTTACGGGCGAAAGGCAGAGAAGTGCAAGGAAGCGAAAAGTGTCATGATTTCGTGACATGTCTGGTTTTCATGGTTGCAAGACAAGAGGTGAACAAGGAGGCCAAAAATGTCATGATTTCGCGACATGTTGCATTTTCACGGGTAAAAGGTGAGAAGAGCATAAAGAGACAGAAGTGTCACGATTTCGCGACAGTCGCGACAACACGATCATTGACAGTTAACTGAAGTAGAACAACAGTTAAAGGGGCAGTTGTAGAGGAAAAGCATGCAGCTATTTTAAGAATAGTCGAAGAAGGAGAAATCGAACAGTCGCATAAATAGAATCAAAAAATGCATGCATGCACAGAAATGAATACGAACAGTTATGTTCAAGAAGACGTACAGTCATGGTAGAGATATACGTTGCATGTAACGTAATGCCCACTCTATAAATACAAAAGGAGTTACATAAAGAAGGAGTTACAGTTGACAAGTGGCAGAAGAGAATATTAAAGGAACAGTTATGGGTTGCATGCATAAATATGGAAGTTAAAAATAGAGACTAATATGTTATAAAAGCAGGTCCACGTGAAGAATAAGGTTGCTTGTTGTATGTGAGAAATTGCTGTGTAAAGAGGGTTAGAAGAGGGCCGAGAGAGAGATAAGTAGAGCCGTGAGAGAGTGCAGAGTTTGATTAATTGCAGACCAGTCAGGGTCGTGTAAACAACGAAGGCATTTTTATGTCATTAAGATAATTCAGAATTGCAGTCCAAGTTGGTGCTTGGCATTAGGGGTTGGTGCTCCTATCTATTGTAGCAAAAAAAAATAAGGGGTTGGTGCTCCTTCCAGTGGGTGCTGGTAAAGTGTTTGTAAAATTGGTGTTTTGCAAAGGCTGGATTTGGATTGGAGTCCAAGCAGTCATTTTTGAGGAGTAGCCAAATTGGTGAACCTCGTTACATTGTGTGTTGTGGTGTGCTCTCTTGTGAAAATTTCTTTACCTATTTTTAAGTTCTCTTTGCTTCAGCATTAAGTGTTGTAGATTTGAATTTTAAATAGCTACACTGATTCACCCCCCCTCTCAGTGTCATTGTGAGAATATCATGATGATGAACTTCTTGAAGAGAAAAGAGCCGAAGATGCGGAATCCCTTCATGGAGAAGAGGATGAGAAGGTGAAGGAGCCTTGTATAGCTCTCATTGGAGAGAGTTATTGTGAGACACCCATAGTTGTAGACATGTCTTGTAATGGCATGGAAAATTGTAATAGTCAATTATTTCTTTTAGGAGGAGAAAAATATGAAAAGAAAAATTGTACTAATAATTTTTTTGCAGGAATGGCATGCTTGGAAAGCATTCACATTAGCAAAGAGGATGGATGTCTCAATGGAGATACAATTTCTCAAGGACCTTGTAGTGAAGACCACTCAAAAGTGGAAGAAGACTTTGAAGATGAAGGAAGAGAAACACTCACATTGGAGTGTTCCTTTCTTGAAGACCATCAAAGTGAAATGTATGATGAAGAATGTCTCATGGAGGAGATAAATGAAGAGTTTCTTTTGGAGAAGAAACCAAATCAGCTATTTGTTGAAGAATGCTTCATGGAGAATGCATCGACAATTCTCATGGAGGAGAATAAATAAGATGATGGTAGAGAAGCATGATCATGGAAGATCATTTGCTCCCTTATATTGAAGACCATTCACTTGAAATGGTTGTGTGCTCTCTTGAAAGAGCAAATGAAGTTATATGGGATGATTTCTCAAGTTTAGAAGAGGAAGAAGAGATGAATGGCATAAGTTTCATGCTCCATGATGAAGCTTATCTCATGGCTGAGATAATGAAAGAAAAAAATAATGATGAAGAAGACTATCTCAAGGAGGAGATATAAAATAGTGAGATAGTCATTAATAGACTTCATGATGTATTGGAGACATCATCAAAGGAGATTGAGAATTGTATTGAAGAGGCAATTGTGGATGTTGATCCACAAGAAAAGTTTGATGAAGAGGAGATGGAAGCGATAGGCTTCTTGTTTGAAGATCACTCATCAAGGGTGAAGGATGTGTTGTGTGAAGAAAAGAACACACAAGACTCTCTCATTTGGGATATGGAAAGTGAGAGGGCAAATGGGATAGAAATAGAAAATGGAAATGAGATTGTTGATTTTCTTGTCATATTGGAGGTATTTCATATAAATTAGATGTATTTCCTATAGTTTGTGAATAATGTAATAGCTCTGCGAGATCTGGAATAAAGAATTGTTTATTCCTATTAATTTTCCTATTGCCACCTGGTCCTGGTTTCATACATATTCAAAAATCTAGCAATAAAGTCTTGTTTATATATTTTTTTATTTATCTCAAAATAAAAAATCAATTATGTAATAAAATTATTTTTTTGGATTTCGTGATGATGGTATAAGTCTATACCTATAATTCTATGCCTAGCGCAAACCATTGTTCTAGTTTTATTTCCCATTCATTTTAATTCATAAAAACATATGGCTTAAATCATTATGTTCCACAATTGTGCTTTAAAAAGAAAGAACACCTTTTCTATTTTCATTTCATTATGTCAACATTCAGTTTTGCGACGATGGTATAATTCCTAGGCAATTGTTCAAATTTCTATCACACTTAGGAATTTTATGCCTACCAAAAATCATATTTCTACTATTTCATACATAATATTTTCATGAAAATCTGAAAATAAATTATCACCATCATCATTTTTCATCATCACAACACAAATTCTTAAGACAATATCTTAAGCACTCTTTTACTTTTAACAATATTTCTATACTGGGATTAGCTTGACGACCTAGCAATCGACGACTCCATGAAATGGTCATATAACATCGACAATGTCCTTTGAAATTATTGTTAGAAGTCCCTTTATTTTTCATCAAATCACACCACAAACAACCAATTTTTTTACATCAGATTATTTCATTTAAATTTTATGGCATGACATAAAATTATACTATTTCCCAACGACATAATTACATGAATAATCAATCAACAATTAAAAACTTAAAGCATCATAAAACATATGGACAAGTCATATCACAAAAATATAATATATATATATATATATATATATATATATATATCAAAAATATATGTACATCATATCAAAACTAGATTGGTATGCCATAATCTATACCTTGGCATACTCAATCCTCTCAAAAATATATAGTATATAGTCAATAGAAGCTAGTCTCGAGAAGCCCTTGAGATCTCAGCCTCATCTCCTCTCCCACCATGACATGGAGGAGGTGGTCCCATAGAGGTTCACGCTGTGTCATTGGTCCTCGCCATCGATCATGAGGATGTCCTCGATGATCCCATCATGATCGGCTCTGCAATGGGGGCTGGCAACGGTATCCTCTGGTTCTCTGGAACCACATGATAGTACAATCCCTGGTAGAATGCAGTCTAAGCAATAGACTACACCAGATCCTAAGTGCTCCCCCCTCCACTCCAAGCCCTGAGTCATATAGCCTCATCTTGTAGTGTCTACACCTGAGCCCGAAGGTGGGCAACCTTAGCCCGGAGAACCACCATCTCGCTGCTCTCCCCCACCTTGACACCCTTGCCCTTATTGTGTTGACCTATCCCTTTGTTGAGAAGGGAGTCCCTCCTCCCTCCTTTATGGCTACCACGATCTCTCCAGAGCTTGTGGCACTCTCCAACGTCTCTCCTAAGGAGACTATCACTGCTCCCTCCCTTCGTGACCCCTCGTTGCATCGATAGCAACCTGGCATCACCTCCCCATCTATCACACCACGGTGTGCATCAGACCCTATGCCCTCATCATCCAAGGAGTGTGGATGTCTGCATACCATGCATCATATCCGTCTATAACCCCAGTGTCATCCCCATCCACTGGTTGAATGGGGGCATCATCTACATCTTGACTCCAAAATCGCTACATATCTGGAGCTCCACTCAATGTAGTACTATCCCAGATAGTCCAGGAGTACTCGTAGTCTCTAAGGGAAGGTATCCCCTACTGTAGACCGAACTAGCTCAAAACTTAGTCATAGTGATGGAGCTCTACCTCTCCCTGCTCCATCCTCAACCAAAAGACTCGCCTGATGTGAGCCAACTCCTACCCGTGCTCTCTCCACCCTGGATGCTCTCTCCATGGCCTCCAGGTGATCTGGTTAGGTATGAGGTCATCTAGAAACCTCTGGGACATCGACAGATCTATATATCATTGTGACCCTCTCTAGAGCCACCAATAGAAAACTTGAGGTCTCTCCTGGTCAACCCTTGTTAGTGGAATCCCTATGGGCCTCCGCATCGCAATTTGCTCCCAGCACCAAACCTATAGCAATGATGTCAAAACCAGACATCGACCTCCCTTGTATATGACCCCGTGTAGGATCCTCTAAAAGTGGTATAGCACAAAGCTGCCCCAAGCAAATATGTAGTCGTGGTCTCTCATATCGTAGACCACATATGAGAGTAGCCATGGTAACCTACATTCACTCTGGTGGCATAGCAGTAAGCCACCCACTACCCCTACCAAAACCTGAGTCAATCAAGACACCCCAGGCATCTACCGCAATGTCTTGATGTTCACTTTGACCTTCTCTAGGGTGAAGCTAGGGTCTTCGCACAGTCGCATCATGGCATGGCCCTGATTAGTTGCATGAGTCATCAACTGTCCATGTATGGGGATCCTCAAAATCCTCCATACGTCCTTTAGAGTGGGAGCCATCTCCCCTGTCGATAGCCAGAAGCAGGATGACCCTGGATACCACCTCTCTTCTAGGGCTGTTAGTAGCCCCATGTCTGTAGGTATTTGTGGCATCTCTGCCACATGTTGTAGCCCAACCTATGATAGTCGGTCTCGCTCCGCATGATCAAGCATCGCTACATCGTATCTTAGCCCCCCGTGTTTCCACTCCTAACTTTTTAGTAATCCCCTCTGCAATATAAACAATAAAACACCAAAAATAATTAATAGATAATCATTAAAATCAGTTAAATCAATTTCATCTTATAAAAAAAAATGATATCGTCCACTATTGGACGATATCGTACTAAATTGAGTCAAATCGTCCTTGGTAGGATGAAATCGTCTTTGATTTCTCAACTTGGGGATCACCCCTTGTTGGACGGGATCACCCCTATTTCATTGATTTCGCCCCTAGACGAAATCGACGATCTAGGGACGATTTCGATGAAATTGGGATGATTTCATCCCGACATCATCGACGGCCTAAAAACGGCCACAATGCCCCAAAAATAGTCAAAATTTAAATTAAAAATCACATAAATCAAATTAAAAATATAATTCATCAAGTTTAGATACTCACCCGTAATTCGCGTCGGACCTTTGTCGATCTGTGCGTTGTTTCCACCATTTTTCTTGTAGAGCTCTAAAACAGCAAAAATGAACAGTAACAATGAATTAGGGTTTTACCCTATTTTTTTAATTTTATTTAAAAAACAACTTTTTCTTTTAAAATTTTGCTTTTTCGCGCTTTTACCTCAAACGTTCAATTTGGGTAAAAACACGGAGGGGGCACCATAGCAAGCAGTCGTACGATTCGACCTAGAATCGTCGTCTTAAAAATTGAGTAAATTTTTGCTTTCTCATAAAGTGTGGAGAACTCGTCTTTAACGCATTTTCTTCAGAAATTTTTCTAAAGAGGGGGTAAAATGTAGCACCCTAAATTTGACGCAGTTAAACCCTTAGTAAAAAGATAAAAATTTGGATTTTAAACCCAAAATCGCCCGTTAACCACTCACCCCATTTTTCGCACCATTTTTAGGAGTTGTTTTGACCGTTGGACTATATTATCACCGATCAGATGAAATCATCCCAGATCGGATGAATTCATCTGGAACAAAACATCCAGACGATTTCGTCCCAAAATTGAATTTTCATAATTAGCTTCTGTTTCAACAGCCTCTCCAACTTGGGCAGAAGCGTGTCTACGCAGTTGGAGATTCCTCCATTGGAGATCTCCTAGATTGGGATAATCCCCAACCTCATAACCTCCCCCTAATCCTATATAAACTGGGATTTTATCAGTTCATCCCCCTGACTCCCTGGATCCCCTGCCTAGATCTCCTCCTAACTCTTTCCCTAGTTTATTTTCCCTACCATGTAAGCTTTGCACTCATAGTTTTAGGTTTTCATTACAGGTTTTCACTATGCTTTGGCTGGAGGAAGCTCAGATCGTCGCAGGCGATTCCAGGTGATTTCGGATGATCCTGTCGTAGATCGGTGATGATCGCATACAATTGGAGGCAATCTCGACTGCAATTCAGATTGGGGGCAATCAGAGCCCTCAATTTGCATTTCTCATATTTCTTCCTTATTTTTATTATGCATTAGCTTGATTATTTTCATTCTGCATCCTGGAGTTCACTTCATTTTAATATAAATGCATGATAAAGTTAAAATAAGTTATTAAAACAATGCATTTCCTTTAATATGCTATCTAGATTTATTAGTTAGCCATTTATACTATTATTTCTATCATTTTGCATTATTCTTGTAGTAGCATTTTTTGTTTTTGGTGTCTGTTTCTGTGATTGCAGGTTTCTGATGAATTCATTAGATTGACGATGATCTTGTCTGATCTCAGATGATCGCCTATAATCTAGGATGATTCTATACAATTGCAGATGATCCTATCATATTTGGGACGATCTGGACACCTACAAGCTTCAGAATCTTCATCAGACATCTGAAATAAGGTGCATTCTTTCTTATTTAGTATATTCTTGGTATTTAGAATTCATTCATGCTTTCTGTATTCATATAAATCAGAATTTTCATATAGAATAGCTTAGATTCATTCTGGCCAACCTAGGATTATGAATTATCAAGTATAAAATGAACACATCAAAACCATTCTCAACTTAGGCATGGAAACTGCCACTCAAAGTTTCCTGGTGAACCCACCATCCATCGAAAATTCACCCTTATACCCCTCCCCCGAGAGGCGCAAACTTCAAAGGGCCTCTCAGTCTGAGGTATTTTTCCATCCTTCTCGCATCCCCCTTTTGGGCACGGATCCTTTAGCCTGAAGGTAAGGGCGCAAAAAATTTGGGTCAGTATAGATATTTATAGCATCAAATGGTCAAGGCAATAAACATTTGTGACTAGAAAGAAGCACTTGAGGGCAGACATCACACATATAGAGGAATATTTCATGGATAAAATTTGAACGATTGATTAGCTCTTAAAAGTAGTCATTGAGGAGTGGCACTAATTAAATATAAACACTTACCAAGTACCTTTGAGGAACAATACTATTTCTAATTGACTGAAGCACAAACACAATGTCCAAAGACACATTTAAGGAAGTAAAATTGTTAATCTATTCAGTGCACTTCATTTTGAAGGTTGTAGGTCATTTTTCTTACCATTCATAGAGAGACTTCACACTTAATGAGAGTAAGTAATAAAAAATATTTAACAGTGTCCATCATTTGTTATTGGTAACAGTGGGGATAAAATATTCAAGTGCTTTGACTTTATTTTGGGCTCTAAGCGTGTAGAGTGCACAAGGGTGGAGATAATTTTTTAATGATCACCTAACACCAGTGAATCCCGATTTCTACCTGAAAGCATCAACATAAACAAACATCATTAGAAGGAAATTTATTTGAATGTCTTTAGAGTTACCTCAACTTGCAATATGGTGTAGAATATGTAAGCATCGCCATAATTTTGATAGAGCAATGGGTAGTGAGAACATAAACATACCTATTGTGAGTGTGAATGCCGATTTTAGAAAAATTAAGAATCCTCTAGATTAAATGTGTGTTGGGAAACAATGCTATTTGAATTAAAGGAGCATGGGACCGTTGTAAAAGCTATGTATAAAATTTATCCCTCATATCCGGTGATTCAGCTCTAAAGGCAATGAAGGTTGGTGATTTCCTAGCTAGAAGACAGTGATGTTAAGTCTCTGAAGTAAGCTTTCATTGAAAAGGATGAGGTCCTATATATTATTGATAGTTGGAGTGGTATATCTATAAGGGCAATGAGGTTTGGTTATTTCACATATTTGTGAGCATATTATGATGCCATTAATGATTAGTTTTAGGAGAAGACCTATGTAAGTTTATTCATCAATTTTATATTTGAAGGTTGGTGCTTTCAAATTTGAGGTTTGTTCCTTAAGGGGATTGGTGTCTCCCATAGGTTGGTGCCTATGTTATTGTAACAAGGAGATTGGTATCTCCCATAGGTTGGTGCCTACATTATTGTAATAAGGAGATTGGTGTCTCCCGTAGGTTGGTGCCTATGTATTTGTATAAGGGGATTGGTGTATCCTATGGGTTGGTGCCTACAAATTATTGAAGTAATAAAATCAATATTTTACCATGGGTTTCTCCTAAAAGGGTGCTTCCACGTAAAATCCTTGTATCTTGTGTGTGTGGTATTTTGTGCATTTATTCATTATTGTAGTTTATTGTTTGGAAAGAAAAGTTTTATCTTATACTGTTAACCCCCTTTTCTCAGTATAAGCGCGTGTTTGTTCAAATATTGTAAAAAATATTGAATAAATAAAAATATTAAGTTCCTCTATATAATTCCTTATTTGTAGGCATTAGTATTTTACCTTGTGGGGTACTAATAGTTTGATATTATTGTGGGTCATGTTGTATTTTATAAAGGTTGTATATAGCTTTTATCAAGGATTAATTTCATCAAAAGCATGATTAAATCTTGGATTTTTTTTGGAAAAGTATGAATGACATAATAATCCTCTTGTTTTCAATAATCGAGATTCTTTTTTATTTGTTTTTTATTAGTTACTATATATTGAAAAATAGAACATAGGCTAGGGTTTGAGAAAATAAAAGACATCTATTTAAAAAAATTTAACATATAAATAGGAACTACTCCTAGAGTAACCCAATATAAGGCATTAAGGAATAAATAGTTAGAACATGAAGCTCATACATATTAATAAGCCCATATATCATGGTTAACCCTACAATTTATAAATGTGTAACAACATCAAGAGGTAATACAACATGAGACTCTACCATAAAATAAAGAAACACATTATGGGATACTATATATTCCTCATAAATTATGTATAACTTCAATATAATTACATCACATAGCCTACAAAAACATTATCCACAAAATTTAGTGTTACTATATATTGAGGTAACATACCTAAGAGTACAAGCAATGTATAGTTACATTACTATATATAAATACAAAATAATATCAAATAATTATGATAAGGTAAGCTAATCCAAGGAAAAGTTTAGAAACAAACACACACAATAGAAAATATATGCATTGTTCCTTCTCCAAGAGCATAACCAAATAATTGAATATTCAAGTCAACCAACTAAAGCATGTGAGAAAGCAAAGGAAAATAATGAAATAGATATAAAATATTTACAAATCATAAAAACAAAATATTCTATTAGAGATGATGATACACAAGAAACATAGTCCCATGTTATCCCCACTTAGTTGGACATTAAAATTATTTGTAAAAAAATTAATGAATATGGAAAAGAGATTAGTCAATATAGAACTAAAGGAATATATAAAAGACTTCTACATAAAGAAGTTGATAAAAAAACCTAGCCAAAATCTAGTAAAGGGCAATAAGAAACTATAAGAACAAGTAAGATAATTACACAACACCTTAAACAAAGAATAAGTAGAATGATACACATAGATAAAACATGAATTAACCAATAGAAATAGATATGATATAGTAGGACCCAAGTACAATAAATCCAAGATGTAATAACAAATATGGAAGAAAGAGAAAAAACTAGAAAAAACAATTAGAAGAGGTAAAATCATGGCCACAAGTAGTAGGGGAACTAATATTTAAGCAAAGGTTATTGAGAGAAAGATAATTTGTAGTACAACTATTAGAAGAAAAGGATAGGCATGATAGGACACCAAATATAATACTCAAGGATAAGATATTTTGTATAAATTTATGATACTAAGAATCTCATAAAGGATTTATTGTATATGAATCTACAATGAAGAGAACAATTTCAAAAATCAAGCATAATTGAAAAAGTAAGAAAAGGTAGAAATGGGCATATAAGGATTAAAGTGAATAACATAGAAGATGACAAGTTGATATTGCAAAATAAAAATATTAAAAATAAAAAAATAAAAAAATATTACTAGTTAAAAATATTAAAAATAAAAAATAAAAATAAAATAAATATTGCTACTAACTGGTAGCCTACTTTAAAAAATAAAAAAATATATTACATGTTTTAAAAAATAATAATTAAAAAAGAAAGAGAAAAACAAAAAATAGTCATCTGAGAAATTATATGTTGCAATAAAGTTCTTTTTTTTTTCAATAACAAAAAGGGGAGAATACAACTTTGCATAAAGACTAGTCAATAAAATTTTAGTCAAAATTATAACTCCATATTTAGAGTTTCATCTCTACTTATGGATGCATCACATGGTGTTATTTTTTATTTCTATCTACTTTTTAATATAGAAGCAATTTTGGCTATAACACACTTTATTTAGATGTTTTTTTAACAAACGAGATGAATTTTTAATGTGTGGTGCTTTTATACCAATGATTTTATAATAATACCAAATTGATCCTTATGAATATATTTGTTGTAAACTCTATTTTTATGATTATGAATCATATTTGTTGTAAACTCTATTTTTATGATTATGAATCATATTTGAAATATCATATAGCATAATTGTTCGGTATATCTAGGGTTATGGTGTTTTATACTATGTAATAAATTGTTGATTTATTTATAAATATAAGATATTTATTTGTTGTATATGCACTCTTTCTACACTCGAATTTACATTTGATATTAGAACCAAGAGTTATATTTTTTGGTTCCTAGAAATTGCTAGTCTAGGATGTTGCTAGTTCTTTAAAGAAGAAAAAGGAAGTTCTCAATGGAAGGTTTGATCCAAATATTCCTTAAATAGAATTTTGGAAAAAAAAATTGGAGAGAAAATTTCTACATTGATTGAATAAGATATCATTGATCTCAATGGTGACTCCATGAACATCCTTTTATTCAAAGGATATAATTTTGAGTATTGAAAATATCAACTAAAGCAGATAATAGTGTGGAAATGCATATGGGATAGTGTAGTGAGAGGTTATATGAGTTTGAATGATAGGATTATCTTTCCATAAGATTAAAAAAATAGAAAATATAATGAGGAGAGGGATGATGCATAAGACTTTTTTGATATTTAAAGGGCTATATATCATAACATCCCCCCTCACATGGTTGCAAAAACACAACTAAATAATGAACAACTCTAGAGACTTTATCTCAATAAATAGAAAATGTTAAAGTAGCCAAGATCCAAATTTAGAATATGATATTTGAGAACTTGCAAATGGAGGAGGAAGAAAGTGTAGCAGACTATAGTGTCAAGGTGAATAACATGGTGTACAAGATGTAGGTCTATGGTGAATCCATTGAAGAGAATATGGTTGTCAAGAAGATCTTAAGATCTTTAACACCCATATGACTACACATAGTTGTCACTCTGGAGGAGTATAAAGACTTTAAAAATCTAAAATTTTAAAGGTTTTTTAGTTAAGTATTGTCTCATGAAGACAAGATGAAATAGTACACCAATAATTTAGATCAAGATCATGAGACCCAATATGAGGATTTAAAACCCTTAAGGAAGGAATCCAACAAAGCATAGAGGTGGAGGAGAAGGCACCTCATAAAGCTCCAACTGAAAGAGGAAGAGAAATATAAATAAAAATGGAAGAACAAGCCAAACAAGAATAATATTCCTTGCTATTATTCCATGAAGCCTAGACTATGAAGAAATATTTTAGGATCTTAGTGGTTAATACTCAAGGATATAAAAGAAACATAAGCATGAAGGACTATACTATGAAGTATGATAAAAATTACGATGTCATACAATGACTCCAAAAAAATTGGTAAGAAATTTTATTTTCTTAATAGTGGTTGTTCTAGATACATGTCTAATTGCAAAATATGGCTTCAACGAGCTTAATAATAGCTACAATACTCAAGTGTAATTAGGATATGGAAATATGGTTCAAGCAGTTGGAAAATGCAATATTCCTATCAAATTTAGACATAGAATATTAACCATAAATGATTTTTATCATACTCCTAGCATGGAGCACAACTTGATAAGTGTGTAACAATTGAGAGAGGTTTCAAGTTGATATTTGAGACCAAAGAGTGCGTTATATCTGATAAGAAGAATGGAGACAGGTTGATTGGCACATATTCCATGACAAAGAATATGATGTTCCCCTAAATATAATATGACAACCAATAATACTTGTAATGACACTATTAAGTATTCAAATTGGTTATGACATGAGAGGTCTAAACACCTCCATTTTGGTAGTCTTCATATTCTTCACCAAAAAGGAATGGTTCATGGAATATTAAAAGTGCAAGTGAAGAGCAAATATGAAGCGTGCAGGAGATACATGCTTGGAAAACATCATAGGAACAAGTTTCCCTCTAGAAAGTAAATATCCTACAACTATTGGAGATGGTACATTCTGATTTATGTGGTCCTATGTCTTGCCCAAGCATTGGTAAGAACCTCTATTCATTTCATTCATGATGATTCTACTAGATATGTATGGGTTTTCTTCTTGAAGGGTAAATATGAAGTATTTTCATCATTTAATACATTTAAGGCTATGGATGAAAAAAAAAGTGTATGATCCATCAAGACCTTAAAATTGGATAGAGGAAGTGGGTTTTTTTCCATGTAGTTCCTTAATTAGGGTTCCTCACATGGCATAAAAAGGAAGATAACTAAACCTAATTCTTCATAAAAAATAGTGTGGCAAAGAGAAAGAATATGTCAATAGTGGAATCAACAAAAATCATACTTGAAATCAAAGGCTTAAATATGATGTATTGGGGTGAAGATCTCAAGATGAACTTTCACATACTCAATAGGAGTACTACCATGATGGTCAAGAACAAAACACCACATGAGGCTTGGCATAGTCAGAAACTAAGTGTTGCACATTTTAAAGTGTTTGGATGCTTATAATATGTGCATGTTAATATTGAGAAGAGAAATAATATGGACCCCAAAAGTTTTCCTCCTATCTTCATGGGTTATAGTTATGAGAGCAAGGCATACATGTTCTACAACCCTCAAAATAAGAAGGCTATTATTTCCTAAGATGTTATCTTTGTTGAGAGTGGTGTCTATGAATATCACTATAAAAAATAGGAGGTTACAAGTGAATACCCCCCCTCAATTACTAAATATTTAAAGAAATAAAACATACAAGTTACTCCATCCACACTTATTAAAGTATTTTCTACTTTGGCATAAAGCAAACCATATTCTATATACCAAGTTGAAAATCATAAAAGGTTGTTTCTCCTACATCCACTACACAAATTTTAGATTAGAATTTTTATAGGATATTAACTTAGCCTCAAGCATGGTAAGGAAAATAAAGTTGGTGATGAATTGACTTATTATGCATAATCTTGTATTTCTAGTGAACCTAGAACCTTTAATGAAGTGGTCAAGTGTAAATAATGGGTTGATTATGAAGATATATATCCTCTCATTACAAGGCATGACACCATAAGGCTATTGTTAGCCATAGCAATCTAGAAAGTATGGGAAGCACATAAGCTAGATATCAAGAGTGCTTTTCTGAATGGAGTCATAGATGAAGAGGTCTATATGGAATAGCCACAAGACTTTGAGATTGATGGTAAGGAGAGATGGACATGAAAATTGAATAAGGTACTATATGATATTAAGCAAGGTCCTAGAGCTTCGTATTCAAGTATTAATAAATGGTTCTTGGAAAATGGATTTCTAAAATGCAAAAATGAGCCTACTACATGTATGTATACCAATTATACTAATGTTCTCTATGTTTGACTATATTTTTATGACTTAATTATTGTAGGTTTTTCTAGAGATATGTTGGAGATATTCATAGAAGCTATGATGTATGAGTTTGAGATGACTAATCTTGGGTTGATGAAGTACTTTCTTGAGATGGAGGTTCACCAAACACAAGGTAAATTATTTATTTTTCAATTGAAGTATGTTTATCATATGTTAAAGACATTTAGGTTATATGATTACAAACTTGTTTATACTTCAATTGCAAGTGGTGAGAAGCTAATGTACGATGATGGTAGTCCCAAGGTTAAAGAGAAGAAACATAGAATCTTGGTTGATATTCTTATGTACCTTATGGATACTAGACCAGATATCACTTTTTTAATCTCACTAGTCTTTATATTCATGAGTAGCGAAGAGGATATTTGGGTATGTGAAGGACTTAAGGGATTATGGTATCCATTATAGACCAATAAATAGTGCAAGACTAATTGGTTTCACATATTTAAATTAGGGAGGTTCTATTGATTATAAAAAGTCTAAATTAGGCCATTGTTTTATTCTTGGTAGTAGAATCATCTATTAGAGTTATAAGAAACAATCTACAATTATTTTTCTATCTACAAAGGTAAAATATATGGATTTAGAATTGGCATGTACTCAAGAAATATGGTTGCATTGATTTCTTGAATATCTTGGAGAGGCTCAAGGAGAGTTGACTCGAGTATTTTATGATAATAAAGGGGAAATTCAACTATTTAGAAATCTAGGTATTCATTCAAAAACTAAACACATTGATATAAAGCATCACTATGTGAGATACTTGGTGCAAGAAAAGAAGGTGAAGGTTAAGTATATTAAGGTTGAAGATCAAGTTGTTGATATATTGACCAAGGAGTTGCTAGAGTAGGCAAATGCAAAGCTAAATATGAAGTTGGAATTTTCCTTACATCAAAGAGGGAATGCTAGTGTTGGTGATACAAAATACAAAATAAAAAATAAAAAAATGTTGTTGTAGTGATAACTATTGCCAGTTGTTGATGATTGGTTTTTTTCTTAAAAAAAATATATTACATGTTTAAAAAATAAAAATAAAAATAAAAAAATGAAGAGAAGAATAGAAAATAGTTGTCCAATAAATTGTTGCATGCTTTAGTAAAGTTTTTATTTTATAAAAAATGGGTAGACTATAGCTTTACATAAAGATCATCAAATGCACTTTCAGTTAGAATTAAAACTCCAAAAATTTTACTTGTTTTCTTGTGGGGTGAAGCCTTCCTTGGATGTCATATTCAAGAAGATGAATCTCAAGGATCAAGAGGAAAGGTACTAATCAATTTTGACATTGCACAAATTCATGGAGAACCAACTAATAAAGGCACCCCAGTTCGGAGAATTTCCAGATTTGCTGAAACCCTTGACAAAATTTAAAATCTTGGATATGTATTCTATGTTGGCTTGGGTATATGGTCTTCCTACCGATACCACAGTATACAAATGGTAGGCAGCGCTGGTGCAATGCATTTCATGGGTATAATTTTATGTCCCTACAGCTTTGCAATCAAATACAAACCCCATTTTCTTTGATTGGGTGGATTATGTGGCTCGAGCAATGCACACCTAGTTGGAGAGGATACAAAACAAATACATAGTTTTATTCAGGAACACTTCATTTTTGGCTTGGTCTTTCTTCTTTTACATGCACCAACATTTTTATTTTATAGCAGTTAAGCAAGCTAATGAGGTAGACAATAAGCTTCCAGTATATTTGCAGACTCCAAGTTTGTCTAGGGCGGAGTCATTATTCAATTTTAACAGCATGTTTTTGGGTCTGATCCTCGAACTTATTTTCTAGACAAGTGATAGAGTGCTAAGGGTAATGAGGGAATAAATTATCACTAAGGAGAAAGGAAATATTTTCTTCTTTATGTAGGCCATCATGGTGATAATTTTTGGCTCCACTGTCAAACTGTTTCTCCTTCCATATTTTACTACAGATCACCTCTTCACAATGGAAGGTATCCGTAAGATTGACTACATAAATGAATTATATGGGGTAGGACGAGGCAAAAAGACTATGTGAAATATGCCATTTCACTTCGGTGGCATTGAGATTGACCAGGTTGGTCAAAATAAATTGCTTAATGAATCACTCTCTCACATGGGTATGGTGGAGTTACCTTAGTGATGGAAGTATGACCCTTTGGGTCGATTCATATATTTCATTAAAGCTAAAAGTTTCCATTGTTGTCCCAGATCTGATATTCAATGGCATAGAAATAAACTAGAAGGGCATGATATCGAATGGCATATTGAGAAAATGACACCACTTCCACCATGGCATGATTTTTATGAGAGAGAGAGGTTGAATACAACCCTGCAATTCACAAGCATAAAATTCATCCCCCAAGTTTATTTAGAAAAATGAAAGAATAGTTGTTGGCTTGGTCTAAGGAAAAAAATACCAATTTGTGGGTCATGAGGGCCCATAGAGGTAAAACTAGGTTATCTTATGGTTTGGCAATGGATGAGGTGTTTTCAAACGTCTATGATGAGTACTATGATGGCTATCAGCCAATAAATTTTGCTAAGATTGTGCCTCAAACTTTTTAAATATTTGATAGTGAAGAAATCATGGCTGAACAATAGTAGCATGTGGTCAAGGAAGCACCACTTGTGGAAGAAGGAATAAAACCATCGCTAGAAGTGCAACTCCAATAGAATAATAATAATAAGCATGAGGTTATCCATTTCCTGAAGATATTCAAAAATCCAAGAATAGGCACAATTCCTTCATCCAGGGTGAACCCTTCTCCTGCAAATGAAGCCACATAGGTTAACATTTCAGAATATCCTCCTTTGGTTCAATAAAAACAACTTGGTAGCACATGGAAGTCATAAATTTGGAGAAGGAGGCGGATGAGGAACAAGACAAGGGTGAATCAGTACCACAACTACCCTCATCATCATCTCAAAAGGTATCTGAACCTAAAAATACATTTTCTACACCTTCTTCCATTTATCTTGAGCATTCAATGACTATTGAACCCCATTCTATAGTTTTTGCTTCCATATCACCTCCATTCGGTATACCCACCACTTCTATTTTGCTTCTAGTTTCCCAATCCCTAGTCATCGATGCTCCCTCTTCTTCTATTCCCACTTTTTTTGTTTTCCTTTCTTTCAATTATTTTGCATATGGTCCTAATCCATTTTCACTCCCTTCATCCTCCATTCTAGTAATATCTATTGTAACTATAAGTACACAATATCCTCCTTGAATGAGTATAACTGTAGTCGAAACCCTCACTTATGTTACCTTAATCTCTTTTGTTACATCAACTATTCCCGTTTCCATTTTTATTTCTAAGTCTTGATTTTCCCTACTAATTTTATTGAGTTTCAAGTGCTACTAGATCCAGAGATAAATATTGTACCACAACATCCCATTGCGGTGAAGATGAGCTGAGCTTGACGAAGCTCATCATAGTGGTTGAAGACCCATAAGAGAAAAGAATCTCAAGATCCCACAAATCCATTAAATAAGATCACTTTTGACACTAAATCTATGGATTCACATACTGTAAAAATTATTCCCCAGCTCTAGAAGATCCAAGGAGAAATGGCTCCAAGTGATTACACTAATGAAGTCATTACAAAGGACCTAACAAAAATTGACACTATGGAGAAGTTGGGGAATATGCAAGTGGACATGATATTTATTTACCTACATGGCGAGCATTATAAAAAATGCTTCTACGATACTAAGGTGAATATTATTGAGTTGAATGATGCTTTGGACGAAATTAGAGACCAGTTGGAAATAGCGAAATCATAGGTAAAGCATTGGCAATGGAGGGAATAAGAGTTGGATAAATAAGCCAAGGGTTACTAGATAGCTTGGGTAGGAGTGAAAAAGCAATTGAAAGCATTAAAAACCTAGCTCATGGTTTTATAGAAACAACTCACTGAAAAACCATGCAATTAGTAGGATTCTCCTAGGATAAAATCAAAGAAAAACACTGCCATTTGATGAAATATTGTGTGACAATGGTGATATATGATCTCAAGGTTTTATTGTATATTCATGAGGCTCAAACAATGATTTTTCTTGGATATCACACCTTGGGGTATGCTAAGGAATAAATGGAACCAAAACTTGAATTGGCACTGAAGATTTAGGCGTTGGATCAATATGACTTCTAGGTTAAGTCGATGAGTGGGATGGATCATGTTTGGACCAAGACCATGATGATGTTTCACAACTTATTTTCTAATTTAAAGCTTGTGAGAGAAGGTCAAAAACTGATGACTATGTTTGAATAGGAGTGTTACATTTTGCTCATTTATTTCAAAGCTCTAGCTGATGCTAGTTTCCCGAGCTTCGTTGATGAGCAGGATTAAATTTTGCCAACCAAAGAGTTGAAAATAGCTTGGAAAAATTTTGTATAAGATACTTCAGATATCTATAACTAGGAAAATCCAATCATAGAATAATAGGTTTTGCCATACATAGAGAGGCTCACCCGCATTGAATCATCCTTATTGGAACTCTAGCAATGGGTGAATCACATCAACATGGATCATGTTAATATGCTGCATTTTGTCATTGATTCACTAAGTTTACTCTCTACATTCACTCTTAAATCCTAGGCTAAGGTAGTTACCATGTATGAAACCACCAACGAAAGCCTTGCCAAGCAAGAAGCACAAGCATGGGTAGAAGTAGAACATAAAGTAGCTGAAGAACAAGAAAAACAAGCACAAGAAGAAAGAAGGACGAAGGAGGCTACAAAATCAAGTGCACCACTTGATGCATATGACGGTAGTGATATCTAAGCTCAATGGATAAAGGCCTAGGTTCAATTGCAGTCAAAAGAACTGAATAACCTGAGAGCTGTCAAAAGTGTTGGCAATTTTGCCACGCTAAATTTTGTTTGTAAAATTTTGAAAAAAGAAGATAAATGATGCAATTATGTTATTTTTACTGTTTCGATATGTTCCTTTCCTATAAGAAATTTTATTAAATAAAAAATGTTGATTTTTTTTTTAAATGCACAGTAAATTCTTTGGTAGAAATTAATGGAAGTCATGGGAAAAACGTAGAAAAGATGTCGGTAAAAATAAAGGAAATACGTTTTCATCATAGGAAGGGGTGAACATAATGTTGCCCTTATTTTGGGGTGAAACTACCATAATAAGAGGGTTTCGTCCAAATGAAGAAGGATAAATTTTATAAGTGATGAAAAAAAGGTCAAAGTCAAAAGCACCCCTAGAAGGGGGCAAAAATCATTTTTGCCCCTATTTGGGGTGAAATTCCAGTTAAAACCATCCTAGGGGTGAAGATAGAATGAAGAACATGCTTTATGTGGTCAAATTCAAAGTCACCCCTCAGAAGAGATGAAAATCCCTTTCACCCATCTTTGGGATGAAACTCTAGTGAAAGACGCTTTTTGGAGTGCAAATGTTATGACGACATCATCTAGGCGAAGATTGAAAAGTCAAAGTCAAAGGTGCCCCTCAGGAGGGGCAAAAATCATGTTCATCCTTCTTCAGGGTGAATTTCTAACTGGATATGTCTTGACGTGAATGTCCTAGAAACTGCATCTTGTTTTGCCGATCAAAGTCAAAGTCACCTTTGGGGTGGGCCGAAAATCATTTTCACCCCTCTCAAGGGTGAAATAAATAATTGTTCGCTCTCTTCCTCCAGAAGACATTATCATATCATTTTTAGGTGAAATTACCATACAAAAGGGTGAAAAAATGTTGAGAGGTGAAAACATCAAATTTTATGAGCGAAATTAAATTCTTACCCCTTCTTTTTGGCAAACATATTCTTTCAAGGCACCCCATTGATAATCTCTCAGGAAAAATCAAATACTAGTAGAATTTAATTGTTGAAGTAGTGAGATCAAATTTTCTAGGATTTTTGCCAAGGATATGCCATAATTAAATGCTACATCCTAAAATATGATGTGATCCCGGTTATTTTCGAGGTGCCTTCCATGAATCTCGTTCCTTTTTGAAGCAAATTTAAATTTCTTTAATCTCCACTGGAAAGGGTCAGATTCCAATATGTAAAGGAAAGGAATGGCATCCAAAATTTAATAATACAAGCTCCTATTTATCGCGTGACGTTGTAGAGTTTCGATGCACCAACACTTGGAACATATTTTCCATCATCCATCTTTGCTAATTTTCTAGGTGCACTCCATGAAAACTGGATCATTGCTCCCTAAAGAATGATCTGATTCGAACTTCACCGTTACCGAGGAGAGAATTACTCCTGCTTATTTTTGACAAATCAACATTTTTATTTAATATGCATTTAATGATAGAGGTGAAATCCTCTATAAATACTAAGTATTTCAATGTAAAAAAAGAGGATAAACACTCTATAGAAAAACACTTTAAATTTTTGCATAAATAGAAATATATTTAGCTTCTGGTTTCTTGAGCAGTATTGTACTTGATTTCTTTCTGCTTGTCATTTTTGATTAATTTCATGTCCATTATTTGCTAATTTTTAATTTTGCATCTGGATTTAATTACTCCTTGTAAGGGATTGAATGTTGAAATGCTTCTTGAAAGTTATCCCTACAAAACTATGAATGGTTTATGTGTCTTTCTTTTTGTTATATGCTAATTAATACTAGTGGATTTTTACTATTAGTTTATCCCCACCTGTTGTTCTATAAATTATAGCCATATTTCCCATTCCTTTATGTCATATCCCATTTCTTTCATGTTACCTTAAGCTTCGAACCAATCGTTGGTTTTAGTATGGGAACCAACCCTCTCTGGACATTGTCCCGAAGGACATATCTTTTCTTTAGCCTTTCAATGTTGGTCGGGTCTAGGGTGCACAAATAATATTTTATACTTAGGCAGATTCGTGACCAACAGGCCTATAATATTTTGAGATAGCAAGGCTTAAAATATAATAGTGGTATTAAATCTACCACTTAACTTTATCTTTAATTGATAGAGTTTTATTTTAACCACCATTAATATTGGAATCTATCCACCTGGAAAGCAATGAAGGCTTGTACTCTATTTTTTAAGGTCTAATTGAGTAGATATTGAGGGGACAAGTAAGAGTCACCCTAATTTGGATAATAGGGTCTTTCTGTATGGTTCAAATAAAACCATTGAAGACTAGGACTCAAATTGAAATAATTAAGAGCTAACTCATAAGTAAGTTGGACATGTAGGGACATTCATAGTCATCCTGATATTGATTTTGGATTCTCTATAAAAAAGGAGAATCGTTTTATTCTTAGGTTTGACCTAATATATTTAAGATATTGTAGGGAGATTCCAAAGATTGAGGAGAATTATAGCTTCTAGAGATAGAGGAGCATTATAGTTTTGAAATATAGAGGAGAATATAAGCTTCCAATAGAAATAGAAGCATCATAACTTCCAATATATAGAGGAGCATCTAACCTTCTAGGACATAGAGGAGCATCTAAGCTTATAGAGAATATACGCAATACAAAGCTTCTATAGAATAGAGAAGAAGAACGTATTATAAGCTTCCTAAGATAAGGAAATATTGGAGAACCAAGCTTACTAAATTATCTAAATTTTAGTCTTTGTTATGGATCAGGTTATTGAAGCAATATTAATCAAATAGTTATTTCATCATTAAAGCTATTAGTGCAATAGTGTATTTCCCTATAAAGGTCAATATAGAGGAGATTATGAGAGTGGAAATACAATAAAGAGAACAACTACCTAATCATATACATGTATTTATCTAAACTATTATACAATAGTCATTAAAATATCTAAGCACTAACAGGGTGTTATCCTTCAATGCAGATTAGCAAATATCAAATGCTAACAGGAAACTATCCTTCAATGATATTAATATTAGATAAGAACTACCAGATTAATGGGATTCAATAAAAGTTAAAAGGAACGATGCTAATAAAAGTGCTAGCATTAAAAAATATTTAAGCATACTTCTAAGAATTAACATATAGGAATTAGTGTACTAAAAATAGTGCACATACAGTAATATTTTGAAGTAGATTTTGACATAGAACACTATCCAAAATATCCCCACTAGAGCATGCTACCAAAATACAAGCACCATCACCGTACTTGAATGTGACAAAGTGATATACTAATGAGCTCTCAATAAACCACCTAAGAACAATTGGATATGAGATGAAGAGCATTATTCGAACGAGCTACCAGGGAGTCACCTAAGAATAGCTAGATATGAGATGAAGAGCCTCATTCGGATGAGTTACTTGGAAATCACCTAATAATAGCTAAATATAAGACAAAGAGCATCATTTAGATGAGCTACTAGGAGCCATATATGATATGAAGAATGACATTAAGACAAGCTACTAAGTAGGCATCTAAGAGCAAAAAGAGAACATGAAAATATTTCTTCATAGCAAAGCAATGAGGATTTATAATATTTAAGGAAAGAGGAGTGTTAGAGGAATAAGCCATTTTGACCAACACTTGACATATTACAATAATGATACAATATATAAATACGTTGGTGCCATAACAGGTAATGTTTATATGTTACACTTCCACATTTGGTGCATAGTTTAATTTTTGGAGGGAGAGAATTGATTCAAATTGTTTTGAAAAACATTAAGTGGAGTTATAAGGTTAATAATATTAAAGTTTAATGAAGTTTATGCACCTTGATTAATTTTTTTAAAGTTGTTTTTTGAAATTTTTGAATTCATATTTGTAGACACAGATGGAGTAATAAGAATCACTACAAAGATATATTTTTTTATAAATTCTAAAAAAATATATTCTTTTTAAAAACTTTGAAGATTAGAAGGTTTGAGTATTTTTAGTTTTTGAAAGTTTGAAGATTTAGTTTTTAATATTTGAGGAGTTAAAAGGATTTAAGATTTAATTTTTTAGTTTTTAAAGAAATATAGTTTGTAGTTAATTGAATTTTTGAAGATTTTAAAATTTTAAATTTGAAATTTTGTAAATTTAATAGGGAGATACAAGGATTAATACATTAAAGGTTTAAAATTTTACAAATTTCTTATTTAATTTTTTTAAAATTGGGAGCTATAAGGTTTACTACTTCAAAGGAATTAAATCATTAAATCATAAACTTTGATTATTATGGAAGAAATTATTAGAAATTGTTAGGTAATGGAACCAAATTGATAAGAAAGAAATTAATTTCCAAGGAGTATTTTTTTTGGGAAATGATCAAAAATAGGCCATTGAATGGGATTCCAAGGGGCAACATTAAATATTTAATTAACATTAAATATTTAATTACCATTAAATATTTTCGATGGAGAAATTTTTTATTGAAAATTTATGGCTAACAATTTAACTATATTTTCTTGGTGAAAAACACTTGTCATAAGAACGTGATAAGCGTATGGGTGGTTATCAGCCCATATTTTTTGCTCATTGTATTCCGACACCACTGTGTGGTTTTAGGTAGAGGAAAATCCACAAATCTCTATATATTTTGTACTGTAAAGACTGCATCTATGGCAGAATGCTCTTTTCTGGTTTGGAGGAAGAGAGGGGAGGAGACATTGTACAAGAGGAGAAGATTGTTGTATTGTTAATAATACAAAGGACTAATTGTTTCTCCGTGTATGTAGGGTACACTACCTAAACCATGTATATCTTGTGTCTCTTACATTTATGTGATTGCTTATTGTTTATTGCACTACTTAACTAGGGTTTGAACTATTTTTCCATTGTTGCTATTATTATTTGTTTTTCTGCATAGGTTGTGTATTGTTTGTACATGGTGAATTCCTAACAACTGGTATTAGAGCATTCTTATTTGGAAAGGGTACTCACAGGAGAGTTTTATGTTTGAGTGGGAGAAATGAGAGAAATTTTGAAGTTTAAACTAGAGAAGTTTACCAGACAAAATTTTGGTAAATGGAAAACCAAAGTGGAGGATTATCTATATCAGAAGGATGATCTATACTTGGATTTAAGAGGGAATATTGATGGTAAACCTAAGATGATGGATGATGAGGAATGAGATATGATAGATAGGAGGGCACTGGGGTGATCTGGTTGATCTTAGATGATTCTTTTGCATACAACATCAGGAAGGAAAAGACCACTAAAGGAGCCATGGATACACTAGCTAAGTTATATGAAAAACCCTCAGCTTCAAATAAATTTTTCTTGATTAGAAAGATATTTACTATGAAATTGCAAGAGGGTGGATCTATCCAAGAACACCTTAACAAGTTTTATGCTGTTATGGGTTCTTTAAAATCTATAGGGCTTAATTTTTATTATGAGGTTACGGCTTTAGGGCTTCTTTGTTCACTACCAGACTCGTGGGGTAGCATTGTAATGGTAGTGAGTAATTATGTGCCTAGATCTAGAAAGTTGGTTTTTGATGATGTGATTAGAACAATACTTAGTGAGGATATGAGGAGAAAAACCTTAGCGAAAGCTTCATCATCTGGAGTAGCACTATCTACAGAAAGTAGAGGCAGAAACAAAGAAAGATGAAAAGGCTAAGCTATATGAAAAATCCAAAACAGAGGAAAATCGAAGGGTAGATCTAAAAGCAGAGACAAAAGGAAGATTAATTGCTGGCATTGTGGGAAGAGTGGACACTTCAAGAGGGAGTGCAAAGACAGAAAGAAGAATGAGGACAATAATAGGAATGATGCTCAAGAGGTAAACATTGCAGGTGCAATTTATCAGGATGCCCTGATTCTTGCAACAACTTGCACGAGTGAGTATTGGGTTATGGACTCTGGAGCTTCTTATCATATCACTTCTCATAGGGAGTACTTTGTTGATTATACTCCAGGCCATTATGGAGAGGTTTTTTTGGGCAATAAATTTCCATGTGAGATTGTGGGTATTGGCACGGTGAATGTAAATTTGCCAAATGGAAATATGTGGGTGCTTAAAAATGTTAGGCACATTCTTGATCTGAAGAGGAACCTGATTTCAACTAGTGCACTTGATTTGAAGGGATGCAACACTAATTTTAGAAATTGGCAATGGAGAGTGACAAAGGGTTCAATGGTGATTGCAAAAGGTGAGTTGACTGGAACTTTGTATTTATTGAAGAACTCATATTATTGTAAATTGAACTATGTTGCTCAAGATGATGTGAAATAATGGCATTTGTGGTTGGGTCAAATGAGTGAGAAAGATATGAAAATCCTTCACTCCAGAAAATTGTTGCCAAAACTCAAGGAGGTTGATTTGGGTTTCTGTGAAGGTTGTGTATACAAAAAAAATAAAATGGTAATATTTATGAAGGTTGGTCTAGAAAAGAAGAAAGAGAAATTAGAGTTAGTTCATTCGGATGTGTGGGGTCCCTCACCGATACTTTCTCTTGAGGGCTACTCTTATTATGTTACCTTCATTGATTATTTCAGTAGGAAGACATGGATCTTCACAATCAAGCATAAATATGTTGTTTTCGATATTTTTTAGAAGTGGAGAGAATTAGTGGAGATTTAGGTAGATAAGAAAGTAAAGTTACTTAAATATGACAATGGTGGTGAATATTATAGCAAGGAGTTTGAGGACTTTTGTGCAAAGGAAGGAATTAGGAGAATCAAGACTACTCCTGGGACACCACAAGAGAATGGAGTCTCGGAGAGGATGAACATAACTATAATGGAGTGTGCCAGAGCCATGAGATTGCATGCAGGGTTGCCATTGTTCTGTTGGGCTAGTGCAGTTGATACATCAGTATATTTGATAAATAGAGGGCCTTGTACTGCATTGGATGGAGGCATTCCAGAGGAGACTTGGAAAGGTAAACCTGTAAACTACTCTTTCCGTAGAGTATTTGGTTATGAGGATTTTGCCCACATAGATAAAGAAAAAAGGAGTAAGCTTGATGCAAAGTCTAAAAAGTGTTATTTTATTGGTTATGATGTGGATGATATGGGATATAGGCTATGGGATAAAATTGGCCGAAAAGTTATCAGGAGTAGAGATGTGATTTTCAATGAGGATATGTTGTACAAGGATAGTCACATACAGTTTGAAGAAGACACACCTGATTTTGTTAACTTGGATGAAATCCCAGAGCATGGTGTAAAAATATAGCCTCTTTTTCAGATTGATGAACATGGTGCTCATGAGGAAGAGCAAGATGAATAGGAAATTGTTGTTACTCCACCATCACCCCCATCACCACTAATATTGGAAGGTTGGAGATCTACTCGGGTAAGAAGAGCACCAAATAAGTATTCTCCTTCTTTGCATTACATTCTATACACTAATGCAGGTGAGCCCAAATGCTTTCATGAGGCTTTGCAATTGGAAAATAGGAGCAAGTGGGAGCATGCTATGAAGGATGAGATGGACTCATTGACTCAAAACCAAACATGGTATTTGGTTGAGTTTCACAAGGGTAAAAGGGCATTGCATTACAAATGGGTGTACAGAGTGAAGGATGAAGTTGATGGAATCAAGAGATACCAAGCAAGACTTGTTGTGAAAGGATTTGCACAGTGAAAAGGTATTGACTATAATGATATTTTCACACCTGTACTAAAAATGACTTCAATTCAAACTATTTTGAGTATAGTTGCAGTAGAATATCTTCATATTGAACAGTTAGATGTGAAGACATTATTCCTTCATGGGGATTTGGAGGAGGATATCTACATGCACCAACCAGAGGGGTTTGAGGTCAAAGGCAAGAAGAGTCTTGTGTGTAAACTAAAAAATATCTTATATGGCTTGAGGCAAGCTCCAAGGCAATGGTATCTCAAATTTGACAGTTTCATGATTGAGCATGATTTTACTAGGAGCCAGAGTGACATTGTGTTTATTTCTAGGCTACAAGAAATGGTAAATTCCTTATTCTCTTATTGAATTTTGATGATATGCTTGTGGCAGTATCCAATATGTAAGATATTAAGAAATTGAAAAGGGAGTTGGCAAGTAAATTTACCATGAAGGATTTGGGGGAGGCAAAAAAAATTCTTGGCATGAGAATCACTAGAGACAGGAAGGAGAAAACACTGAAGTTATCTCAAGAGGATTATCTGGAAAAGGTGCTTAAAAGGTTCAGTATGTATGATTCAAAATCGGTAGCCCAACCTCTTGCAAAGCATTTCAAGCTCTCAAAGAAGCTATGTCCCAAGACAAAGGAGGAGGTAGAGTACATGAGGAAGGTACCCTATGCTTTAGTAGTTGGGAGTTTGATGTATGCTATGGTGTGTACAAGACCGGATATTACCCAAGCAGTGGGAGTTATGAGCCGGTATATGAGTAATCCAGGTAAATCTCACTGGAAAGCAGTGAAATGGATACTCAGGTATTCGAAAGGGACTTCAAAATTCTATTTTAATTTTGGAGGTTCAAAAGTTGAGCTATAGGGCTATGTGGATTCAGATATTGCAGGTGATTTTTATGGTGGGAGGAGCACTATTGGGTATGTATTCACATTTGGAGGTACAGATGTGAGTTGGATATCCAAGCTACAACGTGTTGTAGCTTTTTCTACTATGGAAGCTGAGTATGTAGCCATCATGGAAGGTGCCAAAGAGTTCATATGGATTTAGAGGTTGATTGAGGAGTTGGATCAGGACCAATGATATGGGACACTTTGGAGTGATAGCCAAAGTGCCATTCATTTAGCAAAGAACTCTTCTTTTCACTCATGAACAAAGCACATTCAGTTGAGGTATCACTTCATTCGATCAACAATGGAGGATGGTTTGGTAAAGTTGGGTAATATTCACACTTCCCAAAATTTTGCTGATATGCTTACTAAAATTGTAATCAGGGAGAATTTGATATTTTTCTCTACTTCAGTTGGCCTTAAGGAGTAAGGTCATGTTATGAGAAACTTTCAGTCTTAGGGTGCAGGGATGTATCAATATTGTCTCCAAATGGGAGATTGTAAGGTAATGGAGTCAAATTGATAAGAAATGAATTATTTGCCAAGGAGTATTGTTTATGGGCAATGATCAACAATAGACCCTTGAATGGGGTTCCAAGGGGTATCATTAAATATTTAATTAACATTAAATATTTAATTACTATTAAATATTGTTGATGGAAATTTTTTTTATTGAAAATTTATGATTGGCAATTTAGCTGCATTTTTCTTGGTGAAAAACACTTGTCATAAGAACGTGATAAGCGTATGGGTGGTTATCAGCCCATATTTTTGGCTCATTGTATTCTGATACCACTTTGTGGTTTCAGGTAGAGGAAAAGCCATGAATCTATATATTTTGTACTGTAAAGACTGCCTCTGTGGCAAAATGCTCTTTTCTAATTTGGATGAAGAGGGGGGAGGAGACATTGTACAATAGGATAATATTGTTGTATTTTTAATAATACAAAGGACTAATTGTTTCTCCATGGGCATAGGGTACACTGCCTAAACCACGTATATCGTGTGTCTCTTACATTTGTGTGATTGCTTATTGTTTATTACACTGCTTAACTAGGGTTTGAACTATTTTTCTATTACCACTATTATTATTTGTTTTTCCTCATAGGCTATGTATTGTTTGTACATGGTGAATTCCTAACAAAAATGCATTCAATAAAGATAGTGAAGAAATGGAGAACAAGTTAAAGTTTGATTCTCAAAATTTGATAGATGGAAAGAAGAAAATACCAAAATGGTTTATAAATAGACATATGTATTCAAAGCTAGATCTTATTACTACAAGATCATGATCTAAAAAATTAAATTCTATAACATAATATACAACTACGGAGAGTATATGAAGATTTAAGATCAAAGACAAATATTGAAAGATTAAATTCTTCAATAAGCAAATAATGTAATATAGGGGTGTTGGAGAATATTACATTATTTAGTACATGCTAATTTACCGTTGGTACCTTTATGATACAAATGTAAATATGTAATATATTAGGGTTTGTTTCTATAGTTTAGATGAGTGATATATATTTCCCCTTGATGTAAGTTTCTATGTGCGAGATATGCACAAGTGTCATGTAAGTAAGAGTGCAAGGGTGTATAGAGAGAATGTGCACAAGTGTCTTGTATTAGAAGTGCATGTAGGAAATTAAGAGTCATGTAGAAGTGTGCAAGTGTCATAGAGTTAAAGTATGCATGTAAGAAGAGAGTGAAGAGTCTTGTATACAAGTGGCAATATGAGAAGCCAAAGGTCAAGAATAAGAGAGGTTGCAACTATTGGATAAATGAGGAGTGCAATAAACAAGTATTGAAGAGTCATATTACTATGGAAATATTATGGAGATAAATCTCCATACAATGTAAGGGAAAATGGTGTGTAGCAATCACCACATATCAAGCATTGATAATAAGCCTTGTATACAAATTTTCAACAATTTTATTATAAGTATTCTTCATGCATGTACATGAATGATTTTGGATATTTACATTCATATTTGATTTTATAAGTGAATGCTATTTTATTATTATTTTGGATTGGATTTATATATTTGATTGCTCATTTATATATAATTCTACTCTTGATTATTGATATTTCAACCTATAATATTGTAGCATATTTATATTGGGACCTATGATATTTTGAATAGTAAGGCATAAAAGCCAATAGAGCTAAGTTTTTAATGTCTGGTATTATTAGATCAAAGGTTTTATGATAATAACGAATTAATATTTATGAATATTGGTTGTAAATTATATTTTTATGATTACGAATAAAATCTATAATATCATATGCCACAATTCTTGAGTATATATAGGGATGTGGTGTTTTATACTATGAAATAACTTATTGATTTCTTTATTAAAATTGGGTTTTATTGTTTGTATATGCATTATTTCCACACTTGAACTTACAATAAATATATTATTGAATGCACTTAAAAACAATAAAATCATAACTGAAAAAAAAAAAAAAAAAGTAATAATGATGTCAAGGAAGAAAGACCCTATTATGAGATCCTAGAAGTTATAAGTTGCAATAAAGGGGACTACCCTTGGAGAAAAGATCCTAAGCTAGGGTCCTTAGCTGAATGTAAAAATATAATCCTCCTAACAAAAACTCTCA
Source organism: Wollemia nobilis (assembly GCA_028583015.1). Classification (NCBI taxonomy): domain Eukaryota; kingdom Viridiplantae; phylum Streptophyta; class Pinopsida; order Araucariales; family Araucariaceae; genus Wollemia; species Wollemia nobilis. Next base: position 22,995,688 of record JAQPPZ010016875.1, read on the forward strand.
AAATAAGTGAATGTGAATACAAACTTTGAAGGTTGCATAAAAACTCTAGAATAAGGCAATAGAAAATAACACACGGCATGGACGATAATGGTTTTTATATAATAATTATTTGGAAAAAATATAATAAGGGAGAAGTACACTACAAAAAAATAGTATATGGATTAAAATGACAAAAACTAGATCAGTATAATAAATTTCAAGACTTTAATGCAAATTTTAACTATAAAAATAACACATTTGATTTTTTTTTTGTTTTGTATTAAGTAATCAATTTTAAAATGAAAACATATGGAAAGTGTTGGACCCTTTCCCTTTAATTTCACATACTAAATTTTATATACTAACTGAATTACTTATTCATATAAAGTTCATGATGTGGCATATTGAAAATTAATAATTTTTTTCTAATTATAAATGTCATTTTTTAATTATCTTTTAATCATACAGATTGAAATAGACTTACTTGCAAATGTCTACTATACATGTTGATAGGTCACTCTCCATGATATGGAAGAGGGAAGGTATAATTAGTGCAATGTGAAAGATCCATAAGATTAAAATAGTTCAAAGGACCCCACACATGCACATCATTGAATTATATAGGATTATATTTTGAAATGCATGGTTGTTTGTTGATTTTCTATTACTTCATTGTTGGCATTTTTGCCACATTGGAATTTTGTTGTAGTGTGCCACATTGACATTTCGTTGTAATCATTGGTGCCACATTGGAATTTTGTTGTAATATTTGTTCGAAAATTATTTTTCTTTTTTAAGTGTTTTCACACATTGAACACTTTTTCCTATGGATGTAATTTTGGGTGAAGTTTGGTGCAAATATTCCTTGAAAAGAGATTAATATTGATAAAGATAATTCTTGAGGTGATATGATCGCTGAAGCTACCAAGTTTAACCATGTGCTCTTGATTCCAGTGCAATATTGTTCATTTTCGAGGCAACGACCACTTCGTCGACATGCATTTCCAGGGCGTCACCATGGAGATTGAAACTGGACCGATGATTTGTACTGAAGCTTGATATGCCATGTGATAAAATCAACAGTTATTTTATTTGGCATTTGCTCATTGGTTCATTTTTGTGGTCGAGGAGAAAAGTTGTTGCTATTGGTGGCTGAGTGGTCGACACTTTGCCTCCACATGTATTTAATGAAAGAGGCAAAAACCTCTATAAATACTAATCAAATTCTTATTGTAAAGGGAGGTTAGATATTTTGCAAGAAAACTCTCTAAGTTCTCTGCATCAATAGAAGAGACTTGGCTTCTGAAATTTGCAAGCATTCTTATGTGTGTGATTTTTTTTAAGTTCTCTGCATCAATAGTTTTGAATTCTGCATTCTGAATTCAAATGTTGTTGGTTAGTGAGTAGATTTTGAAATATGATCCGGGGGTTATCTCTACAAAGGTGTGAGTTAAATTCTGTTGCTTTCCTTTTATTATATGCTGTTATAAAACTTGGTGGAATTTTTGCTATTAGTCTGCCCCAAATTCTACACTTTGGCCTATGGCTATATTTCCCTTTCTTTCAGTTATTTTTCAATTTCTTTCCTACATCCCTAGTCTTCAAACAGTGTAGAATTTAGTAAGGGAGCCAACCCTCTCTAGAGATCGGTTCGAAGGAATTTTATTTTTCCCTTGGCCTTTCAATGTTGGTCGAGTCTAGGGTGCACAAGTGATGAAATATTGTACTTAGGCAGATTTGTGACCAACAATTTTTGGCACGCCCGGTGGGACCTTGAAAGTTTCACTTTCAATAGTATTGAGGTTTAATGTTCGCCTTCATGATGTATAGTTAGAACATTTGGTGACTCAGAACTACCCATAAGCCTCCGAACGTGGAGATAGTGAGAGCTGTACTTCATGATCACAAGATCGAAGGCCAAAAATTTTGAAAATCCTATTGAGTTTTTTGAACTTGAAAACCAAAAATTAAGTGGACACCCTAAGTTGGTCTCCCCACCACTTACGTCCTCTGCAACATCCTCATAAATTGCTGGTATATTTTATGTTCCTTCAAGTTCATCTAGTACTGCTATTAGCTTTCCACCTCCTCAACCACACACACTAGTCCAAATGGCCCAAAATCCTCCACCAAGGTAGTTCTCGACATGGGATAGTTCGGGAGCCTTGAATTTACAGGCGTAAAATCCAGTCCCTCAAGCTGCTTTGAAAGCTTTGTCAACCTATGATGGTACTGGTAAAAATTATTATGAGCATATTCAAGATGTAGCCTCTTTGGCGACCATCCATGACATAATGGATGAAGACGTGATGATAAAATTATTAGTGTTGTCATTGATAGGGAAATTGTTGTATTGGTACCGATCGTTGCAACCAGGCACTATTGCATCATGGGATCAATTAGGAGAGCTGTTAATCACAAACTTTCATGAAAAGGCAAATCCATTTTCCTTGTTGCATCAATTTAATGCAATTCAAAGGCATCTGCAGGAGGAGATAGCGGACTTCAATGTCAGATTTACTAGAAGCTGGCAGAGAGTTCCTGAAGGTCTTCGGCCCACTCATGAGCAAGCTGCATTATATTATCTCAGAGATTTTAACACAAAAATTGGCTTGGCTATCCGATAGTCCAACATGACTACATTCCTAGAGCTGTTCGAACAAGTGCAAAATGTAGAAGCATACTTGATTGCCATAGGTAGGCTTCTCCCAAAGGTAACAATGCCTATTTTACCTGATCTTCCTCAGCATTTGTATTTTGGTTCATTTTCACAGCCTATGCCTTCCATGTATCCTATTCCATCATGGAGGTCAAGTGCACCTCAAATCATACCCATTCTAGTTCCCTAGCTCCCTACTCCAACTATTCCATAATTGCCTGAACCAAGCATTCCGTAATTACCAGCTCCCACTTCATTCCTAGCATTGCCTGCACCGCCAACACCTCTACCTATACTGGCACCTCCTGTGCCCTCAAATCCTGATCCTTACACAACTCTATTACAAGAGGTAAAATCTGCTAATTCAGCTATAAGAGCAATAGGAAATAAAATCACAATTATTGAAATAAAGCAGGCCGAGAGAGATTTCCAACCCAGGATATTTCAACCTCCGCCGATCACTAGAGAACAAGCGGCTTCAACAAGAAAAGTGCCTGAGAAGAACCTGAATGTGTTGACGAATGAGGAAGCTGGCCTTGTAGAAATAACATATTGGTGCTCTACATGTAATGATCCACACGGTGAGGAGACTTGTATGGTTCATTTGAACTATGTACAAACATTGGCCACAATCTCTTCTGGAGGACAAGTTAACATGATTACTGAGGTAGATCATAATTTTATGGTTCCATCTGAATAACAAGTCTCAGTTCTCACGAGAGCCGGGAAGAAGCTCGATCATGGTAGATCCAGTAGATATGGAACCATTAAGGGTACCAGCTGATCCGAAGATGCAAAATGAGAAGAAACAAGTACAAATGAAAGCTCTTGCTTCAATACCAAAGCCAGATTCACCTATTCTATTAAAATAAATTTTGCCACCACGAGCAAAGGAAAGATTGCAATAAAAAGCCACAACTTCACAGGAAAGAGCTGAAACAAAGGAACAAGCCAGAGAAAAGCTCAAATACCCATATTTGACTAAAATACTGAGGGTAGAATCCACTTAGCAATATCGAAGCAAATATGAAGCCACTGTTGAAAAGAGGGAGTCTGGTGCATCTACATACAATATTGTTGAAGAATTGAAGAATATTCCAGCCAAGGTTAGTCTCTATGATGCATTACAATTACCTGGGCAAGTTGATTTGTTACAAGAATCATTGAAGTCTATGAAAGATAATGAGAAGAATCCTACCTAGAAAATTTTTGCTCAAACATTAACTACTTCAGCCACTGGAAAAAATAGACCACCCCCATTTTATTTGTCACTCAGGATGGAGGGTTGGATAGTGCACAACTGCATGATTGATTCCGGTGCTGCAACAACCTGTCATGCCAAAGGCAGTTTGTGAAGTCATGGGTATGGAGTATACAAGAAGTAGCCCTAGTTTCTTGCAATTGGATGGGACTCCCATGAAAATAGTGGGTGTAATCAAGGATATTCATATTGTTCTACATAGTATGCCTCAAATTGCAGTAATTCAGGAGGTAGTTATGGTTGATTTGGAACCATATTTCAGTATGTGTTTGTCGAGAGAATTCACTGCCAAGCTAGGAGGCTACCTTTCTCTGGATTATTCTCACTTGGAGATTCCTTTCAAAGGAAGAATAATCCAGATCTACAATGAGAAGCCTTCTAATTTTCATATAAAGAATATGGAAGAAGAAGAAA